>JARFIW010000982.1:1847500-2447500 GCA_036346225.1 Platerodrilus igneus | reverse complement strand
GATTCGATCGCACCCATAATCATTTCCAGGAGGCGCTTTGGGGTTTGTCTAAACACTGAGGACGCCTCCTTAACGGAGATCTCCATCTACACAGATGGCTCCAAAACAAATGAAGGTACCGGGGCAGGCATTTTCTCCGATGACCTAGACCTTCATGAAAGTGTTGCGCTGGGCAGGCTGGTAACTGTCTTCCAAGCGGAGGTCATAGCCATCATGCACGGCGCTAACGCCATACTGGAACGTGGAATCCAGAACAAAGCTATACGCATCTTGAGCGATAGTAGAGCAGCTCTTCTGAGCTTAAACAAGCAGAAGCTTCTCTCGGGGTGGTATACCAATGCCATCGTGTTCTCGAGCTCGTTTCTGATACAAACGCCCTTGAACTGGTTTGGATCAAAGGGCATTCAGGAGTACATGGTAACGAACAGGCAGATTCTTTGGCGAGGCAGGGGCGGCTCGGGGTTTTGTCGGCCCTGAGCCATCGGTTGCTATTGCGCCATCTGTGGTGTTCTCCATGATAAGACAAATAACCCACCGCCGTCACAAGGATAGGTGGGCTTGTACATCAAGCTGCCGGCAGGCAAAATGTTTATAAGGTCTCCCATGACCAAAATAGAAAAATTTGTCATACGCTTGCCAAGACAGAAACTACGGCTACTAGTAGGTATTCTGTCCGGGCATTGCACTTAAGGAAGCACCTGCACAGGATGGGTTTGTCAGACAACCCCACCTGTCGCGGTTGTCAACAGGAGGATGAGACGGCGGAACACATTCTGTGCACCTGTCCGGTACTCGCCCGACTTCGAGGATCCATGCTGGGGGACTTTTGGCCCGAGAAGGCCGGAATTCGAGACACCCCCTGGTCCGACATCCTCAAATTCACCTGCAAGGTCGGGTGGTTGAGCAATGAAGGACCAACCTAGGGCAAGGAAGGCAGCACAATGGGCCCACCAGGAGGCCTAAGTGCGCGTGGCTTTAAGTCACCCTTCCCAAGTTAATCAATCAATCAAAATATAAAGTATATATTGGCATTGTCTAATTGTTCAAAACTGTAGGAATTTTTAAAATCGAACCATCTCTTACCGGGTTAAATCTCTTAAAGCCTTATACCTTCAAAATTTCTGCTTATCTATATTTAACTCCATATTTAAAACCTCCTTCGGATATTTACTTTAATCTAGAGAATAAAAAAACTTAGGAGTGCTACCACCTTAAACCTAAGAATAAAAAAAAGTATGATAGTTTACTACATTTATAAATAATTTTTGCTTATGTTGGCAATACAAATAAGTAAAACAAACTTTATCAAGAAATATTATATTTTTAATAAAATATATACATGTATTGATAACATCGATAAACCGCTGTGACAAGCAGAGTCTGGTGAATCTCGGATAGCCAAATCCTAAACATTTGCATAAGTGGTCGCCTCGCATCTTCTATGTACTAAATGGGGTGACATTATTAATTTCCAACACTGTCAAGTAATTGAAATTACTGCAATCATTAAACACAGAAATACTCGCACGGTTCTCTTTTCCTAATAACGTCTGAACACTTTCTCCGTCTGTGGTATCTCCACATACATTTTTTATATCACCTTAAATTTTGTCGTAAAATTCTGGGAAGTTTCTACACCTCAATTCCTCAATTTTATAACAGATTAATTCTCACAAGTTTAATAGTTTGATGCACTCGTACTCAGGTAACACAATAATCGTAATATTTATATTATAGAAATTTTTTTCTTGAAATTTATTCGCCATCCATACACTTCTATTAGATGTTTCAGCAATCAGTTTCACTATGAATTCACGATCCAGTTGCAATTATAAAACATCTCCGCCAGAAAAACCATTCAATCTTACGTTTACTCTTTTTGGATAAGTCGTATGATTCTAAATTCCAATTGAAAATTGCAAAATTCTTTCCATTTAAAGTAGTCCATTTTTATAGCATAATTGTGGCCTTTTCTACTATTGAAAATAACTTGTACGGCTGGTTGCAGACCACCCTATAAATCAAAACCAACTTCCACGTTGTGGAGGTAAAAATTTGAGGTAAATTCACCTAGCGCATAGGTGGTCTTACCTACTAGTTTGTTAATACCTAATGGCTCACTCACATTACTTGTAACGTCACCAGCAGAAAAATCCATCTTTAACTTGTAATTTTAATCAATTCGACGATACCTTGACAACTAATGCTTTCTCTGGAACGTGGCTCCTTTGTTTTTTATGCTGACGGCCAAGCGTGCGCAGTTCTTTATTAGTTAATTAGTATTATATGAAAATCTTGACTGGAAAAATGACACTTATAATTGTTTAATAGTGGATTTTACCTGTTTGTATTTAACCACCAACGCCATTTTTAGAATTTTTTATAATAAAAAAATTACTCTTAGCAATATTTTTAATATAACTCAGCTGTGTAAGATATCAATTATTATTAAATTTTCCTCCGCTTCTCAAATCTTTAGAAATTTTTTTCAAATTAAACTACCCCTTACTGATTTACAGATCAACCTTTTACAAACCATACGGTGTTCATCTTTAATCTATTTAAACAGTATTGAGATAAACCCATCGTGTAACCTATCAAATTAGTATTGAATTTCCCGTAGAATCAAAATCAATTATCACGTCTTTTTAAATTAACTCCAACAAAGACCCCCATGATGTTTTAATATTCAAAAACATATCAGCACAACACCTATGCATTTTTTATTTAGATTTAACTCAATAATAGAGTAAAACTTAAAAAATATTTATTAATATCCAGGATTGTTGAAATTTTCGATTAGTACATCCACATTCACATAATTAAACTAAAAGGTTAATTATATATTAATACTGTACGGTGGGTTAGAAAGTAGTTGGATAATCTATTGCAAATATAGTTCAAAATAAGACGTATTTTCTAAATAAATTTAGTGAAATGTATAATCCTTAACCTTGCATTGTTTTGTTAATGAAGTTTGATCATTAATTGTAAAAGGTACTTTCCTACAATTCTAGTTAATCTACGGGAATAAGAATAATATGAATTTGATTTAAATTGGGTGAGTGTAAGAACAAATTATGCTTATACTTTCTTTATGTGCATAAATACGGGGAAAATGATACTAAAGGTTAATTTGAATTTATTTTTGAAAAACGTAAAGTCGTTCAAAGTGTAATAGTGTTGCAGAATTTCTCACCTTTGAAAATTTGGGAGTAAGACAACATTTTTAAAACTTACATGTTACATGTTACTATTATTTTCTGTTGTTATTCAGCAACTCTACTTGCAAGACACTTTTTACATTATCCGCTTAAGGTAAACGCTACAACATTATTGCTCACGTTTTCATTAAGTCAACGTTTTAATAATATTTTTTGTTAAAATATTCACCGTGTGAGAACTATAGACAAAGAAGAGTAAGCCTAAGTTTGAATTTTAACCTGTAAACTTAGAAGAAATTAATATTTGCACGTATAATTCAAAAACTGTCGATCATTAATTTTTCTAGAATGAACATTTTAAGTATCTCATGAAATGTGTGCAAAAGCGTTTTTACTGGAGGTGACGCCGTAAACAAATACAACGAGAAGCACATCGGAATGGTTTGTTTCTGGGAGGAACAAAATTACAGACGAGAAGTGGGAGCAAATTAAGGATTTGGAAAAGCAGTCATCCGCAGCGCATGAAAAACGTATAAGAGCACCAATTTAGTTAGAGCAAACCAAGTTGCTATTTGAAAAATCATACGCCATAACAGAATTTTCTTCCAAAATCATAATTCTAGACCTGAACCTGTTCGACAATAGCTTTCAGATTTGTTCACATTATTTCGCAGACCGTACTTGATGTATCCCTCAATGTATTTAGGAAGTTTAAATCAAATCTTGCATATATTATACGCTCTATAAAAATTGGTGTGCGAAATCAGATATGCAAATTTGACAACTTGAGTTTTTATTTAAATAAGAATTGTTTAGTGAAGATACTGACATTTAATAAGAATTATATGTTATTTACCGAAGCTACTTTAGAACACGTTTTAGGGATATCGCATATCATTAATTAACTTACCGTCATATAAAATATCAAAATTTCTAACAAATATTTTAAATAAAGTTACACCTACAGTGCCTTACAACTTAAAAGACCCCTTTGATTTTATAAATAAATTAAAACTATAAAAATGCCACCAAATTACAAACTTGTATCTTTAAATGTTACTTCCCGCTTTACCAATGTCTCTCAAGAAATGGTAATTACCGCAATTGGAAATAATTGGAACTTGATAAGTGAATACACTGATATTACAATAGACTACTTCCTTGAACTAACTGAATTTTGCTTTGATACTAGTTACTTTAGTTTTAATAGAAAATTTTATCTTCTAAAATATGGAACAGCAATGGCCTCATCAAGCTCACCCATCTTTACAAACATGGTCATGAATGAACTAGTAAAAACTGTCATACTTAAACTTTCTTTTCATGTACCTTTTCTATTTATATTTGTTGATGACATCATTTCCGCTTGTCCTGATTTAATAAAAAACTAACATGATTAACACATTTAACTTATTCAACAAGAGATTAAAATTTACAATAGAAGTAGAAGATAATGAAACACTCCCTTTTCTAGATGTATTAGTTTCACTTGATGGAACAGGTCAAATATATACACAATGGTACCAAAAATCATTATCATCAAATAGGATTCTAAATTTTTATTTAAACCGCTTATACAACCAAAAAATTGCAGTAATAACATCTTTAAAATACAGAATTAGGAATTTAAGCAATACTAAATTCCATGAAATAGACTTCATAACCGCTAAAAAAATTATAACTGAAAACAATTACCCCTCATATTTAGTAACCAAGATTTTTAATTATAAACTACTATTAACAATAATACTAACCCTAATATAAAATTTTTTAAACTTCCAAATCTAGCAATTACACATTCACTTCAACGAATATTACAAAACGAAAACATCAAAATTATAACATATAACACAAAAACTTCTCAACTACTATTTTCAAAAGCTAAAGATATTATTCCTAAGCAATACAGATCAAACCTAGTGTACCAAACTCAATGTAAAGATTGTGTTTCCATTTGCATTGGTCAGACAAAAAATTCGTTACAAACTAGAATAAAAAATCAAAAATCAGATTGTAGATCCATTTCAAAAAAAGACTCGACAGTTTTAACTTCACATCATTATAAATACAACCACAATTTCAATTTTATCCTCAATAATATAAAAAGTTTAGCAACAAAACAAACCATACTAAAAAATTCATATTGGAAATGATTAAAATAAGAACAACACCCAACACGATTAACAACAAAATAGGTATTCAAGGGCTGAGCTTAATTTACAATAATATTTTAAACAGTTACTGATATAGTGTATGTTTATGTGTCTGTGATGTTAGGATATAGGTAGACACTACCAATGTCCAAGAATTAAACTTAACCATCAATTTTAGATGACAATTCTTAGTTCTCATTCTTAAAACTAAATTTGTTTAACCATAACTTAACTAATAAGCTAGTTTTATTAAAAAATAGGATTAGTAATTAACTTGTATCTGTAATTGTAGGGTTCTGATAAGATTTTAAAATAAATCGAAACATGTCAACTGTGAATTAAAAGGTATTTATTCACTGTCCAATAGTACAGAAAAACTTTAGCATAATATATATATATATATATATATATATATATATATATATATACACAAGGTTATTGCACAAGACAAGTTTATTAATACTGAAGTAATAGTGAATACGATGAAATACTAAACTTTCCATTAAAGTCTAATGTATATATATAATATATACATATATATTGCTGTGGTACCTTATAAAAATTCTTGGACGAAGCTGGGACAAAGCTTTATCATCAAGCCTTCACCTTCTTCATTCGAGCCCCAGCGTTGGGACGTCATAAGATTGCCGTGGTAGGTGATTATACTTTTAACATCAAGCCAGTGTCATCAAATAGTTTTCTAAAATGCACAACTTTATAAAGAAATTTCTTACCCTTATTACTTTCTGCTTCGAAAATCGTCAGCAGCTTCCCTGGCTAGCTCAGCTGTGTCTCTTTTCTGATACCTAAATTTACAACCTTTCTTCATTCACACTCGCACACCATTCAATAAAATTACCAAATAATACAACAATCATACAATTTTTTAATTACCGTTATTTACAGACAAATTATTCACATGTATAAAAACAGTTTGTTACACTAATTACAAACTCAAAATGTGATACGTTTTTAAAGTCTTGGTTTATCTACTTATTTGCAAACAAATTTAATGAGATATGAGTAGAAGGGCCCCACATATTACCTTACATTGACTGTACACTGAAGTATGGTGAGCTCATAATAACCCAGTTTATTTAATATATGCTTTTTATCTTGCATAGATTAATACAAAAGTTATAGACCCGTTTACCCTTTATAATCTAATTTATATTCAAAATAAAATTTAGTAAGTTTTAAATACACCTTTTTTCAATATTTAAGCCCCAATAAATTGTCCAGTACATGTATCTTTTCCAATAAGTTTATATAACCATAAATAAACCCCAAAATTCACTCACACAGCACCAAAATTTTACAAAAGGTTATCAGACAACAGAAATTTGAAATAAATTATTTGGAGAATGCTTCAGGCTTCATTCCTTCGACGACGATCACCAGAATCCCTTGGCTTCATGACTATGCACTGTGATACTCAGCTATTCACAGACAATAACCCCAATTGCGAGCGAAGCGCCTCGTTTCAAAGTACTATTCCATAACAGCATACATGTCTGGTTGTTTGTGATGCATACCCACGTATATTATGCTTCTATTTATTGATTTTCTAGCTTAGTATAGTAGTAGCCAGACCTCTATTAATTTAATATACACTACTCGTATTTCGCGTTTATAAATAGAAGGCCACTAGTAATAATTATACACGTGCTAGCACTATATTTACGGTAGTATTAACATATCTAATACTCACATAACAAAAACTCTACTAGAATGTTGGTCTA
The DNA here is from genome assembly GCA_036346225.1 of Platerodrilus igneus. NCBI lineage: Eukaryota > Metazoa > Arthropoda > Insecta > Coleoptera > Lycidae > Platerodrilus > Platerodrilus igneus. Next base: position 2,440,441 of record JARFIW010000982.1, on the reverse strand, counting down.
TCGTAGTAAAGTAGTATAACAGCGACGAGAAGACAAAGAAAGCTTTAATAATTTTCGTTCAGTATTTATACTAGTTCAAAATGCTAACCCCGGACACACTTCATCTGAAAAGCTTACTTTCAAATTTAGATTCTACAAATTTTGATACAACCGTGTTGAAAATTCCTGAAAAGTACTCCGTCTATGTGCCGTACGTATTCTAAATCGCTCCCACCTGTTGCGTTTGTCTACGTTTGGAGAACTGTCGGTTCTTGACCAATGATAATATACTCTGTCGTCATAAAACTCCGCCTGTACTATCTTTATCTCTCTCTGCTGCATGTCTGCCGTCGCGTTCAAAACCCCACTTGAGTTATAGAAAAATCGATATTGCTGACAGCTCAACTCCACTCCACGTGTTATTAGTACGTGCGTTTTCAATATCAATACTTTTATCCCTGTCTCTATCTGTAGCATATAACTGATCGTGCATCTCTCTTGCTCTTTAAGAACTTTGTTAGCTTGTTGTTCAAACTAAACCGACGGTTGAAAATACGTTCTATGAAGTCCTGTCTTAATATGCTCATAAATTCGACGAATGTAACGTTTTTTAAAAACGCAGGTGTTCGTTAATTATCGACCGTTTACCACAACAATTCTTAGATTTTATATTTCGTCGTATCCGATACAACTGACGTTTGCTTGTTACTAAAAAAACTTTTGCCTTGGAATTATTGATTTTCTTACCCTAGTGGGTTTTCTTATGCTTTTACGAGTTGGAAAAATAAATTATAGTTTATTGTGCGTATTCTATTTGTTTTAAAACTGTTTTTCTTTATGTACTTTTAACCTTTTAATCATTAATTATAAAAATATGTCAATACTTGTCCGTTCTCCCTAAATGAATTAAATAAACTTGGCGCGTAAATAATTGGTCTTTTCTCTATACAAGATGGTTGAAATGTTATTGTTTACCCCAAATTTAACCCTTTTGAATCCACAACATAGTCCCCCTATTTAAATTTTAAGAAAACTCCCCAGGGTTTTCTTGAATTATATATATATATATATATATATATATATATATATATATATATATATTGCTATGCTATTAGCGGATTATCAAGCCTCTACGTTGAGCTGCATTATTTATTTTGCTATGAATTCTAAATTATTGGACCACCATTTTAATATTCACGATTAAGTGTAATTATCTCCTCCTCCAGCTGTTTTCTTAATATTGCTATCAACTGGACTTTATCTTTAAACAACTCTATCTACTAATGGCAAAATTCGATACGTTACCGCCTTGCGTGTTATCGCTTTCCTATTCAACTTGTGGCTCCGCCCTTGTACTATTTAAATCTTATGACCTCGGCTAGCATTTATTTGCAATTATAAAATTCAGTAAATTTAGATTCTATATAATGAGACCAATATGTTATGTACAGCTTTTGAAATTATTTGTAATACATTTCTTACAAATTTCATTTATTAACAACCATTTAGTATGTACTCAAAAACCCAAAGTCACCAAAGAAAATTTATTACCTTTACTAACAAAGTGTAGAATATTCTAAACCTGTTTTCTTATTACTCATCCAATGCGTATGCAACCTCATTTGTTGACTTCTTCACAAGCATATCATATTTAGCAAATTCAATATTAAAAATAAAATAAAAATTCATATAGAAAAACAAATGTCTTATAACTAAAAATCTGACCTGGTTTTATCTTTTTCCCATCGACGCTTCCCCAATTCTGGATTCCATTCAAATTATTACACTATGAGCCACCATTAAATTATATACCCCAATTTATTTCAATTCTTCAAACTTATCATTCTTGCCCCAGACTTAAAATTGTAGTTTATTTCACCCCTGTACTTTAAGATTGTATTATTCTTCTTGTCCCCTTGACATTTAAATTGCATTACTGTACTTCTTAACATCAGAATCCTAGTCTATTTCCCTCAGACCTCAAAACCCTATTATTTTTATGTCTTAGTTTACAATAAATTCATTAAAAACGTACTTACGTTTAAACGGTAATTGTAATCTTCATATTTGCACTCATTTTATTTTTCACTTCTATACTTATTACGTAATACTTTGTTTAATGGCTATGCACTTTGGCCTTCATTGAGTTTAAAACTGACTTTCTTATCAAAGTGCTTGCTAATATAATCTCGAATTCCCACTCCATCCGTGGGTTTGGTCTAGAACTCGTCGCTTGTCTCTGACCAATCAAATAATTTTATTTACAGCAGTTTCTGATGCAATGCTCTACGCTTTCCCATAATCACCACCTGCCCGCAGCTGCGTTTTATTATCAACATGCTGTATTTTGATAGATTACTTGCTTTTCTATAAACAACTGATGCAACCCGACTTTAAATTTCTATGTTTACATGCGATTCACGCAATTTCTAATCATCTCTCTTATCAAATTGGTTAGATCTTTGTACGCATTTATATTAACTACTTGAAACTCTATTTTTATATCCGTATTAATTTAATCGTCTGAAACTCTTCTTCTAAATGCGTGTCTAATTACACTTTATCATTCATTTCCCAATATACGCGTACTTCCACTGAAAAATATCCTTATTTGTTTTACCTAAATTAACTAAACTTTATCTACAGGGTATTTAATATTTACTATCTACTTAATACATGTACTTCTCATTCTTACGCCAACCATGCGTCTTCCTATGTTTACCTGCGTCGCCCAAAAACTATTTCTACTTTATATACAGGGTGTTGACTACTTACTATCTACAAACTATGTCTATTTCTTAATTATTTCCTTAAATAAGTGTGGTTTTCTGCTGACTATTCTAATTACTCATACCCGAACGACCTTTACTATAACGTGCACCCTTAAGCAACCCCTTATCACAGCAATATATATATATATTGCTGTGATAAGGGTTTGTTTAAGGGTGCACGACATAGTGGAGGTCATTAGAGAATGAGTAATTAGAATAGGCAGCAGAAAATTGTAGTTATTTTAGGAAATAAGTAAGAAATAGAAGTAGATAGTAAGTAGGAAACACCCTGTGTACAAAGTAGAAATAGTTTTGACGCAGGAAAGACATAGGAAGACGCATAGTTGGCGTAGGAATGAGAAATACGAGTATTAAACGGATGGTAAAGATTAAATACCCTGTAGATAGTGTTCAGTTGATATAAGTAAAGCGAATAAGAATATTTTTCAGTGGAAGCACGCGTATAAATGATAAAGAATAATTAGACACGCATTAAGAAAAGAGTCTCAGACGATTAAGTAATACGGAGGTGAAAATAGAGTTTCATGTAGCTAATATAATGCGTATAAAGATCTAACCATTTTGATAAGAGAAATGAGTAAAATTGCGTGAATCGCATGTAAACAATGAAAGTTTAAAGTAAAATTGCATCAGTTGTTTATGGAAAGGCGACTATTCTATCAAAATACAGCATGTTGATAGTGAAGACACCTGCAGGCAGGTGGGCATTATGAACGAACGCAGAGCATTACATCAGAAAATATTCGAAATGGAATTATTTGATTGGTCCGAAGCAAACGACAGGTTCTAGACCACACCACGGATGCAGTGGGATTCGAAATTATATTAGCAAGCACCGCGATAAGAAAGTCAGTTTTGAACTCAATGAAGGCCCAATGCATTGCCAGTAATACTGAATAATACGTAACAAGTGGTACAAAGTGAAATAAATGAGTGTGTATATGAAAATTACCGTTTAAAACGTAAGTAGGATTATTTTATGAATTAATCGTAAACTAAGACATAAAAATAATAGGGCTTCGAGGTCTGAGGAAAATAGGCCAGAATGCTTGATGTTAAGAAAGATTACAATAAAACAATTTAAATGTCGAGGCGAAAAGAAGAACATAATCTTGAAGTATAGGGTGAACGAATTACAAATTTGAAGTCTATGGCAAGAATGATTAAAGTATAAAATTATAATTTAATGGTGTTGGTCCATAATGGTGATAAGTTGAATGGAATCAAAATTGGGAAGATTAATTTAATGGAAGCGTCGTCGTAAAAGATAAAACCAGGTCAGATTGTTAGTTATAAGGCATCTGTTTTTCTACAAGAATTTTATTTTATTTTTAATATCAAATTGGCTAAATATTATATGCTTGTAAACAAGTCAACAAAGGTTTGAATACGTATTGAAATAATAATAAGAAAACGGATTTAGAATATTCTACATTTGTTGGTAAAGATAATGAGTTTTCTTTGGTGACTTTGGGTTTTAGTACAAATTAAATGGTTGTTGATAAATGAAATTTATAAAGGTGAATTAATTTGAAAATGTATTGTAAATAACGTCAAAGCTGTACATAAAGCATTAGTTTCATTAAATGGGATCCAAACTTACTGAATTTTTATAATTACAAATATATGCTAGCCGAGGTCATAAGATTGAAATAGTACAGAGGAGGAGCCACAAATTAAGTAGGGCAGAGATAACCCGCAAAGGCGGTAACTTGTTGAATTTTGTCATTGGTCGATAAAGTTGTTTATGATAAACTCCAGTTGATAGCAACGTTAAGAAACAGCTGGAGGAGGAAATAATCACAAGCTGTAGGAAAGATTAAAATGGTGGTTCAATAATTTAATTTAGTATTATAGCAATTAAAATAAATAGGTCGCTCAACGTAAGGACACGTGATATTACAGAAATAATAGGTCGACCCATTAAAAGGGGTATGTACAGCAATTAATATGTCGACCCAACGAAGGGGCTCGTAAATTAAACCACAATAAACTGAAATTAAGAGGGGCTCGTAAATTAAACCACAATAAACTGAAATTAAGAGGGGCGAATTAAATTAAACCACAATAAAATAAACTGAGATTAAGAGGGGCGAATTAAATTAAAATAAATTTTAAAGTACGATTGTAAGATTTTATATAAATTAATTAAACTAAACCGGGGATTTGAAAAGCTTCAATTAACAATAGTGAAATTTGTACAGTAATTTAAAGTTAGATAAATTTTAGTATTTAAAAAGTTTAGCATATAAATTTAATAATAATGGACAAGAAAATACGGGAAACACGGGAGGTTTTGAGACAACAAGGAGTAGAGATAGGATCCCAGGAGAGCGTTATAATTCAGGAAACCAGTTCCAGTGAAGAGAGGCGAACTTCACAAGAAAATAAGATGTTGGATATCTTAATGGCATTGAATGAAAAGATGGATAGGAGTGAGCAAGCCATAAATGCAGTTAAAATAAAATGGATGAAAACAATGAGAAACTGGAGGGTAAAATTAAGAATCTTAGTGATGGACTGAAAGAAGCAAACCATAATATCGCGGAGATGAAAGCACAATTGAATGAGAGAGTTGGTAGAGTTTCTGAGGAGATAGACGGTTTATGGGATCATATTTCTTTAATCAAAACGAAACGAGAAGAGTTCGAAAGTGAGTCCAACAATAAAATTACGAATTTAAATATTAAGTTAAATAAAATTGAAGAAAATTGCGAAACGGAATTCAGATCAATAAATCAAGAGATAAATAATTTAAAAGCAATCCAATAAACTTTAATAGGGAACCAATTAAGCTAATGCAAACGAATCTTTCAATGGAACAATTTACGAAATTTTACGGGGACGGAAAAGTAAACCCTAAGATATTTCTGAAAAATTTTAAAATGTTGATACAGGGATACACAGATGAATTATTCAAATTAAATTTAATCAGGGCAATATTAAAAGGGAATGCTAAACAATGGTACAATCTAGTTGAGGATGAAATAGAAACGTTTGAACAGTTTGAAAGCAAATTTCTACGTCAATTCTGGAATGACAACCAGCAAAATCGAATTCAAAATGATTTAATTATGGGAAGATACGATTTGGCGAAAGGGATAACGCGAGAATCATATGCGATTGAGAAATTTACTGTAGCAAAGCAATTGGATCCTCCTTTAGAAGATAAAATTATTATAAAGTATTTAGCAAGTCATTTTAATGCGGAAGTAAAGCGATACATAACGACGCAAAACATAGTGGATAGAGACACGTTTATTGATTATTTGCAGAGATATGATGATTTGGAAAATGATGATGAAAGGGAAAATAATTTTAGGGATCGACGCACGAATTTCATAAGGAATGATGAGACTAGGAATAATTATCGAAGGAACAGGTATAATTATGATCGCGGAAGAAATTTTAATGGGGAACTATGGAAACTTTAATAATGATTTTAGGCAGAACAGGGATAATGGTCAGACACCAAGGCAACGAATAGAGAGAACGAATCATGAGGGAAACAATAGAGTAATGAATAGACAGGAAAAGGATGATCGACGGACACCAGCAAGAAATATTAATAGTGTGGAATTAAGGAACACGAATTGCACAGATACAGGAAGAATGAGTCAGGCAGGACCTTCGACGCGAGATCAGGATTTTTGAGTACGGACGAACCAAGGAAAATTCTACGGATTAACGGATATGAGCACCAGCGCGAGTTTATTAAATATGAAATGGATAATGAATTAGGAAGACTTGAGAGAAACTTATTACCAATAATTAATTTAAAGGTGGAAAATAAAATGGTTAAAGTATTAATTGATACTGGAGCAGAGGCATCACTTGTAGCGGAAGAATTTGTTAAACGAGAGAAATTGGGGATAAAGCGATAAAGATAGCAAGGTGTAATTTAGTGGCACCAAATAATAAGAGATTTAGTGTAATAAATGAAATGGTAATTCTGAGATGTGAAATGGGGATAGAATATGGGAAAATGAGTTCATGGTGGTACCTGGACTGAAGATAGATGTTATATTTGGGATGAATATGATAGATAAGTTGGCGTTGAAGATAAATGCGGAATGCAAAGAGATTGAGTGTAATGGAAATATATTAAATGGTATGAAGAGGGAATATAGTAATAGAAGATGACTGCGTAAATATTAACCAGTTTAGAGAAGAGATAAATAATGGGGTAATGAAAGTGAAGAGATTAAGTGTCCAGATGATTTAAAAATAGGGTGAATGTATTATTGAATAAGCATTCAGAATTAATTGGGTCAAAGTCGAGAATTGCCAAGGGTTATGTGCACAAGTTAGAAGTAATGAATGAGGAACCGTTTAACAATAAAATATATCCTATTCCAGTAGCATATAGGAATAGAGTGAAGGAAGAAATTGAGGAAATGTTACGTGAAGGCATTATAGAAAACTCCAGTACACATTTTGTGAATCCATTAGTCGTCGTGAAGAAAATGATAATAGCATTAGGTTATGTTTGGATGCAAGAAAGATAAATAAGCGAACGAAGCCGCAATACAATTGTCCACCAACGATGGAAAGCATATTAGCAAGAATAGGTAATAAGAAAATATATAGCAAATTAGACTTAAAGAATTCATTGTGTTTGATTCCATTAGCGCGTGAATCAAGGAAATATACGGGTTTTTCGGTAGAAGGAAAATTATACCAATTTAGGGTGGTCCCGGTTGGTTTGTCCTCGAGCACGGATGCATTAGAGAATGTGATCAAGAATATTTTGGGACTGTATGAGGAATTTAGTATCCACTATAAGGATGAAATATTAATATTTAGTAATAGTGTAGAGGAACACTACGTACATTTAGAGAGAATAATATTAGAAATAGATATAGCAGGTTTAAGGTTGAATTTAAGGAAGTGTGAATTTTTTCAAAGTAGGGTTAGATTTTTAGGATATAGGATAGATAATAAATATAGGATTGAAAAATATAGATTAAAAGGACCCAGATTTAAGAGTGAAAAGGGGGAAGTTGAAAATAAATAAATTGAATTGGCCCATGCAAGGACAGATGAATAGATAAGGAAATGTAAAATAAATTATGAATAGGTATACATAGAGAAATAGAATAGGATTTGAACATAAGAATAGGCATAGGTAGGAATAGTATAGTATAATAGGACATAGGTATGGGATAAATAAAATGTAAATATGAGATTAATAATGAAAAGGTTGAATTTCAATATGGAAATAAAAATATAATAATTTCATACCAATGTGAGTTTAAGTTCACGTTGGGCAACAAAAATGGACATTGATATAAAATTTTATATTTTAATTTGGGGGAATTATGCTGTGATAAGGGTTTGTTTAAGGGTGCACGACATAGTGGAGGTCATTAGAGAATGAGTAATTAGAATAGGCAGCAGAAAATTGTAGTTATTTTAGGAAATAAGTAAGAAATAGAAGTAGATAGTAAGTAGGAAACACCCTGTGTACAAAGTAGAAATAGTTTTAAGCGACGCAGGAAAGACATAGGAAGACGCATAGTTGGCGTAGGAATGAGAAATACGAGTATTAAACGGATGGTAAAGATTAAATACCCTGTAGATAGTGTTCAGTTGATATAAGTAAAGCGAATAAGAATATTTTTCAGTGGAAGCACGCGTATAAATGATAAAGAATAATTAGACACGCATTAAGAAAAGAGTCTCAGACGATTAAGTAATACGGAGGTGAAAATAGAGTTTCATGTAGCTAATATAATGCGTATAAAGATCTAACCATTTTGATAAGAGAAATGAGTAAAATTGCGTGAATCGCATGTAAACAATGAAAGTTTAAAGTAAAATTGCATCAGTTGTTTATGGAAAGGCGACTATTCTATCAAAATACAGCATGTTGATAGTGAAGACACCTGCAGGCAGGTGGGCATTATGAACGAACGCAGAGCATTACATCAGAAAATATTCGAAATGGAATTATTTGATTGGTCCGAAGCAAACGACAGGTTCTAGACCACACCACGGATGCAGTGGGGATTCGAAATTATATTAGCAAGCACCGCGATAAGAAAGTCAGTTTTGAACTCAATGAAGGCCCAAGTGCATTGCCAGTAATACTGAATAATACGTAACAAGTGGTACAAAGTGAAATAAATGAGTGTGTATATGAAAATTACCGTTTAAAACGTAAGTAGGATTATTTTTATGAATTAATCGTAAACTAAGACATAAAAATAATAGGGCTTCGAGGTCTGAGGGAAAATAGGCCAGAATGCTTGATGTTAAGAAAGATTACAATAAAACAATTTAAATGTCGAGGCGAAAAGAAGAACATAATCTTGAAGTATAGGGGTGAACGAATTACAAATTTGAAGTCTATGGCAAGAATGATTAAAGTATAAAATTATAATTTAATGGTGTTGGTCCATAATGGTGATAAGTTGAATGGAATCAAAATTGGGAAGATTAATTTCAATGGAAGCGTCGTCGTAAAAAGATAAAACCAGGTCAGATTGTTAGTTATAAGGCATCTGTTTTTCTACAAGAATTTTATTTTATTTTTAATATCAAATTGGCTAAATATTATATGCTTGTAAACAAGTCAACAAAGGTTTGAATACGTATTGAAATAATAATAAGAAAACGGATTTAGAATATTCTACATTTGTTGGTAAAGATAATGAGTTTTCTTTGGTGACTTTGGGTTTTAGTACAAATTAAATGGTTGTTGATAAATGAAATTTATAAAGGTGAATTAATTTGAAAATGTATTGTAAATAACGTCAAAGCTGTACATAAAGCATTAGTTTCATTAAATGGGATCCAAACTTACTGAATTTTTATAATTACAAATATATGCTAGCCGAGGTCATAAGATTGAAATAGTACAGAGGAGGAGCCACAAATTAAGTAGGGCAGAGATAACCCGCAAAGGCGGTAACTTGTTGAATTTTGTCATTGGTCGATAAAGTTGTTTATGATAAACTCCAGTTGATAGCAACGTTAAGAAACAGCTGGAGGAGGAAATAATCACAAGCTGTAGGAAAGATTAAAATGGTGGTTCAATAATTTAATTTAGTATTATAGCAATTAAAATAAATAGGTCGCTCAACGTCAGGACACGTGATATTACAGAAATAATAGGTCGACCCATTAAAAGGGGTATGTACAGCAATATATATATATATATATATATATATATATATATATATAAATATATATATATATATATATATATATATTTCTACCACCTAATCTTACATGCTATTTCTATACACCTATCTACTCACCTAACACTACCTATACCTATTTAGCCACCAATCACTGCTTAACTACCTATTTCTACTTATCTACACCACTCTTTATTTATAACTAACTATTCACACAAATCACTACCTTCTACCTAACTATTTTTATCTATTACTAACTCTTCACCCTCTCATTCCTGTCTATTTTCTCTTTTTATTTTACCCTTTCGTCATTTATTGACTTTTTAAGTACCTCACTTTTATACTTTTCTATCTATCTTCACTTTTATACTTTTCTACCTATCTTCTACTTATGTCAATCCGTTATTTTTAACCTTACCTACTATCACTATCTATTTCTTATCCTATCTATACACATTTAACTCTATATCTACCTGTAACTATCTTTCCATATTCATCCTATACCTAATTCTATTTTTCTATATACACCTATCTCTATTTTTAATTGTCTTCCCTTAGTTATCCTATACCTAATTTTACTTTTCTATATACACCTATCTCTAATTTTACCTATTTAAATTCTACGCTACCATTCACCTATCTCTATATTTTTATCCATTAACATGTCTCTTTCTTTAAATCCGACTCTTTTCTTGATCCTCCATGTCTTTCTTCTCACTATCCTAATACACTTCATCCCTATTACTTCACATAAAATAAAATCATCCCTTTTATCCTGACCCTTAACTATTTCTTCTTCAGTCCCTACACTTGTCTGTTTCTCATTTACTATAATTCCCTTTTCTGCGGACAAACCAAACGATATTACCTCAACATCTTCATCTTTTCCCTCTAAAGAAAACTCTTCATCTCTTCTAGACCCTTCATGTACAATATTCAACCCTTAAAAATCTCCTAAATTCAAATTACCAAAATTATCTTTGCCACTTAACTCACTTATGCCTATTTCTACTTCTTGTGTGTCACATAATGCTGTTTTCGCCTCTACCTTTATTAATTCTGACTCGTTATACTTTAAAAATATTGCACTCGACTTTATCTCTACTTGTTCAGGCTCTTCGTTTACTATCAATTGTACCTCTGTTAACTTTTCCTCATTATATTCAACTGTGTCGATCTATTTCACTTCTTCTTCATCTACCTCCATAATATTAACACATAACCCCATGTCATCCTCTGTGACATCATAACTTGCCTTCCAGAGCAATATCCTATTCCTAATCCTAACTATTTTCCTCTCCATATCTATTATAACACCTAACTTCATCCTACAATCGACCCCTAATATCCCTTTAAACTTTAACCCAGGTACAATTATAAATTCCTGTTCACAGCTAACTGAACCTAACTCTACTTTTAAAATAACCACACTATTCACAACAGCAAATCGCTTTTTATTCGGCGCAACCAGATGACTTTTTTATTGGCATTATCCTGTCACACACTTTACCTTTTATTTCATTGACGAACTTCTTCGATACTAAATCGCCTTAGCTCCTTAATCTAATATTGCTGCTAAATTTTTTCAAAAATTTTGATATCAATTATGGACAAACAAAATTTTTCTATTACTTCCGGCTCAACTTCTTCCACTATTTTTAAAAATTCCTTTAGATGTTCATACTTGTACACACTGATGTATAGTGGTTTGTCCTTGTCTAGAAATCCTGTACCGGTCTGGTCTCCTTACTCGGTCCCGGTCTCGCTTCTACCTCCGCATATTTCCGAGGTGTGTCTACCCGATTCGTGCTATCATTTTCCCTATTATTCGTCGTTGTCCCCTTCATGTCTGGAGAACTGTTTTGTCTAGTCACCCCTTGTCTAGGTGCAGGTCACCTACCTACACTGTTGCTCCTGAAAGTTCGTCTAGGTTACCAATTTTGTCTATTGTATGCAAAGTTTGTCACCCGTCTTGCGTAATTGTCCCGTCTTTGATAACTGTTCCTTCTATTTTCGAAGCTAACTGTATTCACCTGTCGCTCTCTATTTTCACGAGGTCGTCCACTACTCACGTCGTCATACCTTTGCAGGTACTCCAAAAGCATCTCCTTGTCCACAGTGTTTTGCAAGGCTACATGTTGCCTCACCTCAACCTCGAAATGTCGTGATAAATACTTAATTATTTGTCTGTCGGTCACTGGTGGATTTAGTTGTTTAGCTATGCTTAACTTGCGTATAGCATATTGCTCCCTACTTCCGAGCAAACTCGACTTTGAATTTTCCAGTGATTAAATCGTCTCGTACTTGGTCCTGTCGATGGTCACTCCAATAATGTTTAATAAATCTGTTCTCAATTTCCTGTCTTATTAAATTGTACCAAGTTTCAGCATGGTCTTTCAGTAACGCTTTAACAACATTAAGTTTCGCCTGTTTGTCATACAAATTATTAACCAAACCTCAAATGTTATTGATAAATATCTGAGGATTTATCCTACTATCCCCATAAAATTTCATTTGTTGTTCCAGCGACATATTACCTGTTACGAATCTTGGACTATCCCCCTTCAAAGTTGCTACGTTTTGTTTAATTCCTTTCACTTCTTTCTCGACCCTACTTAACTAATCCTTACATGAGTCCGTCACCTCTTTCATTTTAACGTTAATTTCGTCCTCACAGAAAATCCTTACCTCTGTCCGTAATTGTCCCGTTTCCTGACTCAAACCTCTGATATCTCGTTCATTTTTATCAACCCTATTTTCTACTTTTCCCATTTTTATCGTTAATCTATTTTTAAAATCATTAAATTCTTGAGTAGACTTATCAGTCTTTCTCCCTAACGTTTCTGTCATCTGCTCTAATTTGCGGTTTGATTCCTCTCTAAAACCGCTTAACGTCTCACTCATCTAATCAAATTTCTTATTCAATTCCGCATTCATCCTCTCTAGCATTCTCAAAATTAGTTTATTACCTTGGTCCCCTGACTCCGTCCTCGACTGATCCCTACTACCTCCAGTTTCCTCCATTTTTCCTGCTTTATCAAATAAGGCACTATCGTCACTACCAATTTTAACTCCTTGGTTTCCACTTAGTCAGCATTAATGGAAGGCCGGTCTGGCTTCAAAACGGTGCACGCGTATATACCATATTTTAAAATTAAAGTTGTCAATTGCAAAACAAAAAATTAAATTTTACCTAGAAATCATTTGAATTATTTACTTTTTCCGGTACAACTGTAAGAACTTGACTTTTATACATTTTTTAATCGATATCATAGACTTTTTTTCTATACTGTCGGTAAAATCTACGTGAAGTATTTATATTAAATAATAAACTGACCTGCTAGAAAAAAATTAAAAATTTGCATCGTTTTCTGAAAAAATTCAGCTCTGTAATCTATTCTAATGAATAAAACATTATGTAAGCGAATATAATTATACCTCAGCAGAAATAACGAATTAGATTCATAGTTTGAAAAAGAACTTGCAATGAAGGCACATAATAAAAAACCTAAATTAGATTAATTTCGTTTTAGATTACTGTTTGCAAAATGTTTTTTAATACTGGGCTTTAAAAAAAAAAACCATGAGTGCGTGTAAATTATTATATTTTTCTTTAGATTAATTTCGTTTAAAATAATGCAATGCAAATGGCCCTTAACTAGTAATATATATATATATATATATATATATATATATATATATATATAATAAGTTTTAGATTACAGCTGACATAATCTATATGCATATATAGATAATTGGGTGTTTACACGATTCATGTCGCATAAGAAATTCTTTAATACTGGGTTTTTTAAAAAACCATGAGTGCGTGTAAATTATTAAACAACATTGACGGTTTAATGTCAAACATGATGTGTTTACTATTAAACAAAACAAAATTGTTCTTAATCCAAGTGATGATAAAAGAATTCTTAGTACCTGAACCACTGATACTAACTATTTGCCTATTTTTGTAGTAATGATTACAAAAATTACATACGACAGCGAGTACTGTGTTAAAATTGTTTTCGTCGCAGAAGTAACTGATGTATCGATATACCAGTCAATATTACTGTATTAGTCGATTAAGGCATGAGTTAATTTTTTACTACGTTTCTTTTTTATTCGTTTAGGGCAAGGCAGAAAAAGTTTGAATTGGCAACATTTTTTTATAATAAAATAAACCTTGATACAAAATCACATTCAGTTTTACTGAAAAGTAAATATTTCACATTGATATTTTCCCTAAATTTTTGGTTAAGCAAAAAAACGCATGAGTTTGATGTAGATTTTTTCTGGGTTACTCAAATCTTTAGGGATTTTTTAATTGAAGCAACATTTTAGGCAAATTGTATCATTATTAAAATTTACTGAGATTAAATCCATCTCTTCCAATAAATTAAAAATTGCACGACGTAATTGTATTATGATAAAACTGCAGAATGTTTTCAGAGTTGCCTTCAGTATGTAAATATTGGAAGTGCTTGCATAGCGAATTGTTTGTCATAGTTACGTACTGAAGGCAACTCTGCAATTTTTTAGTTCGCATGCACGATTCAATCTTGAAAATCGTCTTGAATAAAAACGTAAATAAAAGCAATTTTTTTAACAATTGCATTCTAAACAATTTGCTATGCAATTATTTTGATTTGTATGCTATTTCTTTTACAGTTGTTTTGCTTACGCGTTTTCCGTAAACTCAGCTGAATGAAAAATGATGTGAGATTGTTGTTATTGGAAATTAAAATTCAGTATTAATTTTTCTGCTGATGAACGTGCTTTGTTCAGGCAAGATTTCGAATTTGCTTTATTTTTCTGAAAAATTGCAAATGTCTAATTTTATAGCTATTTTGCTTACATCAGAACATATTTATGTATAAATAGCCAATAAATCTTTACAGATATTAGTTATAAAGTAATTTAGCTAGTGACTGATAATTTAAAGTTAACAGTGAAGTGTTACACAAAAGTTTTATCATAGAAATAACGTCGTGTAATTCAAATTTCATTACGTAGCATTCGTTGAATTTTAAAGATTATTTTAAACCTCCATCACGAGTTAGTTTTACTACGTGCTATAATTAATTCTTCACTTGATGAAGAAATGAATTGCTTTAACAAAGTTTTATGGAAAATGTCATGCGTTGCACATTGCAACATTTTTTATAATAAAATAAACCTTGATACAAAATCACATTCAGTTTTACTGAAAAGTAAATATTTCACATTGATATTTTTGTATAAATAGTCAATAAAGCTCTACATATACCATATTTTAAAATTAAAGTTATTTTATCCCTAAATTTTTAGTTAAACAAAAAAAAACGCATGAGTTTGACGTAGATTTTTTCTAGGATACTCAAACCTTTAAGGATTTTTAATTGAAGCTACATTTTGGGAAAATTGTATCATTATTATACAATTGGAAAAAAAATTTAAGCAATTTTGTGAAACAATACAACAATACAGTTCACAATACTATCGGAATCAAACCTGTAAAAGTTGATAAATCAATTGAAAAAACTATTCTTAAATCATCATTTACCCACATCAAACCACAACCAAAATACCTAAATATTCAATTAAAGACAGTGTGAGGATTAGTAAACACAGGGAAGCATTTACGAAAGGTTACACGCCAAACTGGTCAAATGAAATTTTTAAGATTAAAAAAGTAAACGTAACCAATCCGACAACATATATATTAGAAGATCAAGACGAGAAAGAAATCAAAGGTGCATTTTATGAAATGGAGTTGCAAAAGGTTAAACATCTAGGAATTTACCTGGTAGAAAAAGTCCTAAGAAAGAGTGGAAATAAAGTCTTTGTAAAATGGTTAGGCTTCTCTAACGTACACAATAGCTGGATCGATAAAAATAATGTTTGCTAGAAGTTGTTATAATAATAGTAGTTAATACCGCTAACATTGTAAAATTATATTAAAATAAATAATACAGACAAAATCTTTCTATTGTTTTTTTTTATTATTATCAAGCCATGATTTTAATAAAAAGGTATTTTGTTTTGCGCATTGCAGATTATTATTGATGTGTCTACAACAATGGATGTTATATTTTAAACGATTGTTGATTTTTAACACCGATAGGTTAGGACAACCTAGTGCAAGCATATCAGTTACAAAGTTTTGCATTAGATATGTTTCAATCAATTTCTTCTTTTCTAGACGTTTCACAAATACTTCTTCCCCGGGTCGGATAATTTGCTTCAAATAAAGCGCTATATATGATGACACCATTCCAGCCGTTGAAGATTCATCCCAAGAAAGACCATTAATATTCCTTGTCACCCAGTCGTTCAGTCGTTATGTTTTATATTATCTTGCCTCAAACAACTAGACTGCATTGGCAGTTTAAAAATTTGATGCCAAACAACACCTTCCAACAAGTACAAAACTGCAATTTCTTTGCACACAAACTCGTTTTTCTTGTATTTAAATCCCTGAATATCAATTATATACATGTTTGTATGTAAATATATGCAGTAAACTTCGACTAATTAAATTAATATTAGGAGCAATCTCCTTATATAGCAGATTACCACCATCTGCGTACTTTGCCAACCCACTTTTCAACCTATCACAAGAGTGAACACATTTTGAATTGAAACCGGCCCATGTGTATTTGCAGCCTCTAAACATAAATAAAAAACATAAACCAGAATCCACTTTAATTAAACACAATTGACTTGAATGCGATATTTTGCATCTGGCATACTTTATAACTTCTCGCTAGAAAACCAAATTCAAAACATCTACACACACTTTCTCTGCACTTACATTTTTCAACATACGTGTATTTTGAAGTATGTATGTTCCATTGAAAGTAATATAAAGCCGATCCTAATTCAAAACGTGCCCACAAGTATTTTACATTTGAAAGTATATAAGAATTCATGTTTTCACATTTTATATTAAAAGTATATAACGCCGATCTTAATTCAAAACGGTGCACGTGTAACTTCTCGCTAGAAAACCGAATTCGAAACAGCTACACACATTTTTCTCTGCACTTACATTTTTCAACATACGTGTGTTTTGAAGTATGTTTCATTGAAAGTAATATAAAGCCGATCCTAATTCAAAACGTGCCCACAAGTATTTTACATTGAAAGTAAATAAGAATTCATGTTTTCACAACTATTTTACATTGAAATGTTTTCAAAACTATTTTACATTGAAATTATATAGGGCCGACCCCAATTCAAAACGGTGCACGTGTATTTTACATATGGAAAATACGTCTGAACACGTTTTGAATTAGGACCAGCTTTACTCCTCTACTCGAAATCGCTCCCACCTGTTGCGTTTGTCTACGTTTGGAGAACTGTCAGTTCTTGACCAATGATAATGTACTCTGTCGTCAGAAAACTCCGCCTGTACTATCTTTATCTCTGTCTGATGCATGTCTGCTGTCGCGTTCAAAACCCCACTTGAGTTGTAGAAAATCGATATTGCTGACAGCTCAACTCCACTCCACGTGTATTAGTACGTGCGTTTTCAATATCAATGCTTTTATCCCTGTCTCTATCTGTAGGATACAACTGATCGTGCATCTCACTTGCTCTCTAAGAACTTTGTTAGCTTGTTGTTCAAACTAAACTGACGGTTGAAAATATTTTCTATGAAGTACTGTCTTAATGTGCTCATAAATTTAACAAATGTAACGTTTTTTAAAAACGCAGGTGTTCATTAATTATCGACCGTTTACCACAACAATTCTTAGATTTTATATTTCGTCGTATCCGATACACGACGTTTGCTTGTTACTAAGAAAACTTTTGCTTTTGAATTATTGATTTTCTTACCCTAGTGGGTTTTCTTATGCTTTTACGTGTTGGAAAAACAAATTATAGTTAATTATGCGTACTTTATTTGTTTTAAAACTGTTTTTCTTTATGTACATTTAACCTTTCAATCACTAATTATAAAAATACGTCAATACTTGGCCGTTCTCCCTAAATGAATTAAATAATTTTTGCGCGTAAATAATTTGTTCTTTTCTTTATACAGGGTGGTTGAAATGTTATTGTTTACCCCAAATTTAGCTTTTTGAATCCACAACAATGTATATTTATATATATATATATATATATATATATATATATAATAAATAATTTATGGACTCTTGGGATACACTGTTCGTACAAATAAAAACTACAGCGTCAATTTGTAACTATATTCTACGTTTCGGCATGAACAATTATGCCTTCTTCAAAGACTGAAATTTAGCAATGTTAGTATACAAACTTGAATCAGTGTAGCTATTTGACTTACATACTTACTATGACGTAAAAAGATTCGCATAAACTAATTTAAAAGTAAGTGATTCCATAACAAGCGGAAAAAATTTAAAATTAATACATAAAAATTTTGCAATGTCAAATAAATAAAATAACTACAGTAAAATTTAGATATTGTGTTAGTGCTCTTTGTATTAGGTTTAATTGTATCTGTTTTTAAAATTTTACTGTAGTTATTTTATTTATTTGACATTGCAATCTTTTAATTGTGTTAGTGTACTTAATTTTTTTTTATTTTATTAATTTTACCGCTTGTTATGGAATCACTTACTTTTAAATTAGTTTATGCGAATCTTTTTACGTCATAGTAAGTATGTAAGTCAAATAGCTACACTGATTCAAGTTTGTATACTAACATTGCTAAATTTCAGTCTTTGAAGAAGGCATAATTGTTCATGCCGAAACGTAGAATATAGTTACAAATTGACGCTGTAGTTTTTATTTGTACGAACGAGTGTATCCCAAGAGTCCATACAACTTTATTTCATTATCTACGTCCGTTCGAAAAATTATAAGAATTATATATATATATATATATATATATATATATATATATGATAGAAGAACGACACAGGGTAATTTTGTTTTGCAGTTTTAACTCGTCTATCCAAATTCTACTTAAGATATCTCGAATTATTTTATGGAGGAAAAAATTTCTTGTATAGAACACTTTGCATTTACAATTCAAACAAACAATATGTAACTTGAGTAGGTTGGCTCACCTTAAAAAACAGGTTGTCGAACAGAGTGCAAGTAGTCAATAATGTTTGGATAATACACTACCAGTTGGGTTTCTTTTAATATTAGAAGCACCTTGGTTCCCGAATCAACAAGTTTATGCTAGACATAACAACTACTTTCAAAGTCCCAAGAAATAAAGGCTTTTAGTGGTGTCCAGGTATTTATGAAAACCCAGGAAACTATAACCTAGACAAATTATAAATTAATAAAATTTTTAAACAACGGCATGAACTTTATAAGCGTACCCTCAGTAGACGTTTGTTCTTAGGTTAAGAATTTATATAGTAGTTTCAGAGGATGAGAGTGTTTTCTATTAAGCTAAACACTTATTGATGTATTTTATTTTTACCATTTGTTTAAAAATGTACATGATGTACTTGTAATGAAAACATAAATATGTAACATAGTTGAAAACATAATCATGTAATAGTGTGAAAACGTTCTTATGGCGTTTTCATAACTAATGTAAAAGAAATAGTTCCAGTTTTGTTATAATAAATTATTTTGCAATTACCTAGAGGCGTGATTAAAATTTAGATCATTTAACTTTGATTTTAAAAAAGTTTCTTTCAACTAATCGTTTTAAATACGTATATTAGTGTTATAATAGTTAACGTTTGTTTTATGTTTACTTTAACGATAGTGTACTTACTGATTTCTCATGTAAATTTTAGACCAGAATCACGATTCTGATCTCAAGTTTTGGCACCATCCAGTTATTCTTTCTTGGGTTTTTTCTTTAGAAACACTGCGAGGTTAGATGGCATTCAGAACACTTCCCGATAAAGACATATTTAACACACGGTAGCATTCCGGAATCCCCTTAAAATGCTTACGCCATCCGTTCTGCTGAGTTGCCGTCAACCATTTTTGATAGTGCAATCTAGGTTGTCGATACTTTTGTAAAACAGAATTTTAGAGGGGTATTTTACCGAGTCTTTTTGTTCACCATCGGCTAGAATTTTTAGGGTCAAAACTGCACGTAACAGACTATACTGCCATACTAGGCTCAGAAGCGGTAACTGACTTGACAATTGTTTTAAAATAATTGATATTTAAAACTTTTTGGTCCTGCCATCATTATTTATTGATATGATTGTATGAAAATTGCAATCGCCACTGTATATATAGGTAGTTTTTTAATTCCTTTCAGATACATGTAAATAATTATTTTTTCTTAATTGGAATGTAAATACAGCCTCTTCAACTAATTGTTTTGGTTATAACACTAAAGCAATTTGACGTAACCTTTCGAAATTAGTAAAGTATCAATCACCATTATTGTAAATAGAAGTTTGAGGTGCTGCATGTTTATAATTAAAAAAAAACTTGCAGGGCAAACGTATTAAATAACGGACAATAGAAAACGCTCTAATAAAAGTTCGGCAAACAATCAGGTATATTAAATAAAATATAAAATAAAACATGCTTCAATTTACACCATTCAGAATCCCATAAATCATTTTCCTCATCGAAATGAATAATACCTGGCGCTGTAACAAGGGTGCTCTTCGAATATGTAGGCTGTAGGTGTTACGTACAATTTTTTATTTCTAAATATTTTTATTCAATTTACGATGTTCCGTAATATTGTGACACCTCCGCTTCAATATTTTGCATAACTATCTGCTAAAGGAGACACTCCTGATCGCGTATTTTAGTGTAATAACTCGATTTGTTCCTATAAAACTCATTTTAATACATTTTAAATAAGTGCTTGTTCAACACCCTGTAGAATGTTATTAGTGCATTTAGTTTAAGTTAAAGTACTGCAATTTATCTTTATTGTTTGATATAACACAGTAAATGCATTCTGTAATCAACAATTTTTGCTTTTTGAAAGCATATGTTTGCTTTATTTAAAAGTAGCAACACAAGTTTGAATAGAAGAGATTTTCTACACGTGTGATTAACCAAGGCGATTGGATTCGCATTTGCCGGTTTTCTTTATCTATTTATGCATTAAAAAGGCTTGAGACGTGTTCTTTGACGTGGTACCCTAACATCTCAACCGATTATAATATCGTGTCCTAAACTGGGCTCACTTTGATCTTTCGTTTCGTCCTTGCATGTGCCTTCTGCGTGGTTAATTCTACTACTCCAAGAGTGATGCACGTCTTACACGAAAAGCTTATATTCTCGGTGTATCGGTAAGTTTCTTATGTGTTTATTAATACTAAAAGAATATCTCCTTAGCTCTTTTACGTAGACCCAAATGCTCTTTACGTAGATCCGCTGTTGCAGTGATGGTCGCAGCTCTAAAAATCTGGCTACTGATGTGACGCTGCATCTGGGCGCAAGAATTAAGACGTTTAGCTGTTTCATCTTCGTGAATGCAAATGCAAGGTAAGTGTCACGGCACATGGAGATATGTCGCGATCTTTTTTTTTTATGTTGTTTGTCCACTCTTGGGTAGTTTGTGCGTAACCAATGCACTCGGATGAACTCTAGAGACCTTTCCACCGAACCGCTTTCCAACCCGCTTGGAAATTAGCTTAGCGAATGTTTCATATTAAGTCCTAAAATACCACTGGAAATGTACCTGAATTCCATACTTAAATTTAACATACTTGCTATTTATACAATTTAAGCATTACGGTTTTTGCTTATCAGTTTTAATTACATGTTAAAGAACGAAATGCCCACTTTGTACATAAATTTATGAAAGATTGTCTGTAGAATATAAATCTTTTGCTTATCTTAAATAGAATATCTTTTCCATTGTGTCGTTTGTCAATAAAAATTTGTTGGTGATGTACTTTTATTTGTCTTTGTGAATCACCTCATTTTGTTTCTGTAGTTAGGTTTTTTTATCTACTTATACGTGATTGTGATTCGTGCGGGTCCTTACTTCGTTTTCCTCTTTATTTCACCCTGATCTGTGCGTTTTACCGTAGCATAAGTTGAGAGTATGCAGTTGTGTCTTTTAATTAAACTAATAGTGCGAAATGCCTTTGAATTAAACATGCCGATTGTACATTTTAATTAAAGTCTACATAACTTTTGCATTAAGAAGGTTTAGTGTTGAAAGTGGTCTTTCATAGTTGTTTCTATATAATACATCCATTTTACGTTTGTGCAGTAATCTGAACTATATGATGCAAATAAACTTTTTTTTTAATTTAAATTTTTAACTGACATCTTTTTACTCAAAAAAGTCCCAGTTACTCTGAAGGAATTCGAATTTAAAACAGCTTTTTAAAAATCGCTAAAATCGTAAATTCCGTTCAACTTCTTCATTTTGTGCTCATATGCAGACATAAATAAGTGTCCTGGTTCTAAGTAATTAGTAATTAATTTTTTAGCATCAGTATCCCATGAATTTACACCATAAACAATAATACTTAGAAATGTTGAGCGGCACAATTATCTGCCCAGGGTACAATTTTGTTTTTAGTGACATCTGATGGCTTCGTGACAAATTTATACATTTGGCTTCGATGATTTATTTTTGTTGTTACTGGAACAAAGCTCTCGTTATAAGCAATTAACCTGCCAGTAAATATAATGGTATTGAACATTAGCAAAATTATGACCTTTGTAAGTCAACTGAAAAATGCACCTCCCTGTCTGTAATGAATTTTCTCAGCATCAACCCTATAATGAGTTCTAGCTTATTCAAAACATAAAGTTGCTATTATACACGTATTTCGCACTCTATGCACGAGTTATCCTTAGAATGATCTAAGAATTTAAATACTAACACTGTTCACATTCATCATGGCCCAGTGTCACAAACGATATATTGCAGGAAAGTATGTAGTTAGGAAACGCGGAAATAAATAATATACCGTAAATGGGCGAAAGTGACCTGAGTCAGTGGAAGCTTTCATCAACATTACGTTGAATTAAAAAGAATTACACATTGACACCGGGAGTTTGTCTTGCTGCAAAGAAAGGTGGTTGTGCACTGCATGCTAGCAAGAAAGGACGCTGTTGGTGATAAAATCTTTAACTTCTTACTTGCTTATATTTTGTTGACATATGTTGCATTATTCACATCCAATTTATTAATATTCATACTTTTACGTGGTGCACGCTGAATACAAAACTAAAGGTACTAAAAATTAGCACCATAATTGTGTTCATAGAAATTTATATAGACGGTGAAATTTTTGTATAATTAAATAAAATTTAGATGTTTTAGATATACATAGTTTTGCCAATATTAGAGGTCTAGTTTATTTGTGTTGGTGGTGATTGCTAAAATTCATGATTTTCAAGTTTGTTAATATGAATTTGTGTTTAAGTTAAAATAGTAAAGAGAGTCAATATGAACAAGGTTCCATCAGCATGCTGAGTCAGAAATAATAACCATTTAATCGTCTTGTAGGTCACTCGCCGTGTATTTAAGGCCAAAAGACAAGTATGAGGTGGGTTGTCGTTCAACGTTTTATTATTGAACCGAAAGTTTAGAGATCATTTCCAGTTAGGTGCACTCGTTAGAGTTATATACCCTTTTGTTATCGTTAAACCCATCCCTCGCCACTAAGCTGGCTGGTGCAATATTTTTCAGTTACGTTCCCGTTATAAAGTCAATTCAAAGGTCACTAGCGTCAAATTAGCAATTAACAAATGTATTGATTATTCTAATATCCTCATTAAAAATTTGAAAGTTGTAACCTGGATGTCAGTTGTAACTAAAATTTATAACTTCGTGTATATTATCTATGGAAAGTATTTACATACCTGTTGAAGTTTATAAACTACTCATATTTTGTACTTACTTAAAACCATACCTCAAAAGCTCATGAAGTACTGTAAAATTCTTTTTTTAGTAATAATGCAAGGAATTTGTGTGTTAAGTTACTTGGTATATTATTCTACATTCTGTGATGCTAGACGATATGTAACTACCGTATCAAAAAAAAATTGTAAACCGTTTTTTTCTATTTTTTTTAAATGAAATTATTGGACCAGATATTACTTCTAAGACTATATTCGAAATACAATCAATTCCAATAAATTCACTAACTTCACGAAATTCAGAAAAGTCACGGCTTAGTCTGGGAGTAATCACAAGGGTTATTATGAAAGTGGTCGTGAGAGGAAAGCAGACTAAATCTATAAAACGGTAGGGGACGGGAAAAAGGTTAGGCGCCACCGCATCTAGACGACCCAAAAAAGGAGTACAAAAGTAACCTATTGGAAGATGCAGAAACTTACAAGTCATAAAGACAACCTTCATTAAAAACTATTCAGGCTATATCAAACAAAACCTCTGGTCACCTCACAAATATACTTCTGCTGAGATGATTCCGAAGGAAAATAATACGCAATAAATTTTAAATAAAAGGGCATAGTTTGTGCCTTATAATCAAAGGTTACCACAATACTCATAAAATGATCACCATGAAAAAATACAGTAAAAGTGCTATATCATAAAATGCAACTCAGAAATGAGTCCCTTAAATCACTCTTATAGGTATTACTCTACTTGAGTGCAACTTAAGTTTCATTATTTAAATTTTATTATCTCAATGTACAAAATCTCAAGAAGTATATTAAAAATTAATGAAACTTTTTTAAGAGCCAAACAGTATATTCTTTAACTAAGAATGTTTTGAAATAAATTAAAATTTGAATAAACCATTTTATAACCCCAATTTAACGGATATGTTTGATTGGTTCACAATATGTTTCTAATAAATTTTGCGCATCATATTCGCTATTACAAAAATATTCAAAATTAAGATTGTTAAAGTTGGGATGGGGCTCTAGGATGTCACAGATAGTCTACTGATAATAAATCACACAATAAATGGACATATGTAATCGAAGGTAAACTTTAAACTCTTTATAATTCTGTATGCATAATTCACATGTCTAACAAATAAACATTGATTTACATCCAGGGAAATAAACCCCACTTTTTTATGCACAACTTTATATTTTAAATTTGATATAAAGATATGTAACAGAGAATTTTTATAACACTGATATTTATGATTTTAAGCTGAAGCTAGTTATAATTTCAATAATTGAAAGAACATTTTAATGTGTTCATACGCGAAATAATAACATTTCAACTGTAAACAATATAAACAAAGTCAATCACCCGCCGGTATCAATTCCCGTAATAACAAAGTTTCTAAAATACCAGGTTTCTTTACAAGCAAAAACTTTCTCCTACAACGACCATTCTAAAGCGGAAGTAATAATTTTCATCTTGACAACAAAATTCCTCTCATTGAAGTTCTAATCCAAACACCTGACACCATGACGTATTCAATCCAAGTAGAACAAACACTCTGTGTGCTCTTCTATTATTTCTTGATACATATATTTTCTACGTATAACCAAAAAAAGTGCGTATAAACTGTAGTTCAACAATTATGTAGTAAGCATTTTAATCGTAACTGCAAAAGCCGGGGAGATTGTACGAACGTTATATTTTCTTTTAATAAACCAAGCACCTTTAAACTACCACAAATTAATGTAATCCATAATAGCAGTTCTAGAACACCAACTGGCACATAAATGGGCAATCATTTTTACCACTACTTTCAATTACCACAGCATTGAAGTAAAATGGTTAACTACCCTTGATTCTTATAAACAAACAAGAACCGGCGGGCTTTCCAATACGTAATCTCCTGACATTGTACACAAGCGTGATATAACTCCAATAATTCATATCAATGAATACAGGCCACCTATAAATTAATCAACAAAAGTGTCTTGCTTAGAATGTATTTTGAAACTTCAGTTCCCCATCATCATTAGGTTTACAGTCCTGGAACTGGTTAGACGCGTACTTCCATTGTTTCCTATTCTGAGCTAACCTACACATTTCTTTGAAATTCACACAGCATACATCTTTCACTAACTTCATGCAATAGTCTGATCTAGGTCTAGTCCTACCTTTACTTTTTCTTATTTCTGCTTGTAATATATCCTGCACTAACGTGTACCGTCTTACTATTTCTCCTAAATTTTTTTGATATCCCTAGATATCTTTATTCCCCAACTATTGTGATGTAATATGTGTTTACCAGGGTGTCCACATAACCAAAAGTGTATCAGGGGAAGATGAAACTAAACTCTAATCAGCCTTTGCCAGAGGCGACAATCTAACACCCAACGTCCTTGTAATACACCGGGGTTTTATGAATGTGAAAATAGTCCAAGGAAAAGTTAGTTGACAAACGGCTAACCGTAAAAAGAAAACTACCTGTAAGTTAATACGGCTAACTGTGGAACTTAATCTAGCGTTGTGGCATGAAAAGGGATCGAGAGCCGATTTTGTTTCAA
This sequence comes from Platerodrilus igneus, assembly GCA_036346225.1. Taxonomy (NCBI): domain Eukaryota; kingdom Metazoa; phylum Arthropoda; class Insecta; order Coleoptera; family Lycidae; genus Platerodrilus; species Platerodrilus igneus. The sequence goes on along the minus strand of JARFIW010000982.1, from coordinate 2,414,214 downwards.
TACAAATAAAGACAAAACTTTAGGGCGCCACGGCGTTTGAATCTCTAATACTGAAAGTTACATGAAAACGTAGAAACCCGTATGTTTCAAAAAATTTAATCACAATAATACAAAATAACTGACCCGTTTGTCATTTTAAATTCAAAAATGTAAAAAATAGTTCATTATTAATCAAAAACTAATCCAACGTTTGCTACCGTCCCAAAAGACTTGTACCTTTTGTTGTCTATATGTCCTAATGCCATATTTCATAGATGTACAGTGTTGTGCTCCATACACAAGTTTTTCATAATTCTTTCCTCTTTTCTATGTTTGTTGTCTTCGAACATAGCAGCTGCTCTTTCTTGATACATACAGCTCGGCTCCCCTTCTATTATTTGCTAAATATATATCCTATTTAACCGATATTTTGTGATATGTGGAGGAGGTTAAGCAACCTGCTGCTATCAAGATCCTCTAAGACATAAACATTTGTAGAAAAAATAGTTTTCCAATAAATCCTTCAGCGCAATCAACATTAGTTGAGAACATTGCAAAACCAGCACCTGTAGTTGCGTATAATAATTATCAAATTTAAGTACAGTGTTTTTTTTTTCCGTCATTTGCTTTCCTTCTCTGAACTGGTTGGCCGCGTACCTCCATTGGTTACTATTCTGAGCTAGCCTACACATTTTCCTGAAATTCTCACAGCTTCGATACACTTCGGATCCCTTCTATTGTTTTCTAAACATATATCCTATTTCACCGATATTCAGTGGTATGTGAAGGGGGTTAAGCAACCTGCGGTTATCAAAATCCCTCAACACTTAGGCATTTGCCGAATTAATACTTTTCTAATAAATCTTTTCACACCATCAACATTAATTGAGAATATGGCAAAACCAGCACCTGCAGTTGTTTATAATAATCATCAGGTTCAAGTACAATTATTTTTTTTCTCATTATGTTTTCTGTCTTGAAGCTGGTTAGACGTATACCTCCATTGATTCCTATTCTGAACTAGCCTACACATTTCACTGAAATTTCCACAGCCTAGATATTTGACAATCTGTGTTCAACCTATGTCTACCTCTACCTCTCTTTTTCTTATCTCTGCTTCTAATATATTCCATACTATACCTTTATGTTTTAGTATGTAACCTAGCATCCTGTATATTTCTTTCTTACCCCACCACTTCTAGATCATCTTGGTTCTTAACTTTGTCTGTCCATGATATCTTCATCATACGTGTGTAGCACCACATTTCAAAGGTTTTAAGTTTTTCCTGTCTACTCCTACTGTTCAAGTTTCACAGCCATACAGTGCTGTGCTCCATACATATGTCTTCAGCAAGTCATTCCTTGTTTCTATGTTTGTTTTTTTTTAACATAATAGTTGCATTTTCTTGTTAAACGCAGCATGGCCTTGTGTTAATCTTTGTTTTGTATTTTTTGCACTTTTCCCATCTTGCGTTATTTGGCTTCCTAAGTAACAGAAATCCTCAACCTCTTGTAAGTTATCGTTTCCTCTTTGTATTCTGGTTTTTGATTAATTTTTCCTTCCTTTGCATACTGGTACTTTGGTTTTATTTTTGTGAACTTTCATATCGTATCCCTCAGTTAGAACTATTTCCATTTCATCAAGAACTGCTTCTAACTCTTCATTGCTAAATGCTAGTACCGCTATATCAGCTGCAAATCTAAGCAGGTCCTTTTTTACCTGCATAATAATGCCAAATATCTTCTTGCATTCTTCTCTGATCCTGTATGAATTACTCTAAAGTCTCCGTTCCAAGAACCCCCGTCTCTGGCCACCAAACTTTGATAATTCCTACATGTCTAAGGCCCACCTATCCATTTCAATTTTCAGACTCTCTAGTTTACCCACTTGCTTCATGGTTCTGACATTCCACGTTCTAACTAGCAAAATATTCCCTGTTCTTCTTTTAAACTTGTCCTTCACATCCTCCGAAATCGTCCCTTCATGAAGATCTGAATACGGGAATACTTTAACTTCAGAATTCTTTACCTCAGAGGATGTCAGCATCTTAATTAATAATTTAAGTACGCTGTGTACTTAGGAGGTAATGTGGTAGGTAGTTTCCCGTTGCCTTCCACATCGCAGTAGTGTGTCTTAGAATGCCATATTGATCCCTATGTTCTTTACCAATCTAAGTATCGAAAAACTGCTACCCTCTTTCGTGGACCAGTCTTAGACTGGTTCCTCACTAAAAACCCCACTAATTTAGTTAAACCTGTAGCTTGACCTTTTAGGTTACTGGAACTCGCAAGCCATTCCGCCCATTCTAGTAATCTAAAACTTCTTCAAGGTGCAGGTTCATTGGGAATGGTTCAGTTTCTAGAAAAAGTTTAATGTATTTAATACAAATTAACGCATTTTCTAAGATAAATCCAAAACGAATTAAATGGAAATAAAGCTTATTTCTGCTACGAAATTGCTCTAGCAAATATTATACAGCAAATTAATGAAATCAGGTACCACAAAAATGTAACAAACAGAAGCGACTTCAACGGCTAATACCTTAGAAACTATATTTATTCAATTTAATAGTTTAGTATTGTTTTGTTGTCAGTATACTGTCAAAAGGTTTATTTTGATTTAGCGAATGCGTCATTGTTGCCAGACATATCGCTGCATGTATGCATTTGTAGCGTATGTACACTTATACAGGGTGAGCTTCCGTTGACGCGACAGTCCATTATGGATAAACGGTAAAAAATTTAAAATATTTGCCTGTGTAACGATATGTACGTTATTAATGACTACATTTTAAAATTATTTTGAAATATACGTCCCAAAAAAATGTGGCGTATCAAAGTTATGTTTTTTCTTATGGAACACTCTGTATTTTATTGCATTCTTTGATTGTACGTAAAAAATGAGATAAACTCTCTTAAACAAGTTCTATACTTAAACATTGTAGTTTCCGAGATATTTTGATTTTTCGTAAATTTGAAGGTCTAAAAAAAGTGAAGAACTCCCACACAAATAATTTATCTAAATCCAATTTTAACTATAAATATTAGACCAATAATAGAAATTATCGATGTATTTAAAGTTATCGAAAATTTTACTGGGTGTCCAAAATGGGACACTGCTAATGACATTTTCAAATTGTTGGAATAATTTTTATTTAAAGTATTTCATACATCAGTTGCAAAATGTACAGGAGCACCATCCAACTGAATCCACATCTTTTGTCTACTATTTAATAGAATATCTTCCAACATTTCCCAAAAATTTCGTCTTAAAAATCGCAAAAATGTGTGACCATTTAAACAACCATCAAAAAAGTACGGACTAATAACTGTATTGCCCATAATTTCTCGGTAAACACTAATACTCTACCGATTTTAACGATTTATTGTTTGAAACACCTGGCAGATTTCTGTATTATAATAGTGAAAATTATTACGGTTCACTAATCCATTATTATGGAAAGTGGATTCGTCCGTAAACAGCGCATTATAAAAAAACATCTTTCTCACTTATCTTTTCCATTACCGATAAACAAAAATCTAACCGCCTTTAAAAATCTGTTCCATACAGATTTTGATGCATCTCTAAGTGGAAAGGATGGTGTTTATGTTTTTTAAAAATTCTGGATACACTAGACTGACTTAAATCGTTTTCCCTGGTTACGACTCGACTACTAGTGTTCGGATTTTCAACAACAGATCCCACTACCGTAAATTGGACGTTTTCATTATCAATAACCGGTTTTGCAATTTCATGTTTCGGATATTTAACACTACCTGTAACTCTAAAAATTCCATGCAGTTTTGCAAGGCTTCTACTATCAGGATGTCGGCGTTGGGGGTACTTCGCTTTGTACATTCTATCTGCCATTAAACAATTTTCAAGACATTCTTCGATTATGAAAATCATATCTATTCTTTCTTGCAGTGAATACTTCATTTTCTTCGTTTACAATGACAAAATTGCACAATAACTAAAGAAATGTTTCAACTTTAACTGACAGCAGCCTACTTAGATATTCGCGAGAATATCAAAACTTGAAAAGGAAACAACACTTGTTAAATAAGGTTGAAACTTAAACACGCACGTAGAAATCCTAATAGTTTGAACGATAGTGGGAAAGTAATACGAAATAAAAATAACTTCAAAACTAAACAATTTAGGTATGGTACACATTTATAATTTTTGAAAGGTAATTAAATTTACTATATGACTGTAGTATAAAATACAGGGTGTTCCATATAACATGAGCACGATATTGACGTTTGAAAATGTCATTAGCAAAGTGTCCCATTTTGGACACATAGTACAATTTCCGATAACTTTAAATACATCGATAATTTCTAGTATTGGTCTAATATTTATAGTTAGAATTGGATTTGGATAAATTTATTTGTTTGGGAGTTAATTCACTTTTCTTTTAGACCTTCAAATACACGAAAACCCAAAATATCTCGGTAACTACAATGTTTAGGTATAGGACTTGTTTAAGAGAGTTTATCTCATTTTTTACGTACAATCCAAAAATGCAATAAAATACAGTGTTCTATAAGAAAAAACATAACTTTGATACGTCACACTTTTTTGGGACACCCTGTATATTTCAAAATAATTTTAAAATGTAGCCATTAGTAACGCACATATCGTTGCACAGGCAAAAACTTAAATTTTTTTACTGTTTACCCATAATGGACCGTCGCGTCAACGGAGACTCACTCTGTACATTATATACAAACTTTATAGCAATTTTCGATTTTTTCTCTTTTATTTTTTCATTTTAAAATGGGTTACGTTAAATATTTTTTTGGTAATCTACATTTTTAAACGCATCACAAATCCTGAAATTGTCAACAACTTCTTATATTTTAATTAAAGTAGCTAAGGCTGAGAGAATAAAGTAGCTTTAGCAACACCTATGATACCGCTATTTTAAATGTTGAGTGGGATAGGACAATACCTAATCCGCCACTGGAAATATTCGTATCTTTTATTAAATATTGTAGAATTTATAGTAATATTGATAATATTGCATTTTATACAGTTATGATGCTATCCTAAAGTTAAAGCGAATAGACTGAAGGAGGGGGGTTAAATTGCTAGCCATAAAGTTTAATCCAATCGAACGACATATGGTTAGACATGTGAGATTTTGATAATTGTAATAGAATGATAGAAACGTTTTACACACGTTTCAAGCCACTTTAATTGAAGCATCAAGGAGATTGTTAAACAATAGTAATGGTTTATATGCTATTGTTGTATTTTGATCTTATCCTCACAAATCTCACACATCTCCATTGGCGGATTGCTCGTCAATCGTATTCAATTTTTTGATCAATAAAAATAACTAAAATCCTTCTTCTAGCAAACCTCATATGAAACCCATCGGCACTACCTACAATGCAAACCGGACAATCGTTTTTTTTATTTAAAACTTAACTTTGTGACGCTAAGTTCTGTTCAATTTAGCGGTGCCTATAACAGATTTTAAGCAGTATAATGTATTTTTGAATTTTCTATGATTCTATAATTAATTAATAGGAATAAGGAAATATTTCCAACTACAGCAATAATAATCTAGAAATTAAACACCTACGTCAATTGTTTGTCCCAACACATATTTTATAAAAGGATATTTTATATTAGGAATCTAAGTGTATGTATAAAATTTATGTAGACTAAAAATAATCCATATAAGGGAAACAGCAATGAAATGTTTTACTGTCAAAACTTGTAGTTTTGTTTGTACCAATGCCGGTATTTCGTATGCTAAGGTTGAAAGCAATTTCAGGCATACATACTTTACTAGCTTTTAATTTTAATTACTTCTTGGCTGAAACACCAGACGCATAAATTCTATTTTGCTTTGCCTATTTTCCGAATGCACCTTTCATATTCAGACTGCCGGACAAAAAATGCTTTATTAGAGAGCTACAACGCTTATTACTATACTGCTGAAATGCTGGATAATTACGAAAATTAAAAGTGTTAGTGACATTTAAAGTATTGCACTATCGCTACTTGCATGTTAACAACTTCTCAACACATCCTTATAATTTACTCATACCCTCATACGGTCTGCAAGTAGTTTCAAATTTTATTTTGTATATATTCGTTTTATGACATTCTCGTTGGAGAACTTGGAATTGAAGTTATGCTCTATGTATATTTAGTAGTATTCGCTTTGAAAAATGTAAACTGTAGTAAACTAAAGTATCAAATATACACGGAGTAATAAACATTCGTCGTAATTGACGTTAAAAAATATTTCACAGCAGTGTTTGCAGTACTGTTATTAAAGGAAAAAAATACTATATTAAACATAATTGAAGCAAATAAATATACTGCAGCTGATTTTTAATATAAACTTATAACCATCAAAGAGTTTCTAAAAGTAATTAACACAGAATGTTATGTCGCTGTTCCAAATCTTAAGTCCTAATTGATTTTAGCAAAATAACTAGAATTTTCTTTTCAAAATATAAACTGCAACTTTAAATTTGCGTCTATGCATCTTATTTTTGTTCTGTTGTTTTTTCCAGTTAGATGTTTAAGATTATGTTTCAACACAGTTTGTCCTGTTAGAAACGTACAACTGCCATGCGCTACTACTTAATACACATTTTGTTTTTGTTTATTTAATAACATTTAAAATTATGCACACACCCCGGACATTGCTCTCGCATTTCTTATAACACCAGAATATTTCCTGGAGTTAAGCTCCAGTATAAGGTTTATTTTTGCAAGCCAATTATCTTCTTTATGTGGCTACAAGTCCTTAGTAGCATACACGATATAATCACTAGGTTTAATTACATTTTATAAAAAACCTGCAACAATTGTATACAGACTTAGTTCGATAGCAATTAGCACTCAACGCAAACAGTTACTGGAAACCTGAAAATAACTGATGCGATTGTACTGAAACGTTTTGGAATTACAGTTCTTTTAAGAATTTGTCAGTAAAAGCTTAGAGTGGTGTCAGGAAAAACAGCGAAAGCCTTAAATTCAATACACACACACTCACATGCGCGCACGCACGCACGCACAAATGAACACGCATGCACGTAAGCTTCTATACACAAGCGCGCGCACACACACAGAATACAAGCACGCAAGCACCCACGCACGCATGAACATAGTTCGCACACTCGCACACATTATTTTAATTTAACGGAGTTTTTGTTATTCTATGTAAATCCTAGGGATATTTTGAATTAATGTTGTTTTCTCCGCAGGTTAATTTGCCCTTCAATAACTTGTAGTGTGTTCTTTCTAGTTTTGGAAATAAAACATCCTCTTTTGAGGTTTTACGTGTGCTTTCTGTGTGATCCACTCCACTCTACGGCGTTTTTAGCTAGCACAGCGTTAATTCTTTCGACCCCCTTGTTTTTGTTGCGGTACTCGCTACGTGCTAAATTTCTTTGCTTTTCTTTCTTGTCTGCAAGGTTTATCGTAAGAAATTACATTTTAATACTGACATAGTCTTAATTTGAACTGATTGAGAGTGAGTTTAACTCGTTTATTTATTTTGAAGTTCAATTTTTGAAACATTTTTGTGGAGATAACCAACAATTCAGAGTCAGAATCAATTTACTCATGGTCAAATGCAGAAGTGATTCTGGTATGACAAGAGAGTTTTGTATATCATAAAGTAATTTATTGTTGCCAAACAACTTGTTGCTTCTCTAGAGGATAAACAAATTATCAAGTATTTAGCGGGACATTATAAAACAGAGTTAAGGCAAGGTATAACATTATAGAATGTCGTGGATAAGAATGCATTTCTAGACTACCTTCAACGATATGTTTAGATGAATCAACCACGAAGGATGGAGACCAGACCAAAAAGCCAGCCCATAAATACCTTTAGATACCAAAGAAGTAGTGGGCCGGAACGGTACAATGGCAGAATGTTTGAAAGGAGGAATGTTCATTGAGGCAACTGGGCCAGAATAATGCCATCTGGAGGAACGGTGGATGGGAGAACAATGAATCTCGTACCATTAAAAATAGAACTGTAACCCAAAGAAGGGAAAACAGTGAAAATTCACAGAGAGATGACACAAACAATAAGAGTAGTACGACATATACTGAGATGGTGTACAGACCAAAAACGTCTACAGCGAAGTCAGATTTCTAGTAAAGGACAAACCAAGCGAACCCTTAGAAATTAACCAGTATGAACATCAACAGGAATTTAGAAAATTTGATTTAGAAAATGAAGGCGTAAACAAAAACTTATTACCTATTTTATATATAATCAAATCTGTGTATAAATAATGATTTTCTGGAAAAAATCTTTTAAACAAGTTTTTATTGCATTTATTGTAGAACGAGTCTCATACATTTTTAAAATACTAAATAAATTTTAATTAGAGAAAACAGTAAAACATTTATTAATTAAGTAATTCAAATCCATGTGTAAATATTATTCTCCTGAACAACCAAACTTTTTTCCTGCGTATAACGTCGATGTCTATCATTTAACGAACGCAATAGGCTAATTTATCTTTTTCCACTTTAAAAATAATAAATAAATTTCAGTATCAAAGTATATTATTCCAAACGAGATCTTTTTTATAAGTTTTTAATAAAAAGTAACTATATTTCAAGGAAGCACATTTCGAAACAATTTTATAATGAATTCTATTTACGCTATTTCATAAAAGAGAACCGCAACTCTTTTGAGAGACTTCGAAAAAGTCATAAATCAAATACGTCAAAGCATATTAATTTTCTTGTATGAATAAACGCCACAATTCAAAGAAGCGCTACTACCTGAACGTTATAAAATAGATAAAACAACGCGTTTAAAAGCTCTAATTATTGCGAATAAAAATTTTGCTATTTCTTATTAATGAATGGAAACAATGAATTTGTAATATCTGGTTATCGCTCCTGAGTATAATTTATGTCCATTGTAAAAGTCCTATCTTGTCTGATTTATAACTTTACCTGTCTTATCGCGTTCCACGAATTTACTAGTTGGTGTGTGTTTATTAATGTCGTGCTATCATACAAAATAATTAGCTGTTAATCACTTATTTACAAATAATTTATGTTTCCAACAGTCTAGAAAAGTAGCTTCTATAAATTCACGTTTCGCATTAAAAATTAGAATTTGATACTGCTTTAAAGGAATGTATTTTAGAACTTGTTTATGATCTTTTCAATTTGCATGAATGCATTTAAAACTTGTTCTTAAATGATAATTAGTATTGGAAATCACAGGTGTTTCGATTAAAGAATAAGCTTGAATCTTCACCAATTGCGTTATTAACCAGAACTTGTTTTAGTTAAAAGTACGGGTTTTAGGAATGTACTAGAAACTACTATAATAATAAGTTTACCTTACTATACAGGATATTTCTTTACAGCACTTAAATATTAAAAGTTTTTATTTTCTCAACTATGGTGAGATATATTTGCAGAGTATGGTGCTCAATGACTTTTACATGACCTATTATCACATCACTTTGTATATATATATATATATATATATATATATATATCCATTTCGAATGGACCTGCACCTTGCCGAAGTTCTAAATTACTAGAACAGACGAAAATGGCTTGCGTGTTCTAATGAGCTAAAGAGCCAAACTACAGGTTCAACCAAAGTAGTAGGGTCGTTGATGAGGGACCAGACTAAGACAGGTCCCCGAAAGAGGGCAGCGGCTCTTTCGGTACTTAGATTGGCAGAGACCATAAGGGTCGGTATGGCAGTCTAAGACACACTACCGCGATGTGGAAGGCAACGGGAAACCACCACATTATCTCCCAAGTACACAGCGTACTTAAGTTGTTACAAACATGATGGCATTCTCTGGGGTAAAAGATTCCGGAGTTAAAATAGTGCCCCATTCGGATCTCCGGGAGGGGACTACTTCGGAGGATGCGATCGGAAAGTTAAAAATAAGAGTCGGAAATATTCTGGGAGTCGGAGCGTGGAATGTTAGAAGTATGAAGCATGTAGGGATCAGCGAAGTTCGGTGGCCGGAGACGAGGAATTTTTAGAGTGGAGACTTCAGGGTAATTCATACAGGAGCAGAGCAAGGAAATTTGGGTGTGGGGATAGTTATGCGGAAAAGATAGGATACTGTGTAGAAAATTACTTACAAAAGAACGAAAGAGTATTCATGGTTAGATTAGAATCTAAATCGGTAAACACAGTAATAATACAAGTATACATGCCCACCTCTAGCTACAGTGACGAAGAGATGTAACAGAACATCTCTTCCAACTTGTAAATTATATGTATAAGATATGCGAGATCCCTAAGATTTCAAACATAACACCATAGTCACTATAGCAAAAAAGAGAGTTGTGGATAGTTGTAAAAATTTTTGGACAATAAGTTTGACAGTATAATGTAAGTAAGGGCCGCTACACTTGCGGACACGTCCCCAATGTTTCACCCGAAGGTACTACCTTGGGTTTAAACGCAAAAAAATTAACGGGTTTCAAATAAAACTGACTTCAAAATTAATTCACCATGAATAAAATGTGTAAACTAAAACTAGAGTTGGGGTTTAAATAATGGTATCCCTAGCGTTGACTTTGGAGTATGTGTGATTAACAAAATTTGCTGAGCGTTTTTACGGAATTGTAAAAAAAGATGTTGTATGTGATAAATTTAGAAAACCAAAAGCAAATGAGGGCTATGCTGATAACCATCATCTGTGTAGAGATATCAAAAGACATTGCTGAAATGAGATAGTTAGTTTAGTGCCACAATTAAATACGACAAAGAGAAAAATCTTTCAAGGTAAGTGAATATGGTAACGTAGTTTGTTTGTATTTCAGCCATTTTATTATTTTATTTCTTTATACTTTTCTCTCAATTTTGTTACTTCTTACATAGGAATCCCGCCCCTGCAGAACAAACCTAAATTTATAACGTAACGCTCATTTTACCCATAACAAACAAATTGTCGATTTATAGTTTTTTGGTCCAAAAAAAAGGGGTATAGATAATGCTTTGATAAATATTTTATTGCTCCAAAGATAATTATTGCTATCATAGTTCCAAGATGAACAAAGAAAATCACATAAAAGTCTGTTTAATGGCTAATTTTCAATTTTTAAGTAATATTAACACAATCAGATGGCGCTAATTAGTACTCTAGACTGCTCCAAATAGCATTGTAAGTGCTTTCGTAATTTCTGATTTAAACAAGAAAAATCATGGTTGATTTTAAATTTCTAACCAACAATGATAGCCATAGATAATATTCTCTTGTGCACCATAGAGATTCAAAAAACATCTTAGTATTCTCATGTTTTTTGAAAAAGAAAAAAACGTTGGTCAATGTAACTGCTATTTTCAGTTGATACAGAGGTCAACTTAACAGTGCATTTTAGTGCCTAAGCAATAAATTTCTGCATATATAGTCCAATGTAAATATTCTTAGTGTAATCAATATTATTGATTGTTTTTTATGGTTTCCTAAATAAAAGAAGGAAACCATGAAGAAATTGTCTCAATAGTTAGTTTTCACAATACGTATTGTATGGTTTTGTACTTTTTAGTGTGCCGCTGATCATTCTTGGTGCTTCATGGTTGCTGATGACAATATAATGTACGTAAGGGCAGCTACACTTGCTGTCACATTCCCCAATGCTTCACCCGAAGGGTTTAAATGCAAAAAATGTCGAACTTCGAATTAATTGGAATCCAAAAATAAGGTATCTGATGACAAGAAATTGTTGGGGCTGGGGAGACTCAGTGGACGATTTTTTAGTTTGTTAAGTGAGTTATTGATTTCCCAAAAAAAACCCAAAACATAATTATTTATCTTTGGCTTTTAAGCAAGAAAAATGACTGTAGGTGGATTTATTTTTAGCGTGTTCTAGTGCTACAAATATCATTGGTAATGCATGAATTGTTTACGAAATAAACAAGGAAAACAGTGACGAGGCTGCCTTAATGGCCAATTTTCAGCTTCTGGGAAGTGAAAATAGCTAAAACTATTCCTCTTTTTTTTTTAATCTTTCATGGGAATAAAAAAACTTATATTTGTTAAAATGATCTTTATTTACGTTTCGATCCATAACCTATATAAAGATTATTTTAACAAATATAAGTGGTTTTATTACCAAGAAAGATTAAAAAGAAGTTAACAAACCACAACAAACATACAGGGAGTATTATTCATTTAATTATTCTTCAGTCCTGCAGAGGTTGTTGTTGGTGTCTTGTGGTATCTGAATAAAACAAGAAAATAGTGCATAGGGTTCTTTATAGAGGAATTTCTTTCAAAGCAACATAAATGCCTATAAATCGTGAGTTTTTGGTACTCTTTAGTGTTGCAATTATCATTGTCTGTGCTTTCATGTTTTCTGAAATAAACAAAAAAAAATTAATTATGAAGTTCAAGTGTTTATTTTTAGATTTTAATCTTCAAACATACATACAAATACTGCTTCAATAGTGCTTTTTAGTGTTATCAAGTTTACCGTAAATGTCTTATGGTCTCCAGATTCAGTAAAATAACCATAATGGTGGACTAATAAAATCTTTCTGGTTGCTTTCAAAAACCATTAGAGCACTAACCATATCTTTAGAGCAAACAGTTTTTCATATAGTACATCTGTAGACATTTTTGTTATTAAAAACAAAAAGTGCTGATTACTTTGGGCCCTCTTTTCAAGGTTCTGTTGTTAATTCTAAAACCATAAGAGCTCTAGGAATGATCCTTCAACTATTACAGTGGATCTATGAAACACTATCCATCTTCATTAGTTTGTTAAAAACCGAAACTCAACCGCTAAGCCGATCCGCCTCCCACGTCTTTCTTTTATTTTCACAAAGCCTGAGAGCACTAATGATCATTGTTGGAATTCTATTTTGAATGCAATTTTGTAGAACAAAATCTGAAATTAAACCAAATTTGCTCTCCATCTGTTTTTTTTTATGTTGTAAACCAAAAGAGCAGTAACACTAAGTAACACTAAGCACCATCTATAAAAATTGTTATTATATAATTGTAAAGACAATTAATTTGCATACATTCCACCCTACTTGAATGATTTTTTTTTTTGGAAAGGATGAGAATACTGAAGTTAATTGTTGAAGCACTAACAAGAACTAACAGAACATTGTGTGTAAGCATTTTTGTGCATTAAAATCTGAACAAAAGTTATAAGTTGACTCCTGCTATTATTTTCCATGGAAACAACAAGGACGCTATGCTAGCAAGGATATTTAGGAAAAAAAATCAGCAAAGCAACATCTGGATGCATTTTTGTGAATCAGAAAACCAAAAAATAATCATCAAATTGACCCCACATTCTTTTTTGGTTTCTACAAGCCATCAGGGTACCAAGGATTATCTTTGAAAGACTACAGACTACTAACAAATAATATTTTATATGCAGTTTCTCGATTAAAACTAAAAATAGAACTCTTAATCAATCCCCAATATATTTTTCTTAATCTTCTTTGGTAAGTACGCCACTCATAGTTTTTGACAACGATCCTAGGTCATGAATCGAAACGTAAATAATGATGATTTTAAAAACTATGAGTGGTTTACTTCCCAAAGAAGATTAAGAAAAATGCTAAACAAACCACAACAAACATACAGGCAGTAATCCCCAATATGGTTTCTCTTGTTCTATCAGTATGTGTAAGAGCACAAGCTGTAATTTTAGCAAAGCACTATCTGTACGTATTTTCATTAGTCAAAAACAGAAAGTTGCCTTTTTCGGATCTTTGAGAACACAAATGACAATCTTCGTAGCATTCAAGAGAATTGGCAAGGCACAATTTGCCATTAGGGTGGTTCTCATTTGTAGCTTCTTTTACTACTTCAAAAATCGCAAAAATGTCAATAATCGTGTTTCATATACTCAATAGCACTAATAAAGCACTATATGCATTTTTTTTATTATAAAAACTGAAAACCAATCGCAAGTTGCTCCTCTCGGAAACCTTCAGATTACTAATGGCGATTCATTGGTATATCTGATTTTAAATAGTGCAGCTTTGATGTGCCAAAAAAATATTCTGACTATATACTTGTCACAACACATTAAACATGGCTGGTTTTCATAAATAACTATAAACTGATGAAGAAAGTTCAGTAACTCATTCTGTAAGTTTATTTTGTAGTATTGATTAAAAGTTATAATAAATTAAAAGAGATAATCCCTAATGTTGTAGTGATGAAAAATTTCCCACAAATTTACTGATTTAGAGCATAAGTTCTCAACTCTCTTTACTAGAAAAAATTCCAACATGTACTTTCTCATATTAGTTTATTATACCAAATACTAAAGTATAGTTGCATATTAGCTATATCTATTTTATATGTCTATCTATCTATTAAAAGTCACAAAGTAGAAATTAACTAAAATGATCATCAAATGTAGTAAACAAACTTTATTAAAAATGAACACAAAATCAATAAAAAAACATTAATAAAGTTGAGGCTGATGGAGCTTTAACTTGTTAATGTTGACAAGTTAAGTGACATGCAAAGTGTTCTTTCTCTTAGACAGTAATTTTGCTACTGCACCGAAACAACAATCCAATGAAGAAAGCTGGTGTTAATTTTTGAAATCAGAAAAAGCTCCTGGTATCTATTTCTGAAGTTTACTTTTATTTCTTCATTAGTTTCCTCTAAATTTAACAATTTTGCTGCATTTGCACTTAGGCCTAGGTAAGAGAGCTGATGTTGATTTTTGAAACCAGAAAAAGCTCCTGGTATTCATTTCCGAAGTTACTCTAACTTCTTCGATAGTCTCCTCTAAATTTGCTAATTCTGCTGTATCTGCATTTTAGACAGCTATGTGACTTAGTTGGTTTGCGTGTAAGTCCAGGGTTCCAGATTCGATTCCCGACATAGACCACTTGAGAAATGTTAGGCGAGCATTTTTCACAAAAATATGCTCTCGTTCAGATAAGAGGTAAAATGTAGGTCCCGTGTGTGAATGTTGTCATGCACGTTAAAAATCTCTCCTTGCTTGGAACAGCGAGGGTTCAGCATCAGCAAAATTTAAAATTTCCAGATAAAAAAACTCGCTTCCTAATGTAGTACCTTCGGGTCAAACATTGGAAAATCAAATGTAGTGTATTTGAATTTACAAACAACCCAACTAGGTATATTTGTGTTTAAAACATTCTGGAATCAGCATGTATAACGTCCAAATGTTGTCAGTAAGTAAATGTTCATGTTTTCTAGAGTCTCCTGATAATGAAAAACAGCTACAACATTTTTTATTTTAATTAAATTCAACTCATCGCTTTGTAATTGTAAATTGATTTTATTAAATATTTTAAACAGGTTTGTCAAATAAGCAATATTATTTCAGAATGTCATCAGATTATTGCAGTTTTTCGTTTGTTTTCTGGAAAGTCCAGTATTGAGTCAAATAGTTTGAAAAATCGATTCAGACAAATATCTGATGAGAGCTGCAAGTGATTGTAATCATCATCATTTCCATTACAAAGTTAGCCAAATAGTAAGTCCATACAATGAATTGCTATACTAATTTTTTGACTGCTCTAATAATATAATAAAGCGATTTAAGCAAACATATTTATTCAAATTTTTTGCAATCAAATGCTGACAATGAATAATACAATGTATAGCATTACATCTAAACTGCTTGTTTCAGTTGCGGTATTGAAATTCTTTTGATGTCCCGTCATTGCTGGAGCACTACCAGTAGCTGCTAACAAAGTATTAAGCATGGAGATTTCTTTGTCTTAAATAAACTTACGCATGGTATTAAATATCAATTCTCTCTTAATAAGTTTCCATATTTTTAACAAATAATATAATACTACTTTAGAAAAATAAAGACATTATTATTATTTTCCTTTATGATTGATTTGCAAGAGTGTTTAAATCCATATTTCAAATACTCAATACTGCACTCCCGACATTTCTTAGACTCAGAAATTTTTAAATACAGAATATGCTACTGTTTAAACCAATTACAATTTAACAGATTTATAGATTCATAATGCTATAACTATATACTAAACTGAATTAGGTGTTCGTATATCTCATGCTAATTTAAATTTTTTAATGCTTATTTACTTGATAATAAAAAGATAAAAATTATAGACAGCAAGATAAAATGTTTATTCATAAAAACAGTAGGTATTGTGTAGGTATATTAACATAATAATTTCCCAAAAAGGAAGTATATCTCGACCGCCCTTTTTTGACCATCTAGCCCTCTCTTGGCCAATTGCCAATGTTTTCGCTACCAATACCTTCAAAAACTCCAACGCCCACCGGGGGAGGGGGTACTTCCCTTATTGCATACCTATCCAGAAAAAGTGAGGCTAGCATTTCTTAAATTTTGTTTCCACAGCAGCATCACTACACTTACATCGCTTCTTGTACTTAAAAATCTTTTTTTGTAAAGATTGTACTTAAAGAAACTAAAGAAAACATTTAAAATAACTCTTATTTCACTTTTAATTAAAATAATATAGTAATAACCATAATTTCACTAATGAACAACAGACTAGAAAGCACCCCATTTCGCTAATTTATTGTAGGACTAGAGAGAGATTTGATATGGTCTAGAGACACTTAGCTATGCTCGTGGTGGTTCAATGATGGCATGCGAAAATCAGAACGAAACAAAAGAGTTTTTAATGCGAGTGACTATCTATAAACGTATCTACATACTTGAACGGTATACCTGTATAAGGTAAAGAGCAACTTGCTCAATATTTACCAATCTTAAATGTAAGTATGAAAAAATTAAATATATAGAATTCTGAATACATTTTTTATGATTCTGCAAGCCCAGATACTCGCTAGTTGTAAATTTCTCTCTCAGCCCAATTTAATGTACTCGGATTTTATCATATCTATTTTTGGAGAAAGTGTTTTTGAATCTACAAAGATATCGACGACATATTAAGATACGTAAAAGGACATGAAAATTTAATAAATACGGGGATTTTAATGCCGTGGTAGGTGAGGGTAGGGAAGGAGCGGTAGTAGGTTTATTTGGTTTAGGCACGAGAAACGACAGGAGAAATAGGCTGGTAAAAATTTGCGACAAGAACAATTTAATCATCACAAACGCATTATTTCAACATCATGCTAGAAGGCGATATACGTGGAAGATGCCAGGAGATATAGGAAGATATCATTCTTGTTAGACAACGGTTTAGGAATCAAGTAAAAGACTGTAGAAGCTACCCAGAAGCACTTAAATTTAAGAATCTGTAAAAAAGGAACGGAAAAAGGCACTTGGACTAAAAGATAAACATAATCAAAAAAGATTCGAAAAAAAGTCAAATGAATTGCTGAATGATATCGGGAAAATATCTGATACTAAGGAAGTAGAAACAGAATGGAATAACATTAAATCCAGCCTTGACATGGCGGCCAGAGATATTCTGGGGTATACACAGAAAGAAAATAAGAAACCATGGATAACAAACGATATCCTGAATTTAATAAAAGAAAGACGAAATACAAAAATAAATCAGACGAAAAGGAAAACAGAAATACAAAGCCATAAAATGGGAAATTATTTGAAAATGCTGGAAAGCTAAAGAACAATGGATTGATGAAAAGTGCAAAGAGGTACAAACGAAGATGGAAATAGGAAAGACAGACGAAGCATACAAATTAATTAGAATGAATTTTAGAGATTTATAACCGTATAGCAAAAATATAAGGGACGCACAAGGAAACATCATCATAGAAAATGTAGAGAAAGTGGGTAGATGGCAAGAATATATAAGGAATTTATATGCAGGAGAGGAACAAACTGCATTAGAACAGGAATCAGACATTGAAAATGATGACTTGGGATATCCTATACTTAGAGACGAGTTTGAATTACCATTAAAGAGTCTGAAAAATGGCAAGGCGCCGGGTATAGATAAGGTGCAAGCAGAAACTCTAAAAGCCGCTGGACAAGCAGTAACAGAACGTCTCTTCCAACTTGCGAGCTATATGTATGAGACAGGCGAGATACCCAAAGATTTCAAACGTAGCATCATAGTAACTATACCAAAAAAGAAAAGCGCGGATAGATGTGAAAATTTTCGAACAATAAGTTTGACAGCACACGTGTCAAAAAGATTAACTAGAATTGTGCAAAGACGAATGGAAAAAACGGGTTGAAGAAATACTAGGAGAAGACCAGTTTGGGTTTAGGCGAAACAGTGGAACACGGGAGGCTATTTTAGCTCTGAGAATGATAATGGAGAAAACAATAGAAAAAGGGGAAAGCATGTATATAGGGTTTGTAGATCTGGAAAAAGCATTCGACAATGTAAATTGGAAAAAAATGTTTGAAATACTCAAAGAGATTGGAATGAGTTATAGGGATAGACGAATAGTACATAGCTTATACAAAGAGCAAACAGCAGTAATAGAATTAGAGCAGGAACGTAGAGAAGTAAACATTAGGAAAGAGGTGAGACAGGGATGTGCCCTATCCCCATTGATTTTTAACTTGTACATAGAAGAGGCAATGAATACTGTCAAATGCAGGAAGACATTTGGAATTAATATGCAGGGACAGAAAATTGATATGCTTAAATTTGCAGATGATATAGCCGTATTAGCGTCTAGCAAGGAAGAGTTAGAAGCTGCTCTTAATGAAATGGAAACGGTTCTAA
The DNA here is from genome assembly GCA_036346225.1 of Platerodrilus igneus. NCBI lineage: Eukaryota > Metazoa > Arthropoda > Insecta > Coleoptera > Lycidae > Platerodrilus > Platerodrilus igneus. The sequence goes on along the minus strand of JARFIW010000982.1, from coordinate 2,395,618 downwards.
CAGAGAGATACGATACGGTATGAAAATTAACAAAACTAAAACTAAAGTTCTAGTATGCAAATGTAGGGAAAATAAATCAAAAACAAGAATACAAGTATGTAACTCGAACTTACAAGAGGTTGAGGATTTCTGCTACCTAGGAAACCAAATAACGCAAGATGGGAAAACCACAAAAGATATAAAACAATGATTAGCATAAGGTGTAACAACCCGATTTTCAATCGCTTTGTTGAGCATAAATTTTATAATTATTTTTTATATAATGTTACGCTACTGCGTACCAATTCTTATAGTATTAATAGTTGACACAATTTAATTATCACTTGTATATTTCACGAATCGTGGTGGAATTATATGTACGTTTTACAAAGCCTGCATACACCGTGGTGGAATAACCTCATACAAGCGAATTCTTCTATATTTTAAAAAGCTTTCGTTATACATCTACGGTACCTGAGATCGCATAATATTTACAATACAATGTAGTGAGAGGGTTTAGTTTCTGGTATTTAAACATGTGGTGCGGCCTATGGCCGCAGGACCGGACGAATTCATTGGGGTTTTTGCAGGAATGTGGCTGCAGGAATGTGGTTGCAGATGTAAAGAAACAGCAATGATTCTTGGCCTTTTTTTTTTTGATGTGTGTCTTTGAGTGAAGACGTGTTTGAGTGTGCTTTGAACACGTAAGTACTTATTTTGATTGAAAGGACATTTATTTTAATAATGCAAGTAACACTTTGATATAAATTTCCTTCTGATTCTACATCGATTTATTGAATTGTAACGAGTTAACCTGAGTATTAATTCTGAGTACCGGTGTACATACATTATCGGGCCTGTCAAATAATTGTTACTTCTTTATGAACAATGTTGCCCGCGAAGTTATTTCGTTGTTTTGAGTTATGAATATTTACAAATGGTTGGTTACAAAGACTTTTCATTGTTGTTTTTCTTTGTAAAAGTAAGAAATGGTTTAACACAAGATGTACAGCATTAATATATTTTTATAAATAACGTTTCGCTTTTATACTATACTTACAAATACTTTTTGTAATATATTGCATCTGTGCACAATATTAATTTTATTAGTATAATTTTTAAAATAGATTCTTGTACTTTTTGTATTAAACGCTGATGCAGACATTTGATAAGGTGTGGTATTGCGTCTATTTGGAATTTTTAGTTCTGTTTTATCAATGAGCATAGTGGCTTGTAAAACAAGTAATCTGTAAACAATTAAAAATAGGATATGCAATCTTATTAGTGCTTTTGTTAAATTAATTAAAGGTAAAGTTAATCATAGTTAGGCTAAGGTTAGGTATACGTGACGACGTGCACGTCCCTAGATATCAATTAGGTTAGATAGAATTACGTTTATTTTATGTCGGAATAGTGGGCCCTGTAGGCCCTATTTCATTTCGAGTTCAAGACTGTTTATTTATTTGTGTATATATATGCTTTTCCGGACAGTCGATGGTATAATAAAATGTTATTTCTTTTTTCTAAACTATGAAGTTTATTTCATGATTACTTTTATTAGGTATCAGTGCCTTTCCGCTGATTGGCGCCCATGTTTATTATAAATTGTTAATATATGTATCGATGATTTTTATCCATATCGCATATTTGGTAAGTACAAGCAAGGGTTTAGTTAAGAGTTTGAACCACGACCTACGCCGCTGAGTTTAGTCTGCCTGGCCTTAATTAACCGTCTTGACTGGTCTTTACAGGCCCTCGACGGACGGTTGATTAGGTAATTATTACACTAGCGCCTAACGCTTGGGGCTCGAATTTTGTATCGTTTTTACGTTGCTCAATTTTTCAAACATAATTGTACTGACGCAGACACTTTTGAATTGTTGTGCTGAAGCATTTGCTTTTACTTGCCAAGTTGAATGTACATTATAATTTTTTTGTGGAGTTAACATATGCGTGTATTTTGAATTTATTGAACTGATATTATTATTGAAAATGTTTATAGTAGAGTCTTTAAAAGCTGACGAGCTGAGTCACGAATTATTAATTCGAAATTCAGATCCTTCTGATAAAACTGTTGATGTTAAAAGAAAATTATTACGTTCCAAACTTGCATTAGAAAAATGGATGTTTCAATTTTTCTAACTACGAAAAAATTCAAATTAATCAAAAGACGAATTAAATTGTTTAGAACAAAAATTAATGAATTGGAATCTTTGCTTCATTCTTATAAAATTACTCCTAAGAAAAATGAATATTTACGGTTGCATACCAGACTTTCACACGTCTATCGAAGGTTAACATACACAACCTTCAATGAAGAATATTCTTCATTTCATTCACAAATATTTTCTCGTTGTATTAAGTCTATTGAAATGTTAGAGCAAGTCCATGAAGAACAAGAATTTAATTCTAACTTTACGTATTTTTCTTTAGGTGTTAATCGCGACTCTACTCATGTTCCTACCGGAAAAGACCTACCTTCTACGTCCAACGTTGTCACCCACACTGAGCCTTCAGTTGGTATTTCAACTAAGGACCTTAGTACCTTAATTGACTCGCTTAATAGAACTCGTTCAGCGGTTCCGATTTATAAATGGGGTCTCCAGTTTACGGGTGATCCGAAAAATATTTCTGTTTTATCTTTCATTCAACGTTGCAATGAGCTTCAGGTTGCTCGGAAGGTTTCTTCTGAAGATTTATTCGAAGGAGCCATTGACCTATTTTCTGATTCGGCTTTGGCTTGGTTTAGAGCCACCCGTTCCTCTGTTCATTCCTGGGATGAATTAATTTACAAACTTAAACAAGACTTTCTCCCGAGGACTACAATGAAAATTTATTGGCCGACATAAAGGCGCGAAAACAAAAATTGAAGAGTCCCCTATTGTTTATATTTCTACCATGGTAAATTTATTTGCTCAATTGGATGAAGCTATTGCAAACTCGAACAACTGAAAATTATTAAAAGAAATTTGCAATCTTTTATGCCACTCAATTGGCTTTGATTGAGGTTACGGACATTTGCACCTAATCTCTTTATGTAAAACCTTGGAAGGTATTAAATTACGACATGCACCTGTCGAGGAGCTTCCACTTCCAACAGATTGCCATTCAGTCCAAATCCTAGGGTCCTTGTTTCACCTACTACAAAAAATATAGTAGCAAGAACTGATATTTCTAATTTCTCAAAAACGAATACTGCCAAGTCTACTACAATTTGTTTCAACTGCAAAAAATTAGGTCATTCATTTCATACCTGTGCCGAAAAGCGCGCATTATTTTGTTATTTGTGCGGACAACACGATGTTACTTCATTGGATTGTCCAAAATGCTCCCAGAAGTCAAAAAACTAGTTTCGAAGAGTCATTTCGTTAGCCGATGTACCTCTTCACCAAAATTTGCGCTGGCTGACAAAAAGATTTGGCCCGATTGGCTTCTAAAGTAGATATTTGCCGATTATTAAGTTTTAATACTTAGGAACTTAGCTTCAAGAGTTGGATTTGTAACTATTGTTTCGATAGTTGCTGGAGCTAATAGTTTTTCAAGTTACCTTTAATCACTTAAATGTGTGAAACATTTTAACTTGTTGGAGGTTGTAGCAAGTCATTTTGTTTTAGAGTTTCGATAATCGGTGTTAGGTGTAGAATCTAATATTGACTTGGTGAATTTAACGTATTTCAAGTTCAAAATGTGTTTAGTATGGTTTCCTTACGTTGAGAGGTTGAAGGGTTGAAATTTCTTCCCGCAATTTCAACTTTTGTGGGGGGGATGTGTAACAACCCGATTTTCAATCGCTTTGTTGAGCATAAATTTTATAATTATTTTTATATAATGTTACGCTACTGCGTACCAATTCTTATAGTATTAATAGTTGACACAATTTAATTATCACTTGTATATTTCACGAATCGTGGTGGAATTATATGTACGTTTTACAAAGCCTGCATACACCGTGGTGGAATAACCTCATACAAGCGAATTCTTCTATATTTTAAAAGCTTTCGTTATACATCTACGGTACCTGAGATCGCATAATATTTACAATACAATGTAGTGAGAGGGTTTAGTTTCTGGTATTTAAACATATGGTGCGGCCTATGGCCGCAGGACCGGACGAATTCATTGGGGTTTTGCAGGAATGTGGCTGCAGGAATGTGGTTGCAGATGTAAAGAAACAGCAATGATTCTTGGCTTTTTTTTTTGATGTGTGTCTTTGAGTGAAGACGTGTTTGAGTGTGCTTTGAACACGTAAGTACTTATTTTGATTGAAAGGACATTTATTTTTAATAATGCAAGTAACACTTTGATATAAATTTCCTTCTGATTCTACATCGATTTATTGAATTGTAACGAGTTAACCTGAGTATTAATTCTGAGTACCGGTGTACATACATTATCGGGCCTGTCAAATAATTGTTACTTCTTTATGAACAATGTTGCCCGCGAAGTTATTTCGTTGTTTTGAGTTATGAATATTTACAAATGGTTGGTTACAAAGACTTTTCATTGTTGTTTTTCTTTGTAAAAGTAAGAAATGGTTTAACACAAGATGTACAGCATTAATATATTTTTATAAATAACGTTTCGCTTTTATACTATACTTACAAATACTTTTGTAATATATTGCATCTGTGCACAATATTAATTGTTATTAGTATAATTTTTAAAATAGATTCTTGTACTTTTTGTATTAAACGCTGATGCAGACATTTGATAAGGTGTGGTATTGCGTCTATTTGGAATTTTAGTTCTGTTTTATCAATGAGCATAGTGGCTTGTAAAACAAGTAATCTGTAAACAATTAAAAATAGGATATGCAATCTTATTAGTGCTTTTGTTAAATTAATTAAAGGTAAAGTTAATCATAGTTAGGCTAAGGTTAGGTATACGTGACGACGTGCACGTCCCTAGATATCAATTAGGTTAGATAGAATTACGTTTATTTTATGTCGGAATAGTGGGCCCTGTAGGCCCTATTTCATTCGAGTTCAAGACTGTTTATTTATTTGTGTATATATATGCTTTTCCGGACAGTCGATGGTATAATAAAATGTTATTTCTTTTTTCTAAACTATGAAGTTTATTTCATGATTACTTTTATTAGGTATCAGTGCCTTTCCGCTGATTGGCGCCCATGTTTATTATAAATTGTTAATATATGTATCGATGATTTTTATCCATATCGCATATTTGGTAAGTACAAGCAAGGGTTTAGTTAAGAGTTTGAACCACGACCTACGCCGCTGAGTTTAGTCTGCCTGGCCTTAATTAACCGTCTTGACTGGTCTTTACAGGCCCTCGACGGACGGTTGATTAGGTAATTATTACAAAGGTCGTGCTACATTTAACTAGAAAAAGCAACTACTATGCTTAAAGACCACAAACATAAAAACAAAGGAAAGATTGCTTAAAACATATGTGTGGAGCACAGCACTGTACGGCTATGAAGACTGGACAGTAGGAGAAGCGGACAAGAAAAAGGTGGAAGCCTTTGAAATGTGGTGCTACAGACGTATGATGAAGATATCATGGACAGACAAAGTTAAGAACGAAGAGGTACTAAAAATGATAGGGGAAGAAAGAAATATGTGGAAAACTGTAAAAAATAGGAGAGATAGGATGATAGGCCACATACTACGGCATGAGGGAATAGTGCGGAATATATTAGAAGCAGAAATAGGAAAAAAGAGGCAGACCTAGGTTAGATTACTGCACACAGATAGTAAAAGACGTAGGCTGTAGGGGTTTCAGGGAGATGTGTAGGCTAGCCCAAAATAAAAATCAAGGGAGGTACGCATCCAACCAATCCCAAGTTGGATAAACTAATGACGAAAAAATAACTGTGCTTAAACATGATGATTATTATGAGTAACTACAAGAATTGGTTGTGCAATATTCTCGAATAATGTTAAGTGTGTGAAAGGATTCACTGGAAAACCATTATTTCAGCAAATGTCTAAGTGTTGGGGGATCTTGGTTGCCACAGGTTGCTTAACCCCCTTCACTTAATCTCGGTGAAATAGGGCATAAAATTAGAAAACAATAGAAGGGAACGAGCTGAATACACATGCTGTGTGAGAATTTCAGGGAACTAGGTAGGCTAGCTCAGAATATAAATAAGTGCAGGTACGTGTCCAACCAGTTTTGAGACGGAAAACCTAATGACGAAAAAATAAGCGGAGATAAATCTGATGATTAGTATAAACAACTAGTTGTTGGTTGCGAAATATCTGCAACTAATGTTGACTGTGCGAAAAGATAAATTGGAAAACATTAAATCGCTAAATAGTTAAGTGTTGGGGGAACTTGGCAGCCACAGGTTGCTTACCTCCCTTCACAACCACTGGAGGTCGGAGAAATAGGGCATATAACTGTCAAACAATAAAAGGTGATCAAACTGCATCTAACAACAAAGAACAGCGCTTATGAGGAAAGACAACAAACATAGAATAAGAAGAAAATTGTTAAAAGCATATGTGTGTAGCACAGCACAGTATGCCTATGAAATACGGGCAGTCTGAAACGCAGACAGAAAACGGTAGCAGACTTTTGAAATGCTGTGCTTCAGATGTATGAAGACGATAGCATGGACAGACAAAAATAATAACAAATAAGTTATAGAAATAGTAGGGGAACAAGGATATCTGGGGAAAAAGAGAAATAGAAGGTCGGAATACGTTCTAAGATATTTTTGGGGAATAGTATGGGATATATTACAAGCAGAGATAGGAAAAGAGAGGTAGATGTAGACCTAGATCAGATAGTTATAGATGCAGAATGTGCAAATTTCAGGGAAATCTATGGGTTAGTTCAGTATAGGAAACAATGATGGTTATGCGTCTAACCAGTTCTAGGACTGAAAACCTAATAATGATAATGTATGTGTGTGTATATATATATATATATATATATATATATATATATATATATATTGCTGTGACGCGGTGCCTAAACGTTGGGCGGCCCAAAAGTTGCTAAGAATCGGATACAGCTGCATTGTGTTAATGGGGATAGAAAATATTAATTGTCTTTTTACCGTGCCATTTTCCTTGCCTGGCTAGCTCAATGGAAAATATGTTTTGGATTTTATCAAATGGAAATAAAACACAGAAATTTCAAAAAATATCTATGATCAATCTTTCATAAATTTGAAAACATCTTTCTTTTATAAGCATTATATAAGAAATTTCCACATACACAGATATAAATGACGCGTATGAAAGTAATTTACAGCGTAAGCTTATACAGAAAATTTACCTACTGACTTCTTATTAAAATAAACTTAACTTAATCCTTGTTAACGAATACAGAACCCAAACATCTCATATGCAAGTCACAAAAGTACTCTTTTAAATTATCTGTGTAATTTACCTATATTTGTATTACCCCGTTTTTCAGTGTAGTTGGCCAACGACGCTGAGCAGAAAATTTTGTAAAAATCAAAATGCATCGAGCTCTGGCCTCAAAATTGCTGTAATAAATAATCTCTTGAGAAACAAATTGTATAAAATAGAAATTAATCTACCTTAATTTACTGAATGATATTCAAATATCCTATTAGGGTACAAAAAACAACTTGCAGTTGGGATCGTCAAATAGTGCTTATAAAGATACCATTGCCATTGTAATTAACGGCATTAAATACTCCCTGATTCTTTTTGAAATCCCCATTTATAATCAATCTTGACGTAGAAATATCAGTTTACACAGTGTATTTATATGTATCAAGGATATTTATGGCGATGTGATAAACCTTCGTTATATTTTATTAAATAATTATGCCTCGTAGCTTCTATTTTACTTATGAAACGCCAAAAGAATAAATTACTAATCTTGAATGAATTACAAATTAGTTTAAACTTACATTTTACATGTGGCAAAATGAATGAGTCGTTCCCTATTTACTTATTTTTATATAATAAAGCCAATTCAACACGTCAGAGATCTAGATCTTTCTAGGTCCTATTTCAAAGCATTAGTAACTCGGATGATGCAATATTACAGCACGGTTTCACGTGATATCACTAACTAATAAGTTATCAGTATAATATGGCTATCGTAAAATACCTCGCATCCTTCTTTAGTGCACGAAATCTATGTCGCCATCTCTTTCTTGTGACGTAATTAGAACTTATTGAAACGCATCCTCTTATGTATTTTTACGAACTTCTGATAGTGCGCTTTTCCTAATTTAGCGCTTATCCACACAAGTTAATTAATTTATTGATTTAATTGCTATGACAAACTTTCTCGAAGCAGATGGCGTATTCTGCTATTAATTGCGGTAAATTTAGTCTAAAATTGTTCCAAGGTGTGCTTCTTTAGAATAAAGCTATTATTTATTTAAAACTCATAAAATTGATATTTTTAACGAGGTTGTATTATTTTATGCAATTTGTTTTAAATGATATCTTGACACTGAAATTTATTTCGTATTTTTAATGTGGAAAAATGTAAATTCACGTATTACGTTTGTGAAATAAACAACACTTTTTAAAGATTGATTTCCAATCTATTTTAAAGGAGATAGCTCAAAATCGAAGTTATTTAAAATGAATTGCAGTCTGGATAAGTAATGAAACTTTGATTGTTCAGCCGAATAATATTTACACATGGATTTCCATATTAATACAATGAATGATTGCTAATTTTACAATTGGGCTTTGTTTAAAATGAAAACTTGTTTTAAGGTATCTTACCAGAAATAAGTATTTACACACGGCTGAAGTGAATTAACATAATCAGTGAATTTAAAATTGTGCTTTGCTTTTAAATGGTATGTGCTCTTAAAGCGTGTTATTTTACATAGGAATTTTATGTGCTAATAGAATAGGCTTAGTATATACCGGGTAAAACTAAGTATTAGAAGTTTTATTTTTTTCCGTTTTTCTTTTGTTTGGGTAGATGGTTTTTACAGAATATGTCACTCAATGACTTATCGTGACCTCATTATCAGATCAATATATATATATATATATATATATATATATATATATATATTTATATATATTACTCATATTTAGACCAGGGTAGAAAATTAAATAATCACATCAAATAATTTTAATCACCGTGTATAAGGAATTCTATTAAATAATACGCTTTATTAAAACCATGAAGCATAAATAAATTCGGTCGTTTCAGTAAAAATAAGAAATTTAAAATCATGTACAAGACGCTTTATATCAAAAGAAACAGTATTAAAAAAGCTCTGCGTGTAATTTATTTATTCCTAATAAAGAAACAAAGAGAAATTACATGCAAAATTTATCTTATTTAACTCTATTTCAAGTAACCGGTATTGAACAAAACGTACAGATAATATCTATAGAAACTTGTAAAAACCCACTAAAATGCAAATCCTAGAAGTGTTAGTTAGAAGTAGGATGTTTGAACACACCTGCGTATGTTAAAAGGCAATTTCAGTTTAATTTGTTTAGATAAACATGTCGATTCTAAGGATATTGGAAACGGTCAGATGCTTTAGCACGAAATACAAAACAGGGTTTATTTAAAAAGCTCATTCGGCGAAAATTTTGCAGATAATTAATGTTTACAAAGAATCTTGGAGAAACCGGGGCTTAATATTCACGAGAAGGTGCGATACGGGGTTATTTAACCCAGATAGTCCACATGGACTAAAATATAATCGATAATAAAGAATATCAATTTGCACCAATACAAACAGGTTAGAAAAGGAAAGAGAAAATGCGTTAAGCAAAGACACATATAGTAAAAGGCGTGATTTAAGCAACGTCACGAGGGTCACAATTGGTTGAAAATAGGATGCAAATATCAGAGGTAGAAACAACGATTTCTGTACAAAATTAATTAGTTTTTCTCGGACATGTTTGCGTGCCGTGTGAGAATTTCTGAGATTTAAATGGGGCGAGTGAAAAATTCGTAAAAACCGACGCGCGAGCGACGGACTGGGAACATAGCATGAGAAATTCTTAAGAATTGTCTGTTTTGAGGACAAAAGCGACGTGCCGGCTATTCGCTATATATACCGGTGGTAATATGAATTTCGCTCTCTTAAACTTTTGACTATTCGATGCGTTAAAAGCTCTTAGATCCGCGACTTGATTGAAGATGTTAAACAGTGCATTTTAGTTTGATAAAATAATTTAAAGTTTGCTCGTATATTTTAGTGATTCAAAATAGTTTGTTATTTACGTGCTAACATGAATGTACTTCAGTGCACTTAGATACAAGGTAATAAAATTTAGTATCACTGTACCAATTAGCAAAATTTACAACGACAAATGTATACACAAAAGTAGGCAGTTTTGGCGTATATTGGTGAAAGAAGTATGAATTTCTTTGTTATTTTTCGGGGTGTTAATAATTAAATGGTTCAAAACGTGTCTGGATCCACAAAACCAGGGTCAGATATACACAGATGAGTTCCGGAAAAGCCCAGAAACAACTTTAAATAAATGGTGATGGAGAAAATTTTAAAAGCGTTGAGAATTAGAAGCCGTAAATATAATCCTGTTGGAATGGTGTGATTAACTAAAGGGACGATGTACATTGAAGCTACGAGGACAGTAACCTTCAGGTAAATTATACTATTTTGTTTGACATTTTGGTGTGTGTTGAATAACTTTATAATTGATTTACTTTAAATGGACATTAGTGAAATTGTACTAACAATAAAATTTTAATTTTAAGGTGAAATTTGCTTGTTTAAGTAGAAAGGGGTATTTAGTATTGATGTTCTGAATTATGATGAAAATTTGGGTATGTCTTTGAGCTCAATTAGACGAACCTGGTTAATTAACGTAAAGGGTGGTAGATGCTCCTTTATACTCAGACTCGGTCTGCTTATATTGTTATATTAATTAGTAGGCATCCAACAAGGACTTTAATTCTGGATGCACATTAAAATGATAATAAAATTAATCTTGAAATTCTTTTAAAACTGAATTTTATGCTGAAATTTAATTTGAAAATTTAATGTATTCTGAATATTGATGTAAATAGAGTTAACGTTGATGTTTGTGGTAGGAATGTGTTGTTTAATTTTATGAATGAGGAGGTTTATAAAATTAGGTGAGCAGCCGAGGCGAAAACAGGATCACAGCAGTTTATGACGCCCAATCGGTGGGACTAGAATTTTTTTGTTGAAAGGACCCAGTTCCCGCATTCAAAGGAGCATAATCACATGAAGTTTATGGCGACCATAACGTGAGGGCTCGAATTCCAGATAGTGTTTAACTATTCCAGGAAACTGGCGATCTGAGAGAGAGAGTTTCTGTGTGTGTATAAATTTAAGAGTATTTTAGAGTGTGTGAGAGTGATTAGAACGTATGCAGAGAAAAGAGTGGTTAAGGAGTCAAGGAGTGGAAATTGGAAGTGACGATAGTGCATTGTGTGAGAAAAATTCTAAAATGGAAGAAGCTGGAGGCAGTAGAGATCAGTCGAGGACGGAATCAGGGGATCAAGGAAACGAGATGATATTGAGAATGTTAGAGAGGATGAGTGAAGAATCTAATAGGGCTAGGGAAGAATCGAATAAGAAATTTGACCAATTAAATCAGGAATTAGGGAATAAAATAGAAAAATCGACGAGAGAATTTACAGAATTTAAAAATAGTCTTACCGTGAAACTGGGGGAAGTTGAAAATAGGGTAAATAAAAATGAGCGGGATATTACAGGTTTTCGACAGGAAATGGGACATTTAAGGTCCGAAGTACGCATTTTTTGTGAAGAAGAGATTAAGGTAAAAATGACTGAAGTGACGGACTCATGTAGGGATCAGTTAGGCCGGGTAGAACGCGAAGTTAGTAGTATCAAATACAACATGTCAAATTTAACGGGGGATGGTCCCAGATTTTATACAGGTGGCGTATCATTGGAACAACACATGAAGTTTTATGGCGATAACAGGGTAAATCCACAAATTTTCATTAATAGTGTAAGAAATCTAGTGGGAAATGTATTTGACGAACAGACTAAACTAAATACGATAAAGGCTTTATTAAAGGACAATGCGGAAGCGTGGTACAATTTAGTAGGACAGGACATAGACACGTATCAGGACTTTGAAAACAAATTTTTAAAGCACTACTGGAGTGACCACAGACAAGACCAGGTACGAGACGACTTAATCACAGGGAAATTTAAGGAGAATTTTCAGGAAGTAGAGCAATATGCTATACGCAAGTATAGCATAGCAAAGCAACTGAACCCACCACTAACGGACCGACAAATTATTAAGTATTTATCACGACACTTCGAGGCAGAAATAAGACAGCACGTAGCACTACAGAACATAGTGGACAGAGAAATGTTTTAGAATACCTGCAGAGGTACGACGACGTAAGTAGTGGACGACCTCGGATAACAGGGAAAGACAGATCAACACAGTTAGGTTTGACAATAGACGGGACAACAACGCTAGACGGGGGAATAGTTACGGATACCAGCGACAGAATTGGGAACAGAGACGACCATACGTTCGAAGTAATAGTTTAGGAAGGGACCTGCACCGAGACCGGGACCTACCAGAATGAATAGTTCACCAGACATGAGCGGGACTGCTAATACAGACACGGAACGAGTGGAAACGCCTAGGACGTACGCTGAGGTGACGGCTAGACCAGGACCGAGTAGGGAAAACAGACCTGGACAGGATTTTTAGAACGCGACAGACCACTAGATTTCAGTGTAAATGTATATGAACATCCACGTGAATTTTTCAAAATTGAGGAGGAAGTAGAGCCAGAAACTAAGGAAAAATTATGTTTGCCAATTATTAATATAGGAATTTTTGAGAATGATGTAGAAGTATTACTTGATACAGGGGCAGAGGCGAGTTTAATATCGGAGGAATTCGTCAGCAAAATTAGGGATAAGGTTTGTGATAGAATTATGCCTATAAAGCGTAGCCATTTAGTAGCTCCAAATAAAAAGAAGTTTGCTGTAGTAAATAGTGTTGTGGTGCTTAGGATAGATATAGGAGGTTTAAGCTGTGAACAGGAGTTTGTAATTGTACCTGGACTGAAGTTTCAGAGCATTTTAGGTGTTGACTGTATGATGAAGTTAGGGGTTTTGATAGATATGGAAAGGAAGGTAGTAAGGATTAAAGATAGGGTAGTGCCATGGAAGGGCAGTTATGAAGTCACAGAGGATGACACGGGGTTTAGTATTAATGTAGTAGAGGTAGAGGATGATGAAGGTAAACAGATCAACACAATAAGATGTCCAGAGGATAGGAGAGTAGAGGTTCAAGCTTTAGTACAAAAACATGCAGAACTAGTGGTGGTAGAAGTAACAGCAGCATATCGGGAGCAGGTGAAGGCAGAAATATTTTTGACGAGGTTAAGTGGCAAGTTTGTTTTTAATAAAGTAGATTTAAGGAATTCATTCTGGCGGATTCCATTACACAAGAATTCTAGAAGGTACGTAGGATTTTCCGTAGAGAGAAAAATCGAGAATTGTAAAGTAGTATCGTTTGGTTTGTCGGCAGAAAGGGAAACAATAATAAATGAGAAACAGACAAGTGTAGGGACTGAAGAAGAAGCAGTATTTAAGAGTCAGGATAATAGGGATGATAAGTTTATTGTATGTGAGATAATAGGGATGATAAGTATAGATATAGAAGGGGGAGAAATAGGGATGAAGAGTATTAGGATGGTGAGAAGAAAGACTTGGAGGGTCAAGAAGAGAGTTAGATTTAAATAGGATAGGGATAGCATAGGTGTATATAGAAGAGTAGAAGTAAGTGGTTATAAAAAAATAAAGTTAGGTATAGGATAAATATGGAAGATAAGTAGGAATAGGTTTAGGATGAGAATAAAGAGTACATGTATGAAGAAAATAAGATAGGTTAAGTGTAGATATATCAAAGAAGATTAGTGGAGAGTTAGGAATAGAGTAAGAGTAGGATAGGCATATAGGATTAGGTAGGGGGAGGTAAAGTATAGTGAAGGTTAGTTAAAAGTTAGGAATAAGATAGGTATATAGGATGTATATAGGATTAGATGGATGAGTAGGATGAAGTTAGGGATAATTTCAGTTTATAGAATTAGGTGAGAGTTAAGAATAGGATAGGGATATAGGATAGGTGTAAATATTTTTTTTGGATTGGAGACAAAGTAGGTAAGTTAGATAGATAAGGGTAGAGAGAGATAGGCAATTTTTTTTGTAATTTTTGTCTAAATGCTTTATATTTGCATTCAAATAAGTGGGATTATTTGTATTCAAATAGGGGGAAAATACTCATATTTAGACCAGGGTAGAAAATTAAATAATCACATCAAATAATTTTAATCACCGTGTATAAGGAATTCTATTAAATAATACGCTTTATTAAAACCATGAAGCATAAATAAATTCGGTCGTTTCAGTAAAAATAAGAAATTTAAAATCATGTACAAGACGCTTTATATCAAAAGAAACAGTATTAAAAAAGCTCTGCGTGTAATTTATTTATTCCTAATAAAGAAACAAAGAGAAATTACATGCAAAATTTATCTTAATTAACTCTATTTCAAGTAACCGGTATTGAACAAAACGTACAGATAATATCTATAGAAACTTGTAAAACCCACTAAAATGCAAATCCTAGAAGTGTTAGTTAGAAGTAGGATGTTTGAACACACCTGCGTATGTTAAAAGGCAATTTCAGTTTAATTTGTTTAGATAAACATGTCGATTCTAAGGATATTGAAACGGTCAGATGCTTTAGCACGAAATACAAAACAGGGTTTATTTAAAAGCTCATTCGGCGAAAATTTTGCAGATAATTAATGTTTACAAAGAATCTTGGAGAAACCGGGGCTTAATATTCACGAGAAGGTGCGATACGGGGTTATTTAACCCAGATAGTCCACATGGACTAAAATATAATCGATAATAAAGAATATCAATTTGCACCAATACGAACAGGTTAGAAAAGGAAAGAGAAAATGCGTTAAGCAAAGACACATATAGTAAAAGGCGTGATTTAAGCAACGTCACGAGGGTCACAATTGGTTGAAAATAGGATGCAAATATCAGAGGTAGAAACAACAATTTCTGTACAAAATTAATTAGTTTTTCTCGGACATGTTTGCGTGCCGTGTGAGAACTTCTGAGATTTAAATGGGGCGAGTGAAAAATTCGTAAAAACCGACGCGCGAGCGACGGACTGGGAACATAGCATAAGAAATTCTTAAGAATTGTCTGTTTTGAGGACAAAAGCGACGTGCCGGCTATTCGCTATATATACCGGTGGTAATATGAATTTCGCTCTCTTAAACTTTTGACTATTCGATGCGTTAAAAGCTCTTACATCCGCGACTTGATTGAAGATGTTAAACAGTGCATTTTAGTTTGATAAAATAATTTAAAGTTTGCTCGTATATTTTAGTGATTCAAAATAGTTTGTTATTTACGTGCTAACATGAATGTACTTCAGTGCACTTAGATACAAGGTAATAAAATTTAGTATCACTGTACCAATTAGCAAAATTTACAACGACAAATGTATACACAAAAGTAGGCAGTTTTGGCGTATATCGGTGAAAGAAGTATGAATTTCTTTGTTATTTTTCGGGGTGTTAATAATTAAATGGTTCAAAACGTGTCTGGATCCACAAAACCAGGGTCAGATATACACAGATGAGTTCCGGAAAAGCCCAGAAACAACTTTAAATAAATGGTGATGGAGAAAATTTTAAAAGCGTTGAGAATTAGAAGCCGTAAATATAATCCTGTTGGAATGGTGTGATTAACTAAAGGGACGATGTACATTGAAGCTACGAGGACAGTAACCTTCAGGTAAATTATACTATTTTGTTTGACATTTTGGTGTGTGTTGAATAACTTTATAATTGATTTACTTTAAATGGACATTAGTGAAATTGTACTAACAATAAAATTTTAATTTTAAGGTGAAATTTGCTGGTTTAAGTAGAAAGGGGTATTTAGTATTGATGTTCTGAATTATGATGAAAATTTGGGTATGTCTGTGAGCTCAATTAGACGAACCTGGTTAATTAACGTAAAGGGGTGGTAGATGCTCCCTTTATACTCAGACTCCGGTCTGCTTATATTGTTATATTAATTAGTAGGCATCCAACAAGGACTTTAATTCTGGATGCACATTAAAATGATAATAAAATTAATCTTGAAATTCTTTTTGAAACTGAATTTTATGCTGAAATTTAATTTGAAAATTTAATGTATTCTGAATATTGATGTAAATAGAGTTAACGTTGATGTTTGTGGTAGGAATGTGTTGTCTAATTTTATGAATGAGGAGGTTTATAAAATTAGGTGAGCAGCCGAGGCGAAAACAGGATCACAGCAGTTTATGACGCCCAATCGGTGAGACTAGAATTTTTTTGTTGAAAGGACCCAGTTCCCGCATTCAAAGGAGCATAATCACATGAAGTTTATGGCGACCACAACGTGAGGGCTCGAATTCCAGATAAAGTTTAACTATTCCAGGAAACTGGCGATCTGAGAGAGAGAGTTTCTGTGTGTGTATAAATTTAAGAGTATTTTAGGGTGTGTGAGAGTGATTAGAACGTATGCAGAGAAAAGAGTGGTTAAGGAGTCAAGGAGTGGAAATTGGAAGTGACGATAGTGCATTGTGTGAAAAAAATTCTAAAATGGAAGAAGCTGGAGGCAGTAGAGATCAGTCGAGGACGGAATCAGGGGTTCAAGGAAACGAGATGATATTGAGAATGTTAGAGAGGATGAGTGAAGAATCTAATAGGGCTAGGGAAGAATCGAATAAGAAATTTGACCAATTAAATCAGGAATTAGGGAATAAAATAGAAAAATCGACGAGAGAATTTACAGAATTTAAAAATAGTCTTACCGTGAAACTGGGGGAAGTTGAAAATAGGGTAGATAAAAATGAGCGGGATATTACAGGTCTTCGACAGGAAATGGGACATTTAAGGTCCGAAGTACGCATTTTTTGTGAAGAAGAGATTAAGGTAAAAATGACTGAAGTGACGGACTCATGTAGGGATCAGTTAGGCAGGGTAGAACGCGAAGTTAGTAGTATCAAATACAACATGTCAAATTTAACGGGGGATGGTCCCAGATTTTATACAGGTGGCGTATCATTGGAACAACACATGAAGTTTTATGCGATAACAGGGTAAATCCACAAATTTTTATTAATAGTGTAAGAAATCTAGTGGGAAATGTATTTGACGAACAGACTAAACTAAATACGATAAAGGCTTTATTAAAGGACAATGCGGAAGCGTGGTACAATTTAGTAGGACAGGACATAGACACGTATCAGGACTTTGAAAACAAATTTTTAAAGCACTACTGGAGTGACCACAGACAAGACCAGGTACGAGACGACTTAATCACAGGAAATTTAAGGAGAATTTTCAGGAAGTAGAGCAATATGCTATACGCAAGTATAGCATAGCAAAGCAACTGAACCCACCACTGACGGACCGACAAATTATTAAGTATTTATCACGACACTTCGAGGCAGAAATAAGACAGCACGTAGCAATACAGAACATAGTGGACAGAGAAATGTTTTTAGAATACCTGCAGAGGTACGACGACGTAAGTAGTGGACGACCTCGGGATAACAAGGAAAGACAGATCAACACAGTTAGGTTTGACAATAGACGGGACAACTACGCTAGACGGGGGAATAGTTACGGATACCAGCGACAGAATTGGGAACAGAGACGACCATACGTTTGAAGTAATAGTTTAGGAAGGGGACCTGCACCGAGACCGGGACCTACCAGAATGAATAGTTCACCAGACATGAGCGGGACTGCTAATACAGACACGGAACGAGTGGAAACGCCTAGGACGTACGCTGAGGTGACGGCTAGACCAGGACCGAGTAGGGAAAACAGACCTGGACAGGATTTTTAGAACGCGACAGACCACTAGATTTCAGTGTAAATGTATATGAACATCCACGTGAATTTTTCAAAATTGAGGAGGAAGTAGAGCCAGAAACTAAGGAAAAATTATGTTTGCCAATTATTAATATAGGAATTTTTGAGAATGATGTAGAAGTATTACTTGATACAGGGGCAGAGGCGAGTTTAATATCGGAGGAATTCGTCAGCAAAATTAGGGATAAGGTTTGTGATAGAATTATGCCTATAAAGCGTAGCCATTTAGTAGCTCCAAATAAAAAGAAGTTTGCTGTAGTAAATAGTGTTGTGGTGCTTAGGATAGATATAGGAGGTTTAAGCTGTGAACAGGAGTTTGTAATTGTACCTGGACTGAAGTTTCAGAGCATTTTAGGTGTTGACTGTATGATGAAGTTAGGGGTTTTGATAGATATGGAAAGGAAGGTAGTAAGGATTAAAGATAGGGTAGTGCCATGGAAGGGCAGTTATGAAGTCACAGAGGATGACACGGGGTTTAGTATTAATGTAGTAGAGGTAGAGGATGATGAAGGTAAACAGATCAACACAATAAGATGTCCAGAGGATAGGAGAGTAGAGGTTCAAGCTTTAGTTCAAAAACATGCAGAACTAGTGGTGGTAGAAGTAACAGCAGCATATCGGGAGCAGGTGAAGGCAGAAATATTTTTGACGAGGTTAAGTGGCAAGTTTGTTTTTAATAAAGTAGATTTAAGGAATTCATTCTGGCGGATTCCATTACACAAGAATTCTAGAAGGTACGTAGGATTTTCCGTAGAGAGAAAAATCGAGAATTGTAAAGTAGTATCGTTTGGTTTGTCGGCAGAAAGGGAAACAATAATAAATGAGAAACAGACAAGTGTAGGGACTGAAGAAGAAGCAGTATTTAAGAGTCAGGATAATAGGGATGATAAGTTTATTGTATGTGAGATAATAGAGATGATAAGTATAGATATAGAAGGGGGAGAAATAGGGATGAAGAGTATTAGGATGGTGAGAAGAAAGACTTGGAGAGTCAAGAAGAGAGTTAGATTTAAATAGGATAGGGATAGCATAGGTGTATATAGAAGAGTAGAAGTAAGTGGTTATAAAAAAATAAAGCTAGGTATAGGATAAATATGGGAGATAATTAGGAATAGGTTTAGGATGAGAATAAAGAGTACATGTATGAAGAAAATAAGATAGGTTAAGTGTAGATATATCAAAGAAGATTAGTGGAGAGTTAGGAATAGAGTAAGAGTAGGATAGGCATATAGGATTAGTTAGGGGGAGGTAAAGTATAGTGAAGGTTAGTTAAAAGTTAGGAATAGGATAGGTATATAGGATGTATATAGGATTAGATGGATGAGTAGGATGAAGTTAGGGATAATTTCAGTTTATAGAATTAGGTGAGAGTTAGGAATAGGATAGGGATATAGGATAGGTGTAAATATTTTTTTTGGATTGGAGACAAAGTAGGTAAGTTAGATAGATAAGGGTAGAGAGAGATAGGCAATTTTTTGTAATTTTGTCTAAATGCTTTATATTTGCATTCAAATAAGTGGGATTATTTGTATTCAAATAGGGGGAAAATACTCATATTTAGACCAGGGTAGAAAATTAAATAATCACATCAAATAATTTTAATCACCGTGTATAAGGAATTCTATTAAATAATACGCTTTATTAAAACCATGAAGCATAAATAAATTCGGTCGTTTCAGTAAAATAAGAAATTTAAAATCATGTACAAGACGCTTTATATCAAAAGAAACAGTATTAAAAAGCTCTGCGTGTAATTTATTTATTCCTAATAAAGAAACAAAGAGAAATTACATGCAAAATTTATCTTAATTAACTCTATTTCAAGTAACCGGTATTGAACAAAACGTACAGATAATATCTATAGAAACTTGTAAAAACCCACTAAAATGCAAATCCTAGAAGTGTTAGTTAGAAGTAGGATGTTTGAACACACCTGCGTATGTTAAAAGGCAATTTCAGTTTAATTTGTTTAGATAAACATGTCGATTCTAAGGATATTGGAAACGGTCAGATGCTTTAGCACGAAATACAAAACAGGGTTTATTTAAAAAACTCATTCGGCGAAAATTTTGCAGATAATTAATGTTTACAAAGAATCTTGGAGAAACCGGGTCTTAATATTCACGAGAAGGTGCGATACGGGGTTATTTAACCCAGATAGTCCAGATGGACTAAAATATAATTGATAATAAAGAATATCAATTTGCACCAATACGAACAGGTTAGAAAAGGAAAGAGAAAATGCGTTAAGCAAAGACACATATAGTAAAAGGCGTGATTTAAGCAACGTCACGAGGGTCACAATTGGTTGAAAATAGGATGCAAATATCAGAGGTAGAAACAACGATTTCTGTACAAAATTAATTAGTTTTTCTCGGACATGTTTGCGTGCCGTGTGAGAATTTCTGAGATTTAAATGGGGCGAGTGAAAAATTCGTAAAAACCGACGCGCGAGCGACGGACTGGGAACATAGCATGAGAAATTCTTAAGAATTGTCTGTTTTGAGGACAAAAGCGACGTGCCGGCTATTCGCTATATATACCGGTGGTAATATGAATTTCGCTCTCTTAAACTTTTGACTATTCGATGCGTTAAAAACTCTTAGATTCGCGACTTGATTGAAGATGTTAAACAGTGCATTTTAGTTTGATAAAATAATTTAAAGTTTGCTCGTATATTTTAGTGATTCAAAATAGTTTGTTATTTACGTGCTAACATGAATGTACTTCAGTGCACTTAGATACAAGGTAATAAAATTTAGTATCACTGTACCAATTAGCAAAATTTACAACGACAAATGTATACACAAAAGTAGGCAGTTTTGGCGTATATTGGTGAAAGAAGTATGAATTTCTTTGTTATTTTTCGGGGGTGTTAATAATTAAATGGTTCAAAAACGTGTCTGGATCCACAAAACCAGGGTCAGATATACACAGATGAGTTCCGGAAAAGCCCAGAAACAACTTTAAATAAATGGTGATGGAGAAAATTTTAAAAGCGTTGAGAATTAGAAGCCGTAAATATAATCCTGTTGGAATGGTGTGAATAACTAAAGGGACGATGTACATTGAAGCTACGAGGACAGTAACCTTCAGGTAAATTATACTATTTTGTTTGACATTTTGGTGTGTGTTGAATAACTTTATAATTGATTTACTTTAAATGGACATTAGTGAAATTGTACTAACAATAAAATTTTAATTTTAAGGTGAAATTTGCTTGTTTAAGTAGAAAGGGTATTTAGTATTGATGTTCTGAATTATGATGAAAATTTGGGTATGTCTTTGAGCTCAATTAGACGAACCTGGTTAATTAACGTAAAGGGTGGTAGATGCTCCTTTATACTCAGACTCCGGTCTGCTTATATTGTTATATTAATTAGTAGGCATCCAACAAGGACTTTAATTCTGGATGCACATTAAAATGATAATAAAATTAATCTTGAAATTCTTTTTAAAACTGAATTTTATGCTGAAATTTAATTTGAAAATTTAATGTATTCTGAATATTGATGTAAATAGAGTTAACGTTGATGTTTGTGGTAGGAATGCGTTGTTTAATTTTATAAATGAGGAGGTTTATAAAATTAGGTGAGCAGCCGAGGCGAAAACAGGATCACAGCAGTTTATGACGCCCAATCGGTGGGACTAGTATTTTTTTGTTGAAAGGACCCAGTTCCCGCATTCAAAGGAGCATATCACAGCAATATATATATATATATATATATATATATATATATATTTTTATATATATATATATATATATATATATATATTAGGTAGTCATTAGGTAAGTTAATATATACTATGGTATTACAGTTAATAAGATGAAATAATATCTTAAACTTTTATGCAAAGCCCAAATGATCATTTCAAATCGAGCTAATAATTGAAAGATGGAAAATATAAGGTATTGGACAGGAATTGAAATGATCATTTGGGCTTTGCATACATGTCCAAGTCATTTCATCTTTTTAACTATGTGTATATATATATATATATATATTATATATATATGTGTGTGTGTGTGTGTGTGCGTGCGGGCGTGCGTGCGTGCGTGTGTGTGTTTGTGTATGTGTGTGTGTGCGAGTGCGTTCGTGCGTGCGTACGTGCGTACGTGCGTACGTGCGTGTGCGTGCGTGTGTGTATGTAGGGGGTATCTTGTCAGTTTCTTTTGTCTAGGGGTAAAATATATTACTAAAGCATAATATCATGTTTATTAAATAAACAACGTATACAAGTATTTATACCAACAGTATCCACTATGGTTTGTAAATATAGTAACAGAAAAAATAGTTACCGATAAGCAGAAGTAAACGTGAATAATCAAACAAATCTTGATAACCCGTGCTTTGCAACAAACAAGTGCAGTGTACAAGTGAGATACACACGTCTAAATAACCCGATCTAAATAATCGATCGTAATTTCATCTAATATCAGCCGTCTAGTAAATATTAAGTAAAAATAATTAATAGTGGGACGTCTTTGCTGGTAATTATTTATTACCACGTCTAACGTTTAATTTGACTAATATACCGGACTATACGTCCTCTCGCATCTATTGCATGAACAACGTTTAATCGTCTTCTGCCATTCTCAACGTCTAAACTCCAACTGATTCCGAAAATCCAGAAAACCAAAGCTCTGCTTTCAACCGCTTTCTGCTTTAACGCGTATATAACATTTTTAAATGCAGTTATCTTGCCAAATGCTGCATCTATTTAATTTAAATGATAATCACAACCATTAAGCTTATACCGGTCTAACAAAATAAGTGTAAAACATTTCAGGAGGTGATTTCTCATCGTAAAAGAGATAGGGTCTTTCACATAAAGAAACTTCATTGGGGCATCCTTTGTTAAGATACAGCCCCTTAAAGGGGGTACATAAAATTTGTTTTTCATTTTTTATACAAACACTAAAAAAGTTACAAAATTAAAATTAAGTTGACATTTTTTACCATCAAGAATACACTTACTCAGTAATTTATTTGGTTTACCCTATGGTTGTGAAGAGTGGAAAACGCAACCTCTAAAATTTATTTCCAATATAACTTTTTGTTTTATTATTTGTTTGTCATTTAAAAATTTATTTCCAATAGCTTATTTTATTCTAAAGAAAAATGTCTCTTGAATTTTTTGCCCAAAATTAACCAGTTCGCAGAAAAAAAATTATTTTACAAACAACTACAGAGATACATAAATAACCTCAACTTTAAATTTTAAATATACTTTTTTTAATATGCCTCGACCAGCTCAGTGTAATCCACACAGAGTGCACGAAGATACGATAACAAAGAACGTCCCCCCCCCCTTACTCAAGCTCAATTCTACTCGAATGATATAAACGAAACAAACCAAAATTTGTATAATGACCAAAATAATATATACACTTTACAGTTTAACAACTTTGATAATTTAATTTGCTATTCATAAATTAACTCCTGAATCAAAATAATAATATCGATCCGATCATGCCCAAATTATAACTCCTTTAAAGCCAGCAAAAATAACACAGTATACTACTGGAAGTACTTTTTGAACGTTCAAACGACCTTCTTTCTCTCTACGTAATTTTTAAAAAAATTTTAATGACCCTTCACAAATTAAATTCTTCCATATATAAAAAAAATGCAAGTGTTAAAAATTAAAATAAAGCCTTATGCTAATAAAGAATATTCATATTTCTGACCTGCGTTTTCCTTGCTTGTTTCCAATTCTTA
The DNA here is from genome assembly GCA_036346225.1 of Platerodrilus igneus. NCBI lineage: Eukaryota > Metazoa > Arthropoda > Insecta > Coleoptera > Lycidae > Platerodrilus > Platerodrilus igneus. The sequence continues at coordinate 2,372,036 of JARFIW010000982.1, read as the reverse complement.
GAACTGCCTCTGCATGTGATTGACCAGCGCCTCTGGATTGTTTCCACTTAACCTCCCTTGTTTATTGCGTAGTACAGCTTACCCAGTCTAACCCTCAGTTGATTAATTTCTCCCTTCGATACTCAGATACCAATGTTTAGACGAATATTTATAAACAGTTACTTAAATTCGTTTCTTATTTAAAGTGGTTCATTAGATGTGCTTAGATTCGTTCGCCAGAGTGGTTAGTTGGATTTACTAACAGCCGTTTTTCAAAGTTAACGGCAACTTCTAATCTTGTATATTGGTACTAGACTTATTTCTAAAAATTTTTTATCACGACTTTTAAAATTTTTTTATCAGTAAATAATTATTGAATTTTACTATTTTCATTCCGCGTAATATTCGGCTTTGAACAGTTATACCTTGTGCCTTTGTCGAAGAAAGACTGATTGTTTACCAAGTTCTATATAAATGCTCCGCCCTTAGCCTGTGCCATTGGTTTTCCGAGCGTACTTTGTTAATTGAGGCGTTGTACTTTGCCTTTATCTTACAGTCTTGGTATTTTCTATAAAAATACCATCAAAACCCGAGTCGAAGTGACGCATATTCTCACGTAGACGTCTAATTTGTATCGTGTATCCCTTCAAATATACAACTTTGAACTATATTCAAGTCACGCCCGCTTGTTTATATTAGCTTTATTCAAATTTTTCCGTTTAATTTATCATGTAACCAAATGTCTGTTTTGTTGTTTAGTACTCCAAAATCTGTTGGATTTTATATGAACTTATAATGTACAGATCACCTAGTCAAATTTCTGTAACGACGTACTTGAATGCGTTTAATTATTTATGCGTTAATGTTTTGAATGGGATTCTTTTATGTAGATGAGTAGATAGGTGTTTAAAAATATCATGTAAGATTAGGTATCAGGAATTAGTACATATTTAAATTCAAGAAAACGTGGTGAGTTTTCTTTGAATTGAAATAGGGAAGATTATGTTGTGGATTTAGAGGTTAAATAGGTGTAGACAATAAAATTTTAGCAACCGTGTATATAGAAATAGGAGCAAATTAGTTACGCGCCAAACTAATTAATTTATATAGTGAAAACGGACGGGTATTAAGGTATTTTTATATTTAAATTGGAATGCTAAAATTGCATACGGGAAGAAAGTTTTAGAGTACATAAAAAACTCAAGAATATGCATAAGTAATTATAACAAATTTTAATTAAACGCATGGAAGCAAAAAGTGAGCTTGCATGCATAAGGAAATTAATAATTTCAAACGCGAATGTTCATTTTAAAAGCCAACCTTCGTTTATACAAATACTAAGAAGGAAAGAACCCGAGAATTGTTATGTTAAACGGTCGGTTGCTTCAAGAAACACCTGCTCATTAAATGTCACGTTCAGGGAACTTAAATAAACGTTAGCACAAAATTCTATAGAAGTTTGTTTGCAACGGTCGATTTGTAAACTGCTTTAAATATCAAATGCCTTAAAGAGTGAGTGGAATAAACAATCGATAATATAAAACAGACAGAGAAACGTATAAATAAACGTATAAATTGGTTGATGGCCAGCAGTTTTCAGGAAGAGCGCGTCCGTTATAGTGGTAAACAAAATTCTTTGTAACAGCACGACGAAAGTGGAATTTTTGAGAAGTCAGTGTTCGTTACGTTCAAAATTTTAGGAAGCAGCATCGAAAATAAGCTTTTCAAGTAAAACAGGTTCTACTGGGTGGGTTTGAAAATGATATAAATACACGAACAAAGAGAGTCAACGAAACCGGGTTTTTTTTGATCAATTTATGAAAGGTAATAGGCATCTTGAAACGTTTTAAAAGGATTCTAAATATAACAGAAGTCTCGTTTTGCTGGCTTAAATTTCTTAAATCTGGTATATGTAAATATTCTGAAAAAGGGGAAGATTTTAAGAAGGTTGTAAATATTTAATTATTATATTGTGTATTGCAGAATTGCTTTATTTAATTGAAACAGCTAGTTGAAGCAAAGAAAATCCATAACTTAACATTTCACATCATAGGGGCTTTATTAATAAAAAGGAGATAACACAGCATTTTATGATATGCCCAACCGTGGGGCTAAAAATAAATAAAACCATCGTAGGAGCTGGAGAAGTATCACAGCAATATATATATATATATATATATATATATATATATATATATATATATATATAGAAAAGATTTTGTTTTTGGTTCTTGGGATAAAGTCGCTCATAAAATTAAACACAAAACATTAAATGTGTATCATTTGTATTAAATCGTACGGTTCGGTGATAATTTACACCTTAATCATCGATCTACATGAAAAGCATATAAATAGGTAATTCATATAACAGGTAATATATGTTTAACTTACTTATTACTTGATAAAATTATTTTATGTATTCACCCATAATAAAAGTAACAGAAGGAAGCTTGTAATATTACTGATTAAGAATTAAAATTAATTTTAAATTTTGAATGAAATGTCAGTTCACTTATTTGACAAAATGTAGAATCAAGGATGACATCAATCAACAAATTATGACACTATTTGCTTATATTTTTATTTAAATAGTAGTATGTGGTTTATTTGTAAAAAAATTTTGTATGGTGGGTTGCATAAAAATAGTTAGATTTTAAAATCATATATTTTACAGGTGTAGTAAACAGGTTGACTTTTGACTTAAATTAAATAGAATTCTGTGTAAGCAATATCATTATAGTTAGTATATTTTTTGGATTAAAAGTGTATAGGTATGAGTAAACTGTATGTAAATTATTGATGTCTTCTTTGTGATTCATGGAATTTTGTTCTTGGTTTATATGAAATAATTCTAAGAAAAGTCTTTTTTTGTAATTGCTTTCTATATCTAAAATTTTTACATTATCATAATTGACTTTGTGTTTTGTATTGTATAAATGTATAGAAAGAGCACAAGAAGTTTTTCCTAATTTTGCATCACTTTTGTGTTGTGTCATGCGATTTCGGAGCTACTGTTTGGTTTGGCCTACGTAGGAAGCTTTGCATTCACATTGAATTTTATACACTACATTGCTACATAAAGCTTTATTTGTTTTTTCTTTTAGTTTAGTAAAAAAGTTTCTAATGGACTTAGTATTTGAATTTATTATAGTTACAAAAGGTTGTTTTAGTAATTTTTTTAATATATATATATATATATATATATATATATATATATGAGCCGTTTATTTTGAAAGTGGCTTAAGTCCATTTTCATCTTTTATCAAGTTGGCACTTGTGACATTTATAATTTATGCTAACTGTCAAAAAAATAAATCGGTATTGAAATATACTTAGTACACTTGAAAATTTTATATCACGTACATTTTCAAAATAATATAAATACTGAAAATCCTAATTTTGATAGTGGCCTAAGTCCACTTTTTATTGACGATGTCAAAAAGTGCGGCCCAAAATGTTGAAAGCAGTGATGAAGTTAATTTAAATTACGTTTTGATATTAAATTGAAATTTGAAAAATAATATTTAATTTAAAGAAATTATTAAACCCATGGGAAAGGATAAAATAACAAGATTTCTTGATTTTGAAAGTGAAGAGAAATTAAACTCATACAACAGATTTAAAAAAAGGAGAATTTTAGAAGTTCATTCTTCAACAGAGGAAGAGGAAGTAATTGAAAATGAGAATTTACAAAACAGCACCTTCAAAGAAGGATTCAGAGAACCCAGAAGTGGTACTTATATTTAGAAAATTCGTAAAATTAAACGGAATTCAGGGAAAAGATACGATACACAATCGGGAAAAATTATTCCTGCCAAAGTTTTTCAAAATAAAAATTGCCAATGCCGAAAAGACTGCTTGAAGAATTTAAATGAAACAGAAAGAAAACGTATTTTCGAAATGTTTTGGAACTTAGGAGACTTTAATATGCAAAATATATTGCTATATGAAGTGACCGGACTCAGTGTTGTAAAAAGAAGACGTCAGAAAAACGGAAAAGGTTCATGTAGAAATGAGAGTTTTACGTATTGGTTAAATTCTAAAACAGGCAAAGTTGCTGTTTGTAAAAAATTCTTTTTAGATACTTTTCAAATAAGCGAAGGACGATTGAAACGTGTATTAAAATCTAAAAGCGTTGGCAACGATTTACGTGGGCGTTTGCCTGGATCGTCGAGAAAAATATTTAATGAAGCTAATATGATTGTTCAAAACCATATTAATAGTTTCTCGAAATTTGAATCCCATTATACTAGGAACCATAATCCCGACAGAAAATATCTTCATCCTGAACTGACTATAAAAAAAATGTTTAATTTTTATGAGCTTCACTGTGAAGAAAATAATTTAAAAGCAGTTAATGAATGGACTTATAGAAAAATATTCATAAAGGATTTTAATCTACATTTCCACCAACCACGCAAAGACACATGTCAAAGATGTGATCTATTAAACATTAAAGTCAAAGCATCAGAAAACCATGAAGAACAGAAAAAACTTATGGAAGAACATGATATTCATTTGAAGCTAGCAGAATCGGCTAGAAATGCGTTAAAACAAGATCAAGAGCGAGTATCAAGTAATCCATCTCATTATTTTGGCTTTTCATTCGATTTGCAGAAAGCGTTACCATTCCCAAAGTTAACTACTTCAGTAGGTTATTATAAATGTAACATGTATATTTTAAATTTAGGCATTCACAATTTCCACAACGATAATGTATACATGTACGTTTGGTATGAAACAAAAGCTTCTAGAGGTTCCCAAGAAGTGGCTTCATTCCTCTTGAGACACCTAAAAACTCTGAAAGGTGAAAAACACATCATTGCATATAGTGACATGTGTGGAGGACAAAACAGAAACATCAAAATATCTTTAATGTGGTTAAAAATTCTATCGATGAGAAATGATGTGGAAATCATAGGTCACAAATTTTTTATATCAGGGCATTCATTTTTACCTAATGACAGAGATTTTGACGTTATAGAAATGTCGTTAAAAAGAAATCAGTTATTGTATGTGCCACAAGATTATTATAATATAATTAAAAAATGTAGAAAAATAATACTTTCATACTATATGAAATGAAACAAGAGGATTTTATATCAACAAGACTCTTGGAAGAAGCAGTTTACAAAAGATCCAAAAATACCAACGGAGAAAAAATAAACTGGCTTCAAATATGCTGGATGCGATTTTTAAGAAGTGAACCATCTAAAATTTTATACAAAACAACCATGGATGAGAACGCAGAATTTAAAATTCTTGATTTATTGCCACGTCAGGGTAGACCTAAAAAATTTGGGAATATTGTATTGCCATCGTTATATAAAAGTATAAGAAGCATCACATCACTAAAATACCGACACATGATGGACTTATTGCGGTATATACCTCTGGAACACCATAACTACTTCAAATCACTGACGCATACTGAGAATGTTAACGAATAACTTGTTACTAAATTTATTTCTATTATTAAAAATATAATTTAAATGGTTTTTTTTTTTCTATTTTTTAAGCTATATGTAACGGACTTAAGCTCTTTCACTTCTTGTAACAAAACAAATTTTTATTTTGAAAGTGACCTAAGTCCTTTTAAGGTAAGCAAGGTCATATTATACACTTATAAATAGCGGCTTTTTAATAGGATGTATAAAATTAAATCCCTTAAATGCGTTTTAACATTGCAAGTCAACCATATATCTTACGTATATTTTTAATTTTGTAAAAACGCAAAACCTTAAGTATTTCAAATTAAAGATAAATGGACTTAAGTCACTTTCAAAATGAACGGCTCATATATATATATATATATATATATATAAATATATATATATATATATAAATATTATAAGTAGTTTTTTACACAAGGTAAGTTGATAAATACTAACGTATTGCAATTAATAAGATGAAATAATAACTTAGACTTTTTAAACAAAGCCCAAATGATCATTTCAAATCGAGCTAGTAATTGAAAGAAGGAAAATATAAGGTCTTGGACTTGGATTTGAACCTGCATCTCAGTTTTGTCGGAACTGTGCGTTAACCAATTATGTTACCGGGGCCGATGGCTATAATTGGAAAATTTACAAATTTAAATCGTGTCCAGTACCATATATAAACCTAACTTTCAATTACGTTTAGCATTTTTGTCAATCATATCTGAAATTGTCAAGTTTTTGACTTATGTCAGATATAGACAGGAAGCAACGCTCAAAATCACGGCTATAAGCCAAGTATTAATATATAAATATTATAAGTAGTTTTTTACACAAGGTAAGTTGATAAATACTAACGTATTGCAATTAATAAGATGAAATAATAACCTAGACTTTTTAAGTAAAGCCCAAATGATCATTTCAAATCGAGCTAGTAATTGAAAGAAGGAAAACATAAGGCCTTGGACAGGATTTGAATCTGCATCTCAGTTTTGCCGGAACTGTGCGTTAACCAATTACGCTACCGAGGCCGATGGCTATAATTGGAAAATTTACAAATCTAAATCGTGTACAGTACCATATATAAACCTAATATATATATATATATATATATATATATATATATATAAAAGACAGGTTATTTGCAGTCCGCAATAAGAAATCTTGTGTAAGAACAACTATGACATTAACATTACAGCATCCTGACCGATTCGGCTATTAGCCTCCTCAGGTGAAATAGTCTCAAGAACCCTATGAGTAATCGAAGTTATACTGGTATAATTTCGAAACAATCTCTGTACTATGGCAAGTAAATAAACCGTTATCAGGTGATAAACATCAACATACTAAGCGTGGAAGTACAACTTGAATCGAAACTACATAGTAAATCCTATAGATGGCTATAGATGGCTATAGGATTTACTATGTAGTTTCGATTCAATTTTTGTACTTCCACGCTTAGTAGTGTTGATGTTTATCACCTGATGGCGGTTTTATTTACTTTTGCCATAGTACAGAGATTGTTTTGAAATTATACCAGTATAATAGCTTCGATTACTTCATAGGGTTGTTGGAGACTATTTCACTCTGAGGAGGCTTAATAAAGCCGAAACCGTTGGTCAGTGGATGTTTCCTCCCCTATGAAGTAATAAGTTAATGTTTTGTTAATGGCTATATAACTACCAGCCCGATTTGTATTCGTCAATAGACTCTATTATTTGCATAGAGTTTGTTTACAGATACATCTTATTATATATATATATATATATATATATATATGATCAATAATTTAGTAACGTACATTTATTAAATTCGTAGTATGCTGCAATGTTTGAAACAGCAAAACAAGTTGAAAACAGCCAAGGAGTTCACAGAATAGAAGTTTAGGGTAGATAAGCAATTCTGGTGAGGACTAGAATGCGTTACCAAAACATTTCAAAGTATTGTCCAACGGAAAAATACAAGGTTAGCAAACGGACGACTAGTCTGCAAACAAATCAATAAAATTAAGGGAAAGAAAATCGTATTAAAGTAGCAGAGGAAGATGGAAAATAAGGTGGCTAAATGACAAACAGTTTTCAAGCGCGTGACAGAAGAGTGCATGTTATACAATAAATAAGCGGGACGGAGATGCAACATGTTTTTGAACGTTATCAATTTATCAAGGCGCTCGTGTAGGAATAACCGTAGACGACATAGCAATAGTGGGACTATAAGAAGGACGGAAAATATGCGCTAGATAAAGATAGCAGTAGGGTAAAAATAAAGTCGACTTTGTAAGCAGGAAAATAAACAAACACAAGAAAAGGTGGTTATTAGAGCGTGAATGTAATAAGAATTTAGACGCGGACATAAGAGGCGTGCTTTGGATTTGGTAGAGGAAATAGTAGAGGGACGTATTTCACGGAAAATACGGACGGTTGGCTAGTTTAATTGGTTTTTAGGAGTAAAGTGTCGTTGAAGTAGAAAAATTCTTAGTTTTAAAAGTTCGTTATTTGTTTTGTACGAGCAAATTTTGTGGAATTGTGTGGCGGTTGTTAAAGTTCGAAGAAGGCAGAGTGAAAATACGTAACAAAAGGCGGGTTTTGAGCTTATGTAAACGTTGCCGGAGGTGGCAAGGCTATCTTATTTTTTGCTTAGTTTTCCGGTTCACTTCGCTTACATTGAGTATCGTTGAGAAGACATCCTGATTTAAAAACCGGGTGATAGTGCAGTCTGCCGAATATATTTTTAAGTGTTATAAAAGCACAAGTAGCTGCAATTAAAGTAAACGGGCTGAACATTTTATAAATAATTATGACAAGTAATGCTGTGTGTTACTGAGGTAAGCGATTGAATTACATCTTAAACGAGAGTGCTGGTTGGACGTTAAGTGGAGTTTGGACTCTGGATGGGTAGCTGTATGGAAAGCATCCACAAATCGTTAGGGAATTGCAGGAACGAGTCGAGATAGAATGGTTGTCCTAATTAGAAAGCTGAAATTGGTTGTAGTCTATGAACGTGAGCTTGGTGGACGTCATCTACTGAAGTGGTGATTCCGAAGAAAAATCCAGGCAACGAATTCTTTTTATTGAACTGTTGTACTGGTATTGAATTATATAACTATGAGTGATTTGAGTTACTTAATGAAAAATTTCTGAACTGAAGATTAATTTGATTAACATATGGAAAAGACACTTTTTATTTTATTTAAGGAGTAAACGGGTCTCTAGCGTAATTTGACAATGCAATGTTTTATGCATACAGAATAAAAGAGGTTTATACTGAGCCCATCATAGACCTGGGAAAAGTAAATTTAGGGTTTCAGGATAAGCTCATCTACTTTTAAATAAAATTTTGAAGTATAGAGGAACATAAAAGTCACGAAACTTTTAGATTGAACTAAAGTGTGAAATGTTTTACTGTAAATAAACTGTAAATATTGAGATTGTGTGAAGCATAATTTATGTCATATGAACAAAAGGGTGTATGTTTTTGTCGAAAGATTTTATTTTGAAGTTTTTTATTTTTCTTTAATATAAAGTTGTTGAGAGAATGAGTAACCGTGAAAGATTAGCTTGGGGAAGCATAAATTGTTTTATTTAGGTAAAGATTGGATTTGGTGTTGAGTTCAGTTAGGGTAAGTAGAAATTCATAAGTGGGGCACGATTCTAAAAGAGACCCACAGCAATTATTATGATGCCCAAAGCGAGGGGAACGAATTAGCAAACCAATTCTTTTAGGATATAGTCCAAGAATAAAACAAGGTGAAAAGCATTTTAGTCAAAAACTTAACGTTTCGGTAGCATTTCGTGTCTTTCTCAAAAGCTGCATAGAATAGACATAAACAAAAAATATACATCAAGACGTAAACAACTTTTGATTAATAGGACATTACACGGAAGTTATTAAAATTAATTGACTATATTTGTATAATATAACAGGATGAATACATATTAACAAATTGCAAATTACAAATCAGCAACAGAGCACATTTTGAGTCAATGAAAGCTCAAAGCAGAAAGAAAGACTTTGGTATACCGTATGTTCCGATAATACAATAGGTACGCTAATAAAATGATTATGGTTAAAATACCTAGAATCTTATTGAGAATATCTGATATTAAAAAAATCTAACGATGTTTGAAATGATCCATCTTACACAAGGCAGAGTAAACGGTATAAACTTTATCGATATCCATTTTATTCTTGATGTAGAAAGATTCCATCAACAACCTAGTCTTACAGATAGATCCACTGTCCAAGATGATAGTGCATGCTTAGTTGCAAATGCATGCGAGGATAAAGCACACTTGTTGAAGTTCTTACGGCAATCGTTTTTATGTTGAGTTAGACGATTCTTTAACTATTAGTTGTTTTGCCCAATATAGCAACTATTACAGCTACACTTGATATTGTAAACGATGTTACGCTTTATTGTTTTGGAGTAGAATATTTCAATTTTGTAAACAGATCTTTGTGGATTTGTTATATTCACATGCGATGGAAAAATTGGGCTGTTTAAGCACTCTGACCAACAATGGAGATATAGTTTTTATGTATGGTAGTTTTATATAAGTCCAATTATTATTGTTTAAATTAGTATTAGTAGATAATTCTCGTATATTAATTTATCTTACAATATCTTAATATAGCCATAGCCATAATTTAATAAAATGTCAACGAGTAACTTTTTTCGCCCTAATTACCGTGAGCATCTAAATTGACTATTCTTTCTTATTCTGTTCAAAGTTCATTCCTATGGTTACATTCTATGCTTGTAGATGTAAATTGCAAGCCTACGATACTAATATGAGGAATTATATGTTGCATTCCGATAGAGACGGGGAAGTAATGGATATGCCAAACAATATAATGCACGGGGAAGAGGAGTGTTGGATATTGCTCTAATAATTTTAACTACTTTAAATTATGTATGTTATACTGGCCTCGCCATCTAGCGTAAGTTTCTGGTTACCAACCACCGTCTTTAATTTTATGATGCGCTCTTGGCAGTTCAGACCCAGACGCTTTACTGTAAGCAGCAAAATGTAGCGCGGTTCAATTTCTTTAAAATTATTAAAATGTACAACCTTTGTAAATAGTTTCAAGTTTTTAATTATTAATATACCCTCAAAGTGCCGCGTGTTTAATTATATTTTAGAAACCAGCTACAAATATTATTTGATACAGTCCCCAAATAATTACCATGAAGGAGAAATAATCAGTCAAGAATTCGTTCTAAAATAGGCCTTATTCACCTTCCCAACATGGCCCATTCGTGCGCGGATAATAATGATTAATCTTGTGGCCTTCGACCACTGGTACAATTAACCTCATCGCTTCTAACAGGACATAATTAACCAAATGGCACAGATATTATAATTAAATGGTTCAAGAAATGCAGCATCATTGTTCAAATATTTTGAAACTACAAAGGAATGCAACTAGTATCATTTATTCTATATAAACAAGGTCAGTACCTTATTGCTAAAATTTTAGTTACGTTGGCAGAACAAAGAAAGCTTTAGTGGAAAAAACCCTTTTGATTCGGCTGTACTAAACCCTTCAAAACAGGATTCCAAAGCAAGCCCTGAATGTTTCATGGTACATGTGCGAGACAAAGAGCAACCGCTTTCATTTCATTTGCACACTTGCAAGTTCAAACAGGGACAAAGGTAAGTCAATGGTACAGGTATCCTTTTCTTTGTTATTTATGTGGTTATTTACCTCCTGCTGCGGCAAAGTGCTCACTCTTATTTTTACTGTTTACATTTTAATAAAGCAAGCATTGTGTTTTATTTAGTTTTAAGTTATTTTGGGACTTATAATATGCTAATTTGTTAATTCTGAGGTTACTCACACATTTTATAACACATTGTTACATACGAAACGGGTATTTTGTTTTATAATTGCGAACTCTTGTTCCAACAAAGCGACTATAGGCGTGCGCTTTCTATCCTAGTGTACTTAGAATTCCCATTACGAATAAATTCTTAACCTGCTGCCTTTCCACCAATGGCGTAGATTGAATAAGCACAACTACCACCAGTGGCGCGTTGTAATAATTTTACTGTCACTTTTCAATTAATTATTAGGTACTATAAAGTCCCTTACTAAAGCTCGCGGTTATATTAAATAACGTCTTACTAGATTCACAAATCATATTACTTCTTTGGAAGAAATTCATGACAGTAACGATAAAATAATTACTTCAACCAAAATTGTTGAGTTACGTAAGAGACTAAATGACATAACGCCTCTACTTGTTGAATTATATGACATAGATTTCAAAATTCTTACATCAAATCCGGACATTGCGGATTCTGATTATGATTTTGAAAGTTCTTATTATTCTGTGGTATCACGCGCAGAAGATTTGCTTCAGCATTATGCTAACGAGACTGAACATAGATCAGTTTCACAAACGGCAAGTCCTAAAGCACATTCGGGCAATTCTAGCCCACAAATTCGCTAACCTACGATATCGATTCCAAAATTCAGCGGTGAAAACCCATCCGAATGGTTGGAATATTACGAGATCTTTAAAAATCTTATTCATGAAAACAATTCCTTATCGGACATCCAACGCTTTCATTACTTGAAGGCAATTCTGTGCGGCTCCTTAGCCCAAATCATCAAATCTCTAGACTTCAGCCCTGGTGGTTATGCAACGGCGTGGGAGGCGCTTTGTCAGCACTACAATGACTCTCGCATGTTAGTGTATAACCAGTTTAAGGCAATACTTAAACTGGAGTCGATTGATAAGGAATCCGCTTCTAAATTGCATCAAACAAATGATATGTTGTTTAAGCATTATAATGCTCTCACTTCACTAGCTTCGGATAAGCAACTTTTAGAATTTTTCATCATTTATGTTGTTTTTAAAAAATTAGATTCCCACACTTTCCGAGAGTGGAAAGTTCTAAGAAGTTCTGCTGGATCAGTTTTACCTACATTGTCCGATTTTAAAGAGTTCCTAAAGAACACAGCAAATTTATTAAACGCCCTCGAGTCTAAACAAAGCAAAACTTCAGTGCGGAAAAGTCTTCAAAGCCCTCAAAACCACACTTAAAATCGTTTGTTTCTAATGGGCCTTCTTGCGTTTGCTGCAAAGGTGCTCACGCATTATACAGATGTCACGAATTTGCTAAATTGTCTACAAGCAGTAGAATTTCAAAGGCAAAATCATTCCAAGTTTGTCTTAACTGTCTTTCCAAGGGACATTTTGTAAATCAATGCACTTCAAAGTTTATTTGCAAGAAATGCAACGCCAAACACAACACGCTGCTTCATGAAGAGAAATAAATCAAATCTGAACATCAACCAAGGCCTGCAAATTCTGCAGCACCTGTTGAGTCAAACCAATCAATTTCCGCATTCTGCTCGAATGATGTTCAAGTCCTATTGCCCACAGCAAAGGCAAGAATTATTTCAAATGATGGTCGATTTTACGAAATCAGAATATTGCTAGATTCTGGCTCCCAATCAAATTTCATAACATCAGCTGTATGCGCTCGGTTAAACCTTCAAACTCAAAGCGCTAATATCACCGTTTCTGGTCTAGGTAAGGCCACTTCGCATATACGTGCAAGGTGTGACATAGAACTTCATGCGCTTCACACCAACTTCAAATTCAATGTCTCATGTTTAATTCTGGATGAAATCACTAGTGTTTCTCCTAGTTTCAACGTAGAATGCGACAGCATCAAGATTCCCAACAACATTAAATTATCGGATTCTACTTTCTATAAATCTGGTACCATCGATATTTTGCTAGGTGCATCATCATTTTGGAAGCTCTTACGCATAGGGCAAATTCAGTTAGGACCAAACCTCCCAATTCTGCAAAAGACGCGATTGGGATGGGTTGTTTCGGGTCCCACGACAACTTTCGCACATACTGTACAGTGCAATTATACATCGGTCGAGAGTCCTGCTGATGCACTCAGCAGATTCTGGTAGATTGAACATTACTCTGCTGAAAAGGTTCTTACAGCAGAAGAAAGTGCCTGTGAGGCACATTTTGTACAAACTACACGTCGCGATTCCGATGGCAGGTTTATAGTTTCCATTCCTTTCAAGCAATCGCCTGAGATTCTAGGTGATTCTTTCAAGATTGCCCAAAAAAGATTCTTTGGGTTAGAAAGGCGACTGCAAGTCAATCCAGACTTGGCTACTCGCTACAGTCAATTTATGCAAGAATACATTGATCTGGGGCACATGTCACTTGCTGATCCCCAAGCATCTGAAATTTCTTATTATCTTCTACACCACGGTATAAAAGAGGATAGCCTTACTACAAAATTGCGAGTCGTTTTTAATGGTTCACAAGAAACCACTTCTGGTTATTCTTTGAACAATATTCAAATGGTTGGTCCCACTATCCAGCAAGATTTGTTCTCCATATTGATACGTTTCCGCAAGCATACTTTTGCTATTGCTGGTGATGTTGAGAAGATGTACAGACAGGTTCAGGTGGAGCCTAACCAAAGGTCTCTGCAAAGGATTTTGTGGAGATTCTCTCCTGCAGATCCACTTCTCGCATACAACTTAAATACAGTTACTTATGGTTAAATAAAGTTCTAACTTTAGGTTGCTTCAAGTTGCGGAAATGGATTTCAAATGATCCACGTGTTTTGGAAGGAATTCCAAGCTCAGATATACATCCTGGTGTTCTCAAGCTAGGAGATCATGAGCACACCAAAACTTTAGGTTTGATTTGGTCATTTCAATCTGATCAGTTCATGTTCACAATTTTCAATACTTTTACACAAAAGGCTACTAAGCGTAGCATGCTTTCAGAGATTTCCCAAATCTTTGATCCTCTGGGTTTTCTTGGTCCATGCACCTTGGGAGCAAAAATTTTCATTCAGCAACTGTGGCTGGAAAAACTAGATTGGGACGACCCTGTTCCCGATAACTTAAATAAAAAATGGCTTTCATATCGTAGCGAATTAGTCGGCCTAAATGACTTGAAGATTCCAAGATATGTTGTGTGTAAACAACACACGGAGATTGAATTTCACGGTTTCTGTGATGCGTCCATGCAAGGGTATGGTGCATGCATTTTTCTACGTTCAAAGGACAGAGAAGGTTTATACGACGTTAAGCTTCTATGCTCCAAATCTAAGGTTTCACCTCTGAAACCGCTAACAATTCCTAAGTTAGAGCTCTGTGGGGCTGTTCTCTTAGCAAAACTTTTAAAGCAAGTTCTAAAAGCATTAGACTTGCCAGTTACACGTTCTTATTTCTGGTCTGATTCAACCATTGTCTTGGGATGGTTGAAAACCGATCCAAGGCTGTTAAAAACCTTCGTATGCAACAGGGTTTCTGATGTGCAGCAGCTTACGCAACTCGGTACTTGGCGTCATGTGCCAACCAAATGCAATCCTGCAGATTTGCTTTCAAGAGGCATCAGTCCTCAGGCATTAAAGGATTCAAACCTTTGGTGGAACGGTCCCTCATGGCTTCATGAAGATGAGTCTTCATGGCCCCATTTGAATTGTTCAATTGGTGACCTCCCTGAAACAAAAGGGGAGTCCTTCTGCAATCTAGTCAACTCACCAGAACCATTTTTATTTAATCGCTTTTCAAGCTTGTCTAAGTCAGTGCGAGTCTCTGCTTACTGTTTTCGCTTTCATAACAATTGTTTGAGGTCCAAGGCAAGTCGCTGCTTCGGTGCTTTATCGTCTATTGAGTTTAATAAATTACTCCTTGTTCTTATAAAGCTTTCGCACCAGGAATCGTTTTCTGCTGAGCTAAAAATATTACTTCAGGGTACATCTTTAAAATCCTCAAAGTTGCTACCTCTTAATCCATTTCTTGATTTCAAGGGCATGATGAGAGTTGGCGGAAGACTCCAAAACTCTCAATTTTCATATGATAAAAAATTTCCGTTAATAATTTCGGGTAAACATCCGATTGCAAAACTTCTTGTTCTTAACGAGCACATACAGCTTTTGCATGCTGGGCCCCAGATGCTGATTTCCCGTCTTAGGGACAGGTATTAGATCACTTCTTGTAGAAATCTTGCCAAGCAAGTAGTTCATCAATGCCTGCGATGCTTTCGGTTTTCTCCAAGATTCTCTGAGCCAATAATGGGTAACCTACCCTCTTATCGTGTTCAACCATCTCCTCCATTTCATGTGACTGGGGTAGACTATGGTGGCTTTTTCATAAATAAGGACCGCAAGGGTCGAGGTTGTAAAACCACTAAATCTTATTTGTGTTTATTCATTTGTTTTGCTACAAAAGCGGTGCATCTAGACTTGGTTACCGACTTGAGTACAGAAACATTTTTGATGGCTTTTCGACGGTTTGTTGCTCGACGAGGCAAACCTCTACATGTTTACTCCGACAACGGTACCAACTTCGTTGGCGCGACTTCAGAACTAAAAGAACTGGGTGAATTTTTAAAACAGCAGGAAGTTTGTATACCTCATTCTATGACTAAGGAGGGAACAAATTGGCATTTTATTCCTGCATATAGCCCCCACTTTGGCGGTCTTTGGGAGGCAGGTATCAAGTCCTCTAAATTTCATTTGCGAGGAGTTGTTGGCAATGCTTTGCTGACCTACGAAGAAATGAGCACTTTGTTATCACAGGTAGAAGCCACCCTTAATTCTCGTCCTATCTCACCTTTATCCTCAGATCTCTCTGATCTCTTACCATTGACGCCTGCCCACTTTCTCATTGGTCGTCCGTCAACTGCACTGCTGGATCCAGATTTAACTCAATCTTCCGAATCCCGGCTATCAACATTTCAAAGGGTACAAAAATTCAATCAACATCTATGGAAAAGATGAAGCAAAGAATAATCTGAGCTTCAACAACGTGTTAAGTGGCGCGAAACTTCGTTTCAACTTGCAGTGGACACCCTAGTTCTCATCAAAGATGACCATGCTCAACCGATGCAGTGGAAGCTCGGCAGAGTGGTTCGGCTCTTTCCTGGTGCTGACGGTATCTCTCGTGTTGCCTCAATCAAAACTTCAAACGGAATCGTAAAACGCTCCATTGCAAAATTGTGCACCTTCCCCACAGTGCGCGAGTGACTATAAAGGAAAATCATTGTGTGTAATGTTTTTCTTAATTGTGCTTAGATTAAGTATTTGCTTGTGTTAACTCTTATTGCTAATAATGATCTGTATTGTTCCCTTAGTTCTAAGATTTAATGTTTGTTTTTTTTTTAAAGCTATCTCTTTCAAGGCGGGCGGTATGTTGAATATTGCTCTAATAATTTTAACTACTTTAAATTATGTATGTTATCATACTGGCCTCGCCATCTAGCGTAAGTTTCTGGTTGCTAACCACCCTCTTTAATTTTATGATGCGCTCTTGGCAGTTCAGACCCAGACGCTTTACTGTAAGCAACAAAATGTAGCGCTGTTCAATTTCTTTAAAATTATTAAAATGTACAACCTTTGTAAATAGTTTCAAGTTTTTAATTATTAATATACCCTCAAAGTGCCGCGTGTTTAATTATATTTCAGAAACCAGCTACAAATATTATTTGGTACAGTCCCCAAATAATTACCAAGAAGGAGAAATAATCAGTCAAGAATTCGTTCTAAAATAGGCCTTATTCACCTTCTCAACAAGGAGGTTTGTAATTTTTTGTTACTTCACTAAAAGTAATAATAGCTGAAGTATCATAAAGTTTTTAAGTAAGAGAGCTCTGCTGCTTAAGGGGTTGGAGCCAATGCCTAACTTACCATAAGGCTAGAAAGATATAGCCTAGGGCGGCAAATTTTGGGGGCGATAAATGTTGGAGCCAATGCCTAACTTACCATAAGGCTAGAAAGATATAGCCTAGGGCGGCAAATTTTGGGGGCGATAAATGTTGGAAGCTAAAAATTAATTAACAAAATAAAATCTAGACAAATGAAAATCATATGAAAAAATACAATATTTTAAATACAAATAAATTCATGAACCATATCGACGCCTTGATCATACCTAGTATAGTGGACATTTTATTTCATTATTAAGCAAGACAACGCTTGGTTGCCTGCGCAGTACCGACTAACTGTGGCGTTAGAAATATAAAGATAAATTTCTTTTAGTTTGTGAGTAAATTAAATATTGTTTACCAGTTGTAGAAACAAAAAGCGAAAATTATTGTAAATGAAGGGCGGCAAAATATTTCTAACTTAGAGGCGGCAAATTCGTAAATCCGCCTCTGACTGAAGCACCATTTATTGACGAAAAAGGATATAATAAGTGATACAACTAAACGAAAACATTTCTTCGACAGTCAAGTGTAGGATAGTGGTAATTGATGAGAGAAATGTGTCGTAAACACTAAATTTAAGACTGAGGGGAAAAAGAGAGTCACGTCGTATAACACCCACCGCACATACCTAAATTGTAAAATGTAGAAAAGGCTTTATCCGTTGTTTAGAAAACACTTAAATTTACCGCATGCACGAAGTATAGCGCCAAGTAAGTGACATATGCAGTTTTGTTAGGCCACCGAAGAAAAGCATTTGCTTAATATTTTTTTATGAAATTTGTTTATGCCATCATCGTTTCTATACTTAAACATATAAATTCAGTGTAAAATGTGCTTTTGTTCTCAAATTCGCTTTCGTTCCTAGAAGCAAATCTCAAACATTACCAATACCTACTTATTGCATAACGCTTGAACATAGACAATTTAGGAATTTACTCAATCCTATGAGTCAAAGACGTTCTAGGCTTCTAATTAGTTCAGGCCGAACTATGAATTGTAGGAATTGTAAACTATATTTCAATCAAACCGTATGTGACACTTTCTATATTTCAAGCAGCTTGCTTGTTACCGTTTTAAAAGTAAATAATAACTAAACTTAGTTGTTTTAGAAAACCACAAAGCTTGATTTTCTTTCGCAGTTTATGAACACTAAAATTTCACGAGTTGTATTGTTAGCTTCCGTGGCGCTCCCTCGTTTTTGTAATCGTTCGGAAAATTGATGGTTCTGAATCGGGTTCTACAGTGTTGTATGAGCAAATGTAATCATGAACTGTTAAACACAAACTGAAAGTTCTTCAACGCTTGAGTTCGAGACGACTAAACGCGTATAGACTTTCAACGACCTGAGGGTAGAAGGAATAAAGAGGCGATAATATACCATTTTCTGGCGTCAATCAATCCACGTTTTTAGAGTGTGTTTTTAAATATTTAGAAAAGAGGTTTGTTATTTAAAAGATTATTTGAACATTATTCTCTAATGAATACCATACATTTAGTGGGCTTCATTATTTGTCATTTTCCATGAAATACGGGATTACCAATGCCTTGAAACTAAAGCATCTATACGCCCTGAAGCTCGAAACATAAACACTGACGGTAGCTTTAATCATTTTATGTGTGCCGGTTTGGTTGCAATGTATTAATTAGAGTGATGTACGCGGCATCCACTAGAAGCTGAAATATATGTTTCAAACGAAACCAGTTGATTAATATTGGGCGCTCATCTGCTACGGCTACTTCCACATATATACGCATTTTCGTATCATGTATCCGTTGACGTTTCAGTTTCATCAAATGAAAGCCATTAGAAATTCGCAGAGTTTAGTTGGTTTGAAAATTCCAGGGACGTCTTTAGGTACAAGCGGGCAAGCAATCGCTTGTGTAGTTGGAACTAAGTAAACTTGGGTATGATTCATGCTTAAAAACCTTGTGAACTAAATTATTAAAAAAATGTCCTACCTTGGTGAAGTTGTTTTAGCTTTTAGCTGATTGTTAACTTGGCAATTGAAATTTTAAGGTTAAGAAAGTTAGTAAAAGATGGTTTTGTATATTTATTTTAAATGTATTTTTATAATAAATTAACTTTGATATAATGTCACAAGTATATTGGTTGCATTATTAAATTCAATCCAAAATAGACTTATGCCTGAAATATCTTTTCTTTCAGACGTTTTTGAGACAAGAGAATTACTAACGTAATACCACTTTCCAGAAGAAGTTTCTAATGAGGTTTTATAAGTAGATATTAAGGCAATAATAGAAACATGCTTGTTTCGACCTTTTAATGTAATGCAATACTTATATAATTAATGGATTATACTATTACAATATTTAATGGTTTTGATATAACTATAAGAACAAATGTGACTTCTTGTCACTTTATTTTTTATCAACAACGACATCAAGAAAACGAAAACTAAACTCTCAGAACTTAACTACAGTACAAATCTAGGTTAGTATATAACTAACCATATTGCAGTTTTAACAATTTCAATTTTCAAGTCGGCATATTTACACTGTAAGAATGAGAAATGTTTATGATTTTTAGGTAAACCATCTATTTTTTAAAGCGATTCGAACCAAATTGATCTTACATTGTCAACATAGTATTGCTAATTAAATTTTCCAATACTTTTGTCATAAAAATCTTTACAGTTAGCCCATATTAGTAGAGGAAAATCAGTGAACCCAGGCCCTCATTTGCTCCAGAATCCCTCATTTGCTCCCTCATCTGGACCAAATTTACATGTAAATTCGCACTATAAAGTCTTATTTTAGATGAATCTCCTCCTGACTCCTCCTTGCTCTCCTCCTTGCTCGGACACCCCCACAACCATTTTGATTACATCACACCCGCATTCTTTCCACCCGCGAGATAAATCTTTCTCCACATTTCCACCCACGAGATAAACCTATCTTGTTTGGTATCAATTAATATTAGAATTTTCTTAGCTACCCGAATCTCTAGGAATTTTTTAGATTGCATCATCCCCCAGGGAGCTACCCCCATTTTAAGATTTCTTACCTGTAGCAACTTTTAAGCGTTCTTATAAATTCTTTTAGTCATGCGATACATCTTGTTAGTCTAAAATTTTATAGAATCCAAATCTGTAAACAGATTTGAAATCGGACCACGCCCTGCAAAGTTATACCCTTTAAAGTCCTGATCTTCTAATTTTGCTATTTGCTCTATAAGCAAACCTAACAAATGGTTTTCTTCGTATAACCAATGCATCTTTCGAGATAAACCTATCTTGTTTGGTATCAATTAATATTAGAATTTTCTCAGCTACCCGAATCTCTAAGAATTTTTAGATTGCATCATCCCCAGAGAGCTACCCTGATTTTAAGATTTCTTACCAGTTGCGATTTCCGACCGTCCTTAAACATTTTTTATACATGCGATACATTAAATTAGCTTAGAATTTTATGTAGAATCCGAATCTCTAAACAGATTTAAAATCGGACCACGCCCTGCAAAGTTACACATATACCCTCTGCGAGATAAATCTTTCTCCACATTCCACCCACGAGATAAATGTACCTTGTTTGGTATCAATTAATATTAGAATTTTTTAGCTACCCGAATTTTTAAGAATTTTCACATAGCACCATCCCCAAGGAGCTACCCCATTTAAGATTTTTGCAGGCAGCGATTTTTGAGCGTTCTTATAAATTTTCTTTATACATGCGATGCATCTTGTTAGTCTAGAATTTTATGTAAAATCCGAATCTGTAAATAGATTTAAAATCGAACGACCCTTACCATTTTACACACACCTTTAAATTATAAATTTCCTGCGGCTTATACATAAAAGAAAATCTAAAACCATTCTTAAAACTTTTTATTACAAACAATTTTTACTAATACAGTTTAAATTTTTAAAACCACATTTCTAAATATATATTCACAATTTTTATTTTCAACCTAGAACTTGTCATATCGAGTCATACTTATTAATATTTATTTCTAAATAGAGCACCTTTTCCAAAGACCAACCGGACCCGCATGTTTCAAATTCCTCTGATTTTGTTCGCATGGTTTCGCTTAAGACCTCGTACGTATTTTCCAGATTACTAGAAGACGTTATAACAACATTTTTGTGTTAAAGGATTTCACATCGGTAGTCTCTTCCCCATTTTGATGTAAACGCCGTAGAGTTCGCAGTAGACTTTACTGCTGTATGTTGTATTCTTTTTCATTTATTAATCGAATAAATCGCTCTTTCTGCTTCCAAAGAAACTCGGCACTCCATCGTCGACACTGGCGTTCTTTATGCGATAGCTAGCCATACGGTTGTTAAACGCAGTGCTAACCATTTCTACACCATCGTCGCTAGTAGCGGTAACTGATGCATTTTATGTCTGTTGCTTCTTAAATGTGCGGCATACGTAGTTTTTTCCATTTCGAAATCGCATACTTTACACATAATTCGTGGTTGTTTCGTACAAGTCCCTTTAACAGCTGGCGGAGCTGAGCGTTTAAGGCTTAATGACATACCGTGCTGTTTTCCTTGTGTCGCAGTAAGTTGTCCATTCTCGTAAAAGCGAAACCGCAAGTCCCACAGTTTAAGTACTTTGCTGCGGGCGGATGTATAAGCAACCTGGACGATGTTGCACCACGACATTTGTTCTGGTGCCGTATGAGAGCATTTTTCCAGGTATAGGAAGCACCGCAAGAGTTGCACTTAAAACGTTTGCAGATACCATTTTAGTACAAAACAAAATCCGCACTATAAGACTTGACTTGTAAGCGAACTAACTTATAACTAAAGAGTTTACTCCTGCGTACCTGCTTTATGTACCCTATAGAATGCAAACCGAAGGTTTCCGAAGATACCCGAACGAAGTCTCGGATTCAGCGAGGAACTAAATGACGTCATAATCCTCGCAGCTCGTCCAATACATTTAGCACCAATGTATGCGCCCGGTTTCGCTTTTGTCCATGCTGCGAATACCGTTAGTAGAAGCATCGAAAACGTCTTCCATGTTATACGGATCGCGTGCATATTAAAATCCAAAGGGTGGTAGCACACGCACACAAATTGTGTGCAAGTCGTGCTGTAGAAGATGCAGTGCTACTATAACCAAAAACACTTTAAACCTTTGCTAAGGGAATACCAAACTTGTTTACAGAATACTTACTAATAAACCAATTTAATTTTAAATAACTTCTACGTCATACTTTAGGTAGGCTTGAATATTTTCAAATGAATCACCAAGCGAAAGTATATGCTTAGCGGTATTCAAATTACCCATTAATTTCCCATTTTACGACCATGGTTAATTATAGATTAAAATTTAATTTGTGCACGTTCGAGCTTCCGTAAACCAACATATTTTATAGCAACAATGCGCTGTATAATAGATGCATACCCCTTCGCCGCGCTACTGCTATTCTTGTAATTGCTAGAAAAGTCACTCTCCTTTTTACAGTTAGGACCGATGCAAAGCACCATTCCATACTTTCTATAACACATCGCGCGCTTTTTTCGTATGATAATTAAATTTGCTTCTGTAGGCTTTTACACTTTCGCATAGCGGTTAATCGCACGTAATGATTTCTAGAACCGGTAAGTACTCGATATCGTCCAAATAGAGAAATAGATGCTCGATGTCCGTCAACTTCCAATTCCCTCGTAAAAGGTAGAAAAAACTCAGTCAATCATCCATCTAACTTAAACTTCAACCCGCTCCTGTTCTGATAATTTACAAACATTTTTCAAACGACAATGGGCCGAGAATTTTTAAACCTCCGAGGGATCTTTAAGTTGTGATCAATTACACATCCGAGCTACGCGTAAACTAACATATTTTGTAGCAACTGTATAATACATGCATACCCCTTCTCTGCGCTACTGCTATTCTTGTAGTTGCTTGAAAAAGTCAGTCGCCCTTTTTACGGGTAGGACCGATGCAAAGCACCATTCCATACTTTCTTTATAAGTGTAGCACATCGCGCACTTTTTGTCGAATAATTAAATTTTGTTTATGTAGGCCTTTACACTTTCGCTTATTTAAACATCTAATACAATTGATTAACCACTTTCGATTATTCTAACGGAGACCACCATACATCCCGCCGTACCGTTCTTTTTGAATCCAACGATCCTATGGGCTTCCACGTACTAACACCTGACGTATTTTTCCTACTATTTGTTAAACAAAAACTACCGGCATCGCCATGTTCGTATACGAACGTAAGCAGATGTTTGTGGATATGTACGAGAATATGTAGTCATATACATTAACCAGTCTAAGCTATTTTATTTAGTCCACGAAAACTACTATTTTTCTAAACCATAATTAATAATCGTCTTTATAGGTTCCACATTTCTACCGTTACCCAATGACTGGTGCTACGTACATGGAAACTTTAATTTCTTATTGCAGAGAATTCTTATTCTCTCGCGCACTGCTGCGTAGTTGCATGCCTACCCCTTTTGGAGGTATATGCTCGTTATAGGTTGTAAGACCCTCGGTTTTACTTAACTACAATTCGTGAAACCCCTTTAATCTTTTTAATCGTATCTTTCTCGCCTACAATACAGTAGGACTTAACATTACTACCAACAAATTCTAATACTGGATCCCCATTAAATACGTCTTTAATTTTCCCTACAACTTTTTTTGTTGACAAGTGTTATATTATATTTATTATACGCGGGGTAGTCACTCTTTTAAGATAAATATATTTTGCTATGTATCAACTAATATTAAATTTTTCTAGGGACCCCAAATCTGTAAATAGATTTTAAATAGGGCCACCCCATACAAAGTTATGCGTTTTAAAGACTAATTTTTGCCCATTTTTATTTAACACCATTTTTAAAACCTTTTTCGCTACCCAAGACATACGCCTTAGCCAACCATCTCCCGAGAAATTTAAAACCGCCATGTCCCGCGAATACCACGTGGAGATAACACGTATACTCTGTCAACCAGGATAGAAGCCGGAAGGATTTGGAAGGTGGGAAAAGAACTTAAAAATTATGGAATCTTAAAACTAATATATACAATGGATTTACAAAATCCATACAAATATAAACAACTATCTTATATCTTTACACCCCCATGCGTAGATTGTTGTACTATTAGGAATGATGTACCTTTTGTCATCTTCCCTCGATAAACTAATTTTATTAATAAGCTGCGTATACAAATCGTATTCTTTTACTCCGGATACATACGCAGACAAGTACTCGATACCATCCAAATAAAGAATTGGATGCTTGGTGACTGTTAACATCTGCCTCCCTCGTGTACGCCCAGACACACCCCAGCCCATGCGCGCCCCCTGCGCGTGCACACCCCTGCCCATGCGCGCCCCCTGCGCGTACGCACCCTGCCCATGCGCGCTGCTCATGCGCACCCCTCTCTATGCGACTGCTATTTCGTGGTAACGTCACAGCCTTTTATAAATAAAGAACAATGTTATATACTATTATAAAATGTTTATTCTGACATTATACATAACAAATTTAAAAAAACAACTAATGCCAAGCATGGATCCATTTAAACTTAATTTTAATACAAAGTTATACACAGAAGACAGTCCTTTCTTTATGTTTGTTTGCGGTGGTTTTAATTTTATCTAATTTTATTCGCAGCTTAAAATTTAAATCGACACCCAAGTCTTCTATCTCCTTTTCTAGCCAATAGTTTGATACATAAAGACCGTCTAGGTTTTCAAATTGTAAAATGTACCGAAGTTTGCCTCTATATTTAAAGTCTTTGATTCCGCCGACAACCAGATCCATTCCTTCGTGTAATTCTTGCAGCTTGTGACAATCTTTTAATCGCAGCTTTCCCACTATATCCTGCATACGTATCTTGTTAGCTTGATCGACTTCTTCTTGTCGGTATTGGAGGAAATCCTTTTTCTCCCACACACTGTTGCGTAGTTGCATGTCCACCACTTTTGGGAATATATGGTTGTTATAGGTTGTAAGACCCTCGGTTTTAAATGATCCGAAAGGTTCTTTACTGGGCAAATATACAATGTTTAGCGGAACCCCTTTACGTGTGGTGTACGCCAAGATTACGAAACCCGCATTCCTTAGTTCTTCTTTGTTATCTGCCATTTTGATAAATACGTTTTTAGAATAACCTTTTAAAAAGTATACGGATTTAGCACCATCCTTTTCCGCAAGAACGCCTACATAACTAAAAGAGTCTTTCTTACTAACCGCAAATGCAAACAGCTTGTAGAACCCGGATGTATTTAAGTCACTCCATCGGCACATAAAATAATCTTTTAATTCTTCCTCATTTTCTCTAATAAGATGTTCTTTGTAAAAGGAAAAATTAATAGGTTAGGTCAGCGCCGCGGCGCTGACCTAACCTATTAATTTTTCCTTTTATCTAACCTAGGTCCACACTTGTTTTTTAATGGAAAAACTCATTAAAAAGCAATTAGTGCTAATGGGTTTTTAATGAGAAAACTCATTAAAAACAGCCTAACCTATCAATTTTTCATGTGGTCATGTGATCATATGGTCATGTGGTCATGTGGTCATGTGGTCATGGGGCAATTTCACCCTAACTTAACATCCTACATATATCCGGATATATGTCGATGCGCATCCCTGTCGGCTTAGGTCGGATAACAACATATTCGACTATCTTCGGCAATATACGCCCCCACTCTGTAGAATACATAAGAGAACAATTTTTTCGTATTTAATTTAGTATTCGATAGTAGCTAGAACGGTAAACATGAGCGTCTCCAAGGTGATTAACGTTTCTCAACTTCTTGGGAATAAAGTGAAACCGACAAATGAGCGATTTGGATTATGGCTTTTGGTAGAAAATATGTGCAACAATAATCTGGTAACAGATATTGGTAATATTTGTTATGTCGAAGGCGAGCAGATGCTGACTGGTGGACTACACACACCAATTACAGAACCATTTTGTGACAATATAATGTTGGTTAAAATTTGCGACTTTTCTGACGCCGAACAAACCTCTGCAAGCAAAAGGATGTTTATCCTCAAAAAAGAAATTTGTGGTGCATTTAACAGCTATCTACGAAGAAAGTTTGACCGATTTGTTTCCGCTAGACATAGTGTTAAAGCTAAGCTTCCGTTTTCTGGAAAGCACTAACAAGATGGGCCAGAGAGTAAAAGAAATTATCGGAAAAGAAGACCTCGAATGCATTAATAAAAAATTCCAAAATCCTATATGTGTTCCATACAAAGTGGAACTAGCAGATGTTAAATTGGAAACTTTATTGGAGGAACTACCAGATATATTAGACGAACTCGAAAAGATTATTTCTATCTTTTTGACATGGATGTAACCCAAGATTTTGCGGGTATATTTAGCAAGATGGAGATGTGTAATTATTTAACTACAAACCATAACTTTTGCTATAAGGGCGAATACGAAGAAAAGTGTAATATTATAGTTGACAACGATAAAACTGTAGGAATTGATTGTTTAACATGGCTAACAACCAATGCAAGAATTAAGATATACAACAAATTTGTGTGTCAGATAACAAGTCCTGGTGTTAATAAACAACTTGGCAATCATATACTAGATTTTTTACGTTGTCCAGATGTGCGTTTAAGGGAAACATTTGCGTCTACTTTGGCTAAAGAACATGGTATTACGCGATTGGAAGCGACAATATACAATTGTGCAATTGGAAGCAATGTCAGTGCGGAACGGGTGTATAATCCCTTAAAAGACTGTTTAACGTTATTGGAAGATAGTAAGTTATACTTCCTAAAGGCGCCAATGTACTCGGTACCACTTGCCAAAATGTGGAGTAAGCTATCGGACAAGCTACAAAATAGCTGCTGTTTAGTGTTTAATAACCTGCTACAGTACGTGTATTGGGGGAATGGTAATACAAAGAAATTGACGGGCTTGCAGATTAAGTTGTCCGAAAACCAAAAGAAAGGGAAAATTGATAAAGTATGTGCTTTCGGCTTTTAGTTTTAACTATTTACCTGTAAATTATTTGGAGATAGTAGAGGAGGAAGACAGCTCAGATAAAATAAAAATCTTACACAAGTGCTACATTAAAGCAGGCAGTACATATTTTACACAATCTGCAACACCATATTCTACAATTCCAAAAGAAATAATCATTTCGGAATTGGGGTTGATAGATACGCATAACATTCGTCCAGAGGTTGTACGACAACGCGTAAATATTGGTAGTAAACTTTATTCGTTTACGCTAAAGGAAATTGCTCCATTATGCATACCATACGCTGTAAGTGGAAGGAAAAGACAACTGGAATTAGAGGAAATGGATGCAAAAGACGAAAATTGAGTACATGGAAAACACTGCGACAATACGCGAACAATACAAAGATGTGTTATACAAAGAACATCTTATTAGAGAAAATGAGGAAGAATTAAAAGATTATTTTATGTGCCGATGGAGTGACTTAAATACATCCGGGTTCTACAAGCTGTTTGCATTTGCGGTTAGTAAGAAAGACTCTTTTAGTTATGTAGGCGTTCTTGCGGAAAAGGATGGTGCTAAATCCGTATACTTTTTAAAAGGTTATTCTAAAACGTATTTATCAAAATGGCAGATAACAAAGAAGAACTAAGGAATGCGGGTTTCGTAATCTTGGCGTACACCACACGTAAAGGGGTTCCGCTAAACATTGTATATTTGCCCAGTAAAGAACCTTTCGGATCATTTAAAACCGAGGGTCTTACAACCTATAACAACCATATATTCCCAAAAGTGGTGGACATGCAACTACGCAACAGTGTGTGGGAGAAAAGGATTTCTCCAATACCGACAAGAAGAAGTCGATCAAGCTAACAAGATACGTATGCAGGATATAGTGGGAAAGCTGCGATTAAAAGATTGTCACAAGCTGCAAGAATTACACGAAGGAATGGATCTGGTTGTCGGCGGAATCAAAGACTTTAAATATAGAGGCAAACTTCGGTACATTTTACAATTTGAAAACCTAGACGGTCTTTATGTATCAAACTATTGGCTAGAAAAGGAGATAGAAGACTTGGGTGTCGATTTAAATTTTAAGCTGCGAATAAAATTAGATAAAATTAAAACCACCGCAAACAAACATAAAGAAAGGACTGTCTTCTGTGTATAACTTTGTATTAAAATTAAGTTTAAATGGATCCATGCTTGGCATTAGTTGTTTTTTTTAAATTTGTTATGTATAATGTCAGAATAAACATTTTATAATAGTATATAACATTGTTCTTTATTTATAAAAGGCTGTGACGTTACCACGAAATAGCAGTCGCATAGAGAGGGGTGCGCATGAGCAGCGCGCATGGGCAGGGTGCGTACGCGCAGGGGGCGCGCATGGGCAGGGGTGTGCACGCGCAGGGGGCGCGCATGGGCTGGGGTGTGTCTGGGCGTACACGAGGGAGGCAGATGTTAACAGTCACCAAGCATCCAATTCTTTATTTGGATGGTATCGAGTACTTGTCTGCGTATGTATCCGGAGTAAAAGAATACGATTTGTATACGCAGCTTATTAATAAAATTAGTTTATCGAGGAAGATGACAAAGGTACATCATTCCTAATAGTACAACAATCTACGCATGGGGGTGTAAAGATATAAGATAGTTGTTTATATTTGTATGGATTTTGTAAATCCATTGTATATATTAGTTTTAAGATTCCATAATTTTTAAGTTCTTTTCCCACCTTCCAAATCCTTCCGGCTTCTATCCTGGTTGACAGAGTATACGTGTTATCTCCACGTGGTATTCGCGGGACATGGCGGTTTTAAATTTCTCGGGAGATGGTTGGCTAAGGCATATGTCTTGGGTAGCGAAAAAGGTTTTAAAAATGGTGTTAAATAAAAATGGGCAAAAATTAGTCTTTAAAACGCATAACTTTGTATGGGGTGGCCCTATTTAAAATCTATTTACAGATTTGGGGTCCCTAGAAAAATTTAATATTAGTTGATACATAGCAAAATATATTTATCTTAAAAGA
Organism: Platerodrilus igneus; assembly: GCA_036346225.1. NCBI lineage: Eukaryota > Metazoa > Arthropoda > Insecta > Coleoptera > Lycidae > Platerodrilus > Platerodrilus igneus. The sequence goes on along the minus strand of JARFIW010000982.1, from coordinate 2,342,949 downwards.
GTGACTACCCCGCGTATAATAAATATAATATAACACTTGTCAACAAAAAAAGTTGTAGGGAAAATTAAAGACGTATTTAATGGGGATCCAGTATTAGAATTTGTTGGTAGTAATGTTAAGTCCTACTGTATTGTAGGCGAGAAAGATACGATTAAAAAGATTAAAGGGGTTTCACGAATTGTAGTTAAGTAAAACCGAGGGTCTTACAACCTATAACGAGCATATACCTCCAAAAGGGGTAGGCATGCAACTACGCAGCAGTGCGCGAGAGAATAAGAATTCTCTGCAATAAGAAATTAAAGTTTCCATGTACGTAGCACCAGTCATTGGGTAACGGTAGAAATGTGGAACCTATAAAGACGATTATTAATTATGGTTTAGAAAATAGTAGTTTTCGTGGACTAAATAAAATAGCTTAGACTGGTTAATGTATATGACTACATATTCTCGTACATATCCACAAACATCTGCTTACGTTCGTATACGAACATGGCGATGCCGGTAGTTTTTGTTTAACAAATAGTAGGAAAAATACGTCAGGTGTTAGTACGTGGAAGCCCATAGGATCGTTGGATTCAAAAGAACGGTCGGCGGGATGTATGGTGGTCTCCGTTAGAATAATCGAAAGTGGTTAATCAATTGTATTAGATGTTTAAATAAGCGAAAGTGTAAAGGCCTACATAAACAAAATTTAATTATTCGACAAAAAGTGCGCGATGTGCTACACTTATAAAGAAAGTATGGAATGGTGCTTTGCATCGGTCCTACCCGTAAAAAGGGCGACTGACTTTTTCAAGCAACTACAAGAATAGCAGTAGCGCAGAGAAGGGGTATGCATGTATTATACAGTTGCTACAAAATATGTTAGTTTACGCGTAGCTCGGATGTGTAATTGATCACGACTTAAAGATCCCTCGGAGGTTTAAAAATTCTCGGCCCATTGTCGTTTGAAAAATGTTTGTAAATTATCAGAACAGGAGCGGGTCGAAGTATAATGGATGATTGACTGAGTTTTTTCTACCTTTTACGAGGGAATTGGAAGTTGACGGACATCGAGCATCTATTTCTCTATTTGGACGATATCGAGTACTTACCGGTTCTAGAAATCATTACGTGCGATTAACCGCTATGCGAAAGTGTAAAAGCCTACAGAAGCAAATTTAATTATCATACGAAAAAAGCGCGCGATGTGTTATAGAAAGTATGGAATGGTGCTTTGCATCGGTCCTAACTGTAAAAAGGAGAGTGACTTTTCTAGCAATTACAAGAATAGCAGTAGCGCGGCGAAGGGTATGCATGTATTATACAGCGCATTGTTGCTATAAAATATGTTAGTTTACGGAAGCTCGAACGTGCACAAATTAAATTTTAATCTATAATTAACCATGGTCGTAAAAATGGGAAATTAATGGGTAATTTGAATACCGCTAAGCATATACTTTCGCTTGGTGATTCATTTGAAAAATATTCAAGCCTTACCTAAAGTATGACGTAGAAGTTATATAAAATTAAATTGGTTTATTAGTAAGTATTCTGTAAACAAGTTTGGTATTCCCTTAGCAAAGGTTTAAAGTGTTTTTGGTTATAGTAGCACTGCATCTTCTACAGCACGACTTGCACACAATTTGTGTGCGTGTGCTACCACCCTTTTGGATTTTTAATATGCACGCGATCCGTATAACATGGAAGACGTTTTCGATGATTATACTAACGGTATTCTCTGAATGGACAAAAGCGAAACCGGTGCATACATTGGTGCTAAATGTATTGGACGAGCTGCGAGGATTATGACGTCATTTAGTTCCTCGCTGAATCCGAGACTTCGTTCGGGTATCTTCGGAAACCTTCGGTTTGCATTCTATAGGGTACATAAAGCAGGTACGCAGGAGTAAACTCTTTAGTTATAAGTTAGTTCGCTTACAAGTCAAGTCTTATAGTGCGGATTTTGTTTTGTACTAAAATGGTATCTGCAAACGTTTTTAAGTGCAACTCTTGCGGTGCTTCCTATACCTGGAAAAATGCTCTCATACGGCACCAGAACAAATGTCGTGGTGCAACATCGTCCAAGGTTAAGCTTATACATCCGCCCGCAGCAAAGTACTTAAACTGTGGGACTTGCGGTTTCGCTTTTACGAGAATGGACAACTTACTGCGACACAAGGAAAAACAGCACGGTATGTCATTAAGCCGTAAACGTTCAGCTCCGCCAGCTGTTAAAGGGACTTGTACGAAACAACCACGAATTATGTGTAAAGTATGCGATTTCGAAATGGAAAAAACTACGTATGCCGCACATTTAAGAAGCAACAGACATAAAAATGCATCAGTTACCGCTACTAGCGACGATGGTGTAGAAATGGTTAGCACTGCGTTTAACAACCGTATGGCTAGCTATCGCATAAAGAACGCCAGTGTCGACGATGGAGTGCCCGAGTTTCTTTGGAAGCAGAAAGAGCGATTTATTCGATTAATAAATGAAAAAAGAATACAACATACAGCAGTAAAAGTCTACTGCGAACTCTACGGCGTTTACATCAAAATGGGGGAAGAGACTACCGATGTGAAATCCTTTAACACAAAAAATGTTGTTATAACGTCTTCTAGTAATCTGGAAAATACGTACGAGGTCTTAAGCGAAACCATGCGAACAAAATCAGAGGAATTTGAAACATGCGGGTCCGGTTGGTCTTTGGAAAAGGTGCTCTATTTAGAAATAAATATTAATAAGTATGACTCGATATGACAAGTTCTAGGTTGAAAATAAAAAAATTGTGAATATATATTTAGAAATGTGGTTTTAAAAATTTAAACTGTATTAGTAAAATTGTTTGTAATAAAAGTTTTAAGAATGGTTTTAGATTTTCTTTTATGTATAAGCCGCAGGAAATTTATAATTTAAAGGGTGTGTGTAAAATGGTAAGGGTCGTTCGATTTTAAATCTATTTACAGATTCGGATTTTACATAAAATTCTAGACTAACAAGATGCATCGCATGTATAAAGAAAATTTATAAGAACGCTCAAAAATCGCTGCCTGCAAAAATCTTAAAATGGGTAGCTCCTTGGGGATGGTGCTATGTGAAAATTTAAAAATTCGGGTAGCTAAAAAATTCTAATATTAATTGATACCAAACAAGGTACATTTATCTCGTGGGTGGAAATGTGGAGAAAGATTTATCTCGCAGAGGGTATATGTGTAACTTTGCAGGGCGTGGTCCGATTTTAAATCTGTTTAGAGATTCGGATTCTACATAAAATTCTAAGCTAATTTAATGTATCGCATGTATAAAAAATGTTTAAGGACGGTCGGAAATCGCAACTGGTAAGAAATCTTAAAATCAGGGTAGCTCTCTGGGGATGATGCAATCTAAAAATTTTAGAGATTCGGGTAGCTGAGAAAATTCTAATATTAATTGATACCAAACAAGATAGGTTTATCTCGAAAGATGCATTGGTTATACGAAGAAAACTATTTGTTAGGTTTGCTTATAGAGCAAATAGCAAAATTAGAAGATCAGGACTTTAAAGGGTATAACTTTGCAGGGCGTGGTCCGATTTCAAATCTGTTTACAGATTTGGATTCTATAAAATTTTAGACTAACAAGATGTATCGCATGACTAAAAGAATTTATAAGAACGCTTAAAAGTTGCTACAGGTAAGAAATCTTAAAATGGGGTAGCTCCTGGGGATGATGCAATCTAAAAATTCCTAGAGATTCGGGTAGCTATGAAAATTCTAATATTAATTGATACCAAACAAGATAGGTTTATCTCGTGGGTGGAAATGTGGAGAAAGATTTATCTCGCGGGTGGAAAGAATGCGGGTGTGATGTAATCAAAATGGTTGTGGGGGTGTCCGAGCAAGGAGGAGAGCAAGGAGGAGTCAGGAGGAGATTCATCTAAAATAAGACTTTATAGTGCGAATTTACATGTAAATTTGGTCCAGATGAGGGAGCAAATGAGGGATTCTGGAGCAAATGAGGGCCTGGGTTCACTGATTTTCCTCTACTCATATTAGCTCAATGGGATTGAACTAGCAGTGGTATGGGGGGAGTCTTCTAACCTTATGCATATTTTACACCAATCTAATCTATCTCATTTGACCTTTTGTCTTACTAATGCTAACAATTCTCTTATAAACATAAAAGGCTCATAAGTAATATTATGTTTGTGCAGGTAATCAATCATTTCTTTATTATTAGAACGCGTATTTGGCAATTTCTCTAACAATTTAGAATCATACGAAGCATCATCAGATACAACTACACTAGCTCTTTTCAGATTGGCAACTAAAGGTTCTTCAAACGACTTTGTAAACAACTCTGCATTCATATCGCCATGATAATCTGCAAGTACTGATTTTGCTGAGAATAAAAGTGAAGTGTCTGGAATAAAGTCATCTTTATTTTTTGCTTATAGTACAATAAATTTAAAACATAATTACTCCCAAGCAGCATTTTTAGTCGTCACCACGTACCAACAACCATTTCCGAGAACTACAAAGGTTTTGTTACTGAACACAGTTACCAAATAACTACTATCTTAATACGGATTCTTAACCAAAATGGGGAACAATTGTTGCGTAGCAATTAAGTTGCCGTGTACACTTTGGAACTGATGCAAGAACGTTGAAGTTAAGTTGTGACTACCCACCAGGTTGGTAATAGTTTATCATCAGTCACTTTATATGGAACGTCAGTCTCCTTTGACAATTTATTGCTTTCTTTGTCTGTATAACTTAAGGCGTAGGTTTTAATGTATTTCCTATTCATTATGAGTGCTGAATAGAATAATGGCTTCTAAAAGTAAAGGAATAAACGGCGTTATATATTTGGAAATATGCCGTCTCTAATACACCAAATCTATATGCGACTATAAGTTTACTGATAAATGTAATTGCGCTAGATCGAAAATTTTCAAAGCTCTCTATTTAAAATAATTTTTGAGTGAAAATTATTTAAACTGAAATTTGAGTCTTTTAATGTCAAGTGCATTTTTATGTACAAAAATATTTTTAAAATATTTTTTAAGTCTGAGAATATTTAAGAAGTATACTATTTTTAGGATTTTTAAAGTAAAACTACTTTACAGATTGAACATAATTCTAGATATAATAATGGCCGTCCACATTATGTAAATAAATATGGAAGTAGTTCATAAAAATTACCACAAAGTGATAATTACTGAAAAAAATGTGTTTATAGTAATTATCTTTGTATGGGTAGTAACGCTCTCTGAAATAATTTATACTAAGAAGTTGTGATCACTTCATAGTTAAAAATTTTCATACATATTTCGGAACTAAAGTGTAATAGTCACTCCGATACAACGTATATGCTACGAGAGCCACACTTTTCTTGTCAAATTAAGCGCCATTAAAAGTATTCCTAACCTTACTTTGTAATTTGCCGACGGTATGGACGGTTTTAAAATAGTGGCCACCAAAGAAAAGCTGGGTATTTATTTTACTTTAATTCCCCATAAATGGGAAGACGGGGGGACGTTATACTGGCCCCAAGGTGCATTTCTAAAAGGTGGAAGTCCATCTACGTTAAAAACCAAGCACAGAGTTTTTATATTTTCCTGAATTTTTATTTTATAGAAAGCTGCACACAATGAATTTTTTATTCCATTATACCACACTTCTCCATTTCCCATTTGTGTAATAGGTACCGAACTTGGAGTTTTTAAAAGCGTTCTACTATCCGATGGTAAGTTTAAACCCTGAACATTTAATATTACTAATAAATCGTTTAGTGAAGAATGTGTTATTCTGTGCACTAATGCCCATTCTGGTATTTATTGCAGTAGTGTAACTTGTGTAGAAACAGCTTCCTCTTCTTCGTAATCAGATACATCACATTCTTGAACATCATCTTCGTTGAAATCATTGCTAACTGCTAAATCCACGTCCTGCACATCCTGGGTTCCACTAGTTATATATACAACATCATCAGTTGCAATTTGTGTTTGTGGTGCCACAAATTGTGGTTGAGTTAATGGCAGCTTTTCCTTGATATTGTTACTTTTTACTACTTTATATGCTAATAAATTAGCATTGCTGTTATTAGTCAGGTTCAATTCCTGTTTTAGTTTCTTATAAAAAGTAGTTGTATGTCGGAAGGTCGTTTTCGTTCTTTTATTGTACTTTGGCATTATGTTATTTATGATAAGATAAATACACAGTCCAACAATAGGAACAATGCAAATAACTAGCACAGACAGAGCAAATATAGAATTGTAGGTTAGAGTAGAGAAAATGTATCTGAGATACACAATGAAGTTAAAGTTACTAGATGGTTATTTTACATCAGAACTACAACTTGGTGGTCATTTTAATTTAAAACAAATAGTGAAAATAACTTTAAAGTATATTTGGAGATTGCAGAGGAGTAAATGTCCCTTGCAATACTACCATAACTAACCATCACTTTAGGGGTCTAGTGTGGGTTTCAGACATGTAGCAGCAACTTGATTTGTTACACCTCAGGGGTATTCTTTACGACTTTAAAGTTACAACAACTAGAAAATAGATTAACATAGTAATAATTACGTTCCGGACACTATAATTAATTACTTTGAGGTAATGTACCCAGGTAGTTCCCAAAAGCAGTAACAATTACTAAACTATTACAAGGGATTGCTAAGTGTAAGTAATTGTATCAATTAAAGTGCCAAAATTGGGATTTGTTTTGTAGCAACTCCTTGCTGAAGTTCCAATGTCAGTTGAAGCTACTTAGAATGCTGCTTGGGCTTAGACCAATCATTGTACTATTATTAAAAATTAACCTTTTTCCCTCTCCAAAGGGCTTTTTTTAATACATTGCTTGGATTTGTTGTGTCAACTTCCTTTCATAGAACCACTGTCACGGTAATTTTGATAAAGTCGACACAATGGGGTTTCTTGGGAATACGATGACAAAAATATGCTCCGGTTTGCTCATTATGAGACTCAATCGCGAAGTAGGGTGGGTTCCGCGGCGAACTGCAAGAAACAGAATATCAGTTCGCTTTATACCAAGGCGCCAGGAACTAAAACGTTGGGGAACAAGTACGACGAATCCTCAGTTCCGACAGATTTGGGATTATTTACAAAATAAATCTAATAAACACAACACTTAAATAGCATCACTCTATCCACAAAATAAATTTATTGTACCTGTAAGTTTCTGTAATATTCTGACAACCAATACCCCACTGAATTACTAAATCTAAATACACAAAATCAAACAACCCTTATACCATATAAGCAGACGAAACATCTACAACCGCACATCCATAAAGTGTGCAGAAGCTAAATACAGAATCAATATACAAAATTCTTAGCTCGAGTGTTAATCGTATAAATCTTTTCGCTAGTAAATAAGATTTAATATTGTTGGTGGACTGTTTTTCACCAATGGATTTACAACTTGACACCTTCCAGTAGATATGTATATATATATATATATATATATAATAATGCTGTGATAAGAGGTTGTTTAGGGGTGTATTGAGTAGTAAGGGTCGAGTAGTAAATGTAAATAACAATAGAAATCAGAAAACTGCATTTATTTAGCAGAGAAATAAGTAACTCGTACATTATGTAAATAGCAAGCATTTATCACCCTGTATATATACTGCAATTAACATTAATCAATGCAAGTGAGCATATCTTTCAACAATTGTACGCATATTCAGCAGAGAAATAATCGTACATGTAATTAGACATACGTTAAGAAGTGTTATACAAGTTTATAAGGTAAAATACGCAGAAGATAAGATGAAACCTAACAAATCTTTATGCAATTACGCTGGAACTATAAGCGCTTTGATAAAAAAAGCATTTTTTAAAGATCAGTTTAAATAAATACATGAACGAAAACAGTACTAGAGTTACATCATTTATTTTTGTACAATTATCCAAAAGCATTATCTATACAAAACAGCAGACGTAAGTTGAAAGTTTGGCCGTGATAACAAATAATAAGGCAAGCAAAGATCGCAAATAAACAACCATGACATGAAAATCCAAAATAATTTTATCAGAAAACAGCTAGAAATATTAAAGACACACCTGGATTGGTCGCGACAATCTGTAAAAATGCTTGGAAACCCAACCCAAAGGTAGTGGGAAAAGGCTATTTAATACCCACCGGTGATAAGACAGCTCAGTACACATTTGGTGCACGTCGAAGCCGCGACACCTTTAACCAGAAATCTACGCGTTAAATAAATAAAGTTTAGAATATATCAAATTTATGTTATAGTGAAAATAGTGCTACATAAAAAAATGGTGTTAAAAATATATGAAAAGTTGTTGTAGAAATTAAATATTTAATTTAAATTAAATATTTATTATCATATAGGGCTTTTAATCGGATTCTGGTACAATTCGAATTGACTCTAATCAAATTCTAATTGGCTTCTGGTACAATTCTGGTACAATTCTAATCTGCGTCGAAAGCATTTAAAGGAAAAGATTCAAAGCATATGCAGAGAGATATAAAATAAAGAAGCACGAAGAAATTTTTGGAAAACAAGGGGTAACTGTACTCAAATATTGGTTCAACTAAGCAGAGCATTGGTATACGATTGAAGACAACAAGCGGGTGTTGATTCACAACACGAAACACCATATCAGGAGATCACAGGTCAGATCTACTCAATTTTAAGATATTTTTCAATTTAAATTTTAATACTGAATTTATTCAATTTATCCAAAACTTGTAAACAAGTCAAGAAGAAACATTATATACGTTAAACTTACGTATTAAATAAAGAGGTCTTGAACGTTTCAGATTTTTTTGTAAAGAGGTAGTTTTTGGTGACTTTATATTGAAACTAAAAGAATATAAATTTTGGAATAAAAATAACAAATATGATATTAATTGATTAAAGGTGTATTTAAAGAATTTCAAAAAATTGTAAATATTATTTCCTTTTATTATATAAATGTTGATTGACTTTGTTTTATCAATTCAAACAGGTAATCATAAAGGGGTGAAAAAGGAAAATTGATCGTCGTAACGTGTGTACTCTGTGTAGATTAAAAAGGGGCTAACCGTGAAATAATAATGAAAGTAAAAGGTTAAATTGAGAAACACAGAGCGGTGGCGCTAAATAGAACGTTAATTACACCAAGTACGGCGTTATCATATCAATTTTTAATGCCGCAACAACGTGGGGCGAAAACTACATAGTATTTTTTAATGGTTGCCCAAGCCTTGGGCTCGAACTAAATTAAAGAAATTTGATAATACGACCGTGGGATTTAAAATAAAACAATTAAATTAAACTAGGACTATAACTAGACCTTTAAATCTGAGAAAAATCACCGAAATCAAAAATTTAGAGAAATTTGTACATTAATTAAATTTAGACAGATTTATTTCAGTATTTAAAATTTAGTGTAAATATAAATTTCAAAAATAGACAAAAGAATACGGGAAACAAGAGAGGCACTAAGAAATCAAGGAGTGGAAATAATATCCCAAGAGAGTGTAATCATTCAGGAAAGGACGTTTGAAAGGAGTTCTAGCAAAGAACAGAAAACCTCACAAGAAACAAAAATGATGGAATTTTGATGGCACTGAATAGTAAAATGGACAAAAACAAAGAGGCCATGAAAAGCATGACTACAAAAATGGACCAAAAAAATTTAAAAATTAGATAAGGAAATTAAAATTCTGAGTGATGGATTATGGGAAACCAACCAAACAATTGCGAAAATGAAAGCACCATTGCAAGAGAAAATCGTGAGGATTACGGATGAAATCGACTGTGTATGGGATCATGTTGGAATGGTGAATTGCAAACAGGAAAAATGCGAAACCGAGACAAACGATAAAATCACGAATATAGATATTAAAATACGGAATTTAGAAGAAAATTGTGAAACGGAACTCATGACGATAGTAGGGTAGCTATGCCGCTTTGGAAAACAACCCGCACAGCAAGATATGTATACGCCGGTTTGAGAACAAAATTGTCTTTGTATGCAAATTTGATTTTGGGGTTGTAGGATAAAATGCGGGTGGGTGAAGCGTTGGGGTTTCGGTGTGTGTAGGATATGTATACGTCGGTTTTGAGAACAAAATGGTCTTTGTATGGAAAATTCGCTTTTGGGGTGTCTACTGTGTAAAATAAAATGCGGTGCGAAGCGCTGGCGCTCCGGTGTCTTGTTGGTGGATAGTTTGCTTAATGATGAATGGGCTTCCTTAGGCCTTTGTCCTCGGGGTGCGCGCGCAGCGCCAGCCGGGCGTTTTTGTTGTTAGGTGGTATGGGGGGTGTACAATAAACGTGGTGGATGATGTTAAACAATGTCAAATAATAAATGGGCACCCGTCGCGTACCCCTCTAGGTGATTAACTACTTCGGAGATATTTTTTAAGAATTTTTTTAGCAGCGTTCTCATGTTGAATATTAAATAACATGGGGAAGGTGTTAAACATTTTTCAAAATGATGTGTGTAGAATGGAGACCACGTTCTGAGGAAGGTACTACCCCTTTGGATGCTTGACTGCTTTGAAGATTTTTTTTGTAGGTTAGCTAAAAATTAAACGCGGTGAAGAATTTTGTTATGTTAAGCAAAAACGTGCAAGTGGTAAAGCATTTTTTAGCGCTTCACAAGAGCTGTATTTTGTATTAAGTATCAAATAACATTTAGAAAACATACCAAATGTGATTTAATGGATCTAATTTACAAAGTCTGCATGTATAATCTTGTAATGAGAAGTTGTTCATTTCTCATGATTTCATTACCAAGATAAAATAACAAGATTCGCAGCCGAAAAGAATATAACCTCATATTTTTTTATTGTAATTATAGCTCTCTGGTAATATATATGCAAATCATATCGACATTCAACTTGTAATATAATGGATTTAATTAACATAAGGTATGTTGCAAAAACATGTTAAGACAAGTATGTCGTATATTTTGTTCTTGATTACATCACCCCAAAATAATTTATGCAATTACACTGAACTTACAGTCGGATCTAACATATAATCTTTAGCTTTTATTACATTTAATTATACCCGTATAAATTTAAAATATATGCAAATTATATCATCTTTTATCGCGATTTATTTGCCTCTCGAATAAAAAAATTAATTTGATCTCATATCAAGGTGTTTTTGTTTACATTTAGCAATTTGAATAAATTTAAATATTTAATGTAATTATATATTCAATTTATAAGATGGCAATAGAAATTCTTTTACTTTTAATGTTTTGGTGATTGTATGTAGATTGTATATATATATATATATATATATATATATATATATATATATTGCTGTGATATTTCGCCAGCCCCTACGATGGGCACCATAAAATGCTGTGTTATTTCATTATGTTTAGCCCCACGACTTGGGCGTACATAAAATGCTGTGATAATTTATTTAGGGTCAACGAGCCCCTACGATGGTTTTATTTATTTTTAGCCCCACGGTTGGGCAGACCACAAAATGCTATGTTAACCTCTTTTTATTAATCAAGCACTTGTAAAATGTTAAGTTATAGATTCTTTGCCACAACTAGCTGATTTAATTAAATAAAGCAATTCTACAATACACAATATAATGATTAAATATATACAACCTTTTTAAAATCTTCCACTTTTTCAGAATACTTACATCTGCCAGATTTAAGAAATTGAAGCCAGCAAAACAAGCCTTTTGTTATATTTAAAGACCTTTTGAAACGTTTCAAGATGCCTATTGCCTTTAATAAATTTATCAAAGAAACTCCGGCTTTGTTGTCTCTTACATTATTAAATTAAACAGTTTACAGAAATAAATTATCAATATATCTAACCTGGAGTGGTTTAGTAGTTTCTCTGCATCCCCAAGAGTTTTCGTGTCCAGTCTGAATGTTTAGAGTCGAATTTGGAAGTCGACATCTAAATCAAAATACCATCCAAATCGTTATTCAAAATCCCATAAGTTAATCTAATAAAAAGTTTTTCATCTCCGTAATTAACAAAACAGTAATAAAACATTTACCATGTCAGTAATTAGCAAAATTAATTTAACAGGAGGTAATCTCCAGAGTCGTCTCTAAAGCTTTGTTTCAAATGTATACTAACTCGTTGCTCAATTGTTATCGTATTTATAGGCCTTGCCCTTTTGTTTGCTATTCGTTGTTTTCACGTGTTGGGTCGACACCATTTGTCTTATTTCTTGTGTACTCCGGAAATTTTACCAATTTTATAGTTCAAATACTTGGAGGAACACTTAAATTGTGACGTATTTATTTGTATAACATTACTTGTAATTTAGAAATCCCAGGAATTTTAGTTCATTAAATCACTTATCATTGTTATTTGCTTATTCTAATCTAAACAGAAAAAAAATTGATGTTTGTTTATTTCCTAGTTAACTTGGATTTTTGAACAAATGTAATACTTTATATGACGTACAATTTATTCAAATAATGCATAATTTTTGCCTGCGTATAGTATGATATATTTAACGCACTTGTTGAATATTTATCTAGCAAATTCATATAGGTTTACCATTGATTTAATTTTGATGCATTTTGTTACATTTTTAAATCTTATCTTTGTTCGTAACTACTCTTGGAATTGCGTTTAATCTCTTGTACTGTTATATATAGTTTGCTCTCAACTAACAATATGTATAGTGACCTATTTACTCTTATAATATCTGTAATTATGTGCTTTTGTTATTTGGAAGTTTTTTTTGTTTATACTACGACCCCTATGACTTAACCTACTCCTAAATTAACTCTATAATTATAGCAATATGTATATATATATATATATATATATATATATATATTTATATAGCTCGTTTAATTTCACTAACGTGATGAAGAATTTTTATGTTATGCAAAAACGTGCATGTAGTGAAGAATTTAACGGTGCTCCTTAGAGTTTTATCTTTGTTTTTATTTTCGTTGCATTAGTTAATCGAAGGGACATTTTTAGGTTAAGCAAAAATAGGAAATGTGGTGGATGACATAATCACTCTCAAAATGAAAAATAGCAGGGGAGCTCTTTAGCGTGTCTTAAACGGGGCTGTGCCCCATTATTTTTGTATTAAATATCAAAAAAGAATAGCAGAAATATAATGGTTTTAATTTAAAATATTGATGTGTGCGTGTATGTGTGTGTGTATGCAAAAAACATGTTAAGACAGGTCACTCGTTATTTTGTTCATGATTGTATCACCAAAATAATTTATACAATTACACTGAACTCGTACTTGGATCTAAAATATAACCTTAAAATGTATGCAAATCATGTCGTTATTTAAAACGTGGTGAAGAATTTGGATGGTGATGTAATCATTTTCAAATGCGGAATGGGACTCCATAAGATGTTCTGAACGGGGGCTTTGCACCCATTAGGTGATTGAATACTTCGGAAATTTTTAGGTTAAGCGAAAACGTGCACGTGCTTAAGAATCCCCCGATTATTTCAAAAAATTATTATTGTATTAAATATATATTGTCAAAAAGAAACACACAAAATTGTAATGTTTTATTTACAAAAAATTACATTCTTTTATTGTCTTTATCTTTTTGTGTGGTGGCGGTAGCAGATTCTTATTTGAATATAATATAGATAAAACTTCCACATTAAGAAAAATGCATCTTAGTTAATTGTACGGGATTTTATTAATTATAGTTTAGATTTAAAATAACATCGATATATATGTTATTTAAGCGGTTCTTGTTCATATTTTAATTAAAGAATGTAATGTGTTGTTTTTATGCAAAAAAATTTAAATTCTTGCAAGAGGTTTTGTGAGACATTTAAGTTGGATTAATGTTGGAAAAAAACCAGACAATGTAGCATAAAAAGCAATAAACCGACTTGTACTTTAACTTAATTAAATTTTAAAAGATATATGCATATCTATGGCAGGCAACCCAGCATACACCAACCATTTATTATGTAATATTTATTGCTACAAGCATGATGATTATAATTTGCAATGTGCAAAATACTTTTTTTTGTTCTTAAAAGACCGATTTAATAAAACAGAATAGAAAGATTGTAAATTGTTTATTCTAGTTAAATTTTGCACTGCTAGAAACACCAATTATTATTATTAGTACTAGATGTAGGTATAACAAAATTTGTATTTCAGATGATAGCATGTTCAAGGGATATTATTAGTTAAAAAGACTCTGTAATCATTATTAGTGAAATTATTAAAATTAAGGAATGTAAAGCAGAAATTTGTTCATAGAAGCAAATATATTACTTATTTCTTTGCAAAAAACGTTCATATAACGTTCTTTAACAACCACGTTCAGTAAAGTGCATGGTAGATAATGCCTCGGGGTTGTGATGATTATAGTACAAATTATAACAACATATCGGTATGTAAATTATATTATTCTGGTTTATACCTAAAACAACTATTTTGCCGAACAAATTATAAGTAGTGCTACATTGTCAATACATTTTTATTTTAAAACTCGTTTTAATTATTGTAGAATTTAGTGTTTATAAATAACTTACTTTAATTTAATAAGTTATTCTTAATTAATAATTATTGTCAAAAGAAGTATATACACATATAGTAAATAATTGCAAGAATGTTCTATGTAGTTTATAATATATCTGAGTTTTAATTCTGTTGAATAGAACATATGGCAACTGCGTAACTTCGAAACATTTTAGCATAATTGTTAATTACCCAAATTCACAATTTTCATCTTATATCAACAAATGTTATTAAATTTATGCTAAACAATAAGGATAATGCCGTTATATTTCAAATCATTTTAATAGAAATACGCAATGTGAAGTCGTTATTAAAAATAATTTACACAGATTTTTTATCGTTGTCGCCGTCTGTTGAATAATCGTCGGAGAATCTGAACTGTATCACTTTTACAAAGCATGAATTCTTGATCACATTTAGTTAGTTTCAAAAAACTTTTCATCAATGTATACGACTTGTTTTAACTTGCAGTAGGTATTAATGACCGATTCAACATTACCACCCGAACATGGTTGTCAACTTCAAATTTTATTTTCCCTATTACTTTTAAGGTATTAAACATTGGTAAATATATATATATATATATATATATATATATATATATTATAAGTAGTTTTTTACACAAGGTAAGTTGATAAATACTTACGTATTGAAATTAATAAGATGAAATAATAACTTAGACTTTTTAAGTAAAGCCCAAATGATCATTTCAAAACGAGCTAGTAATTGAAAGAAGGAAAATATAAGGCCTTGGACAGGATCTATATCTATATATATCTATATATATATATATATATATATATAGATATATATATATATATATATATATATATATATAGATTTAGTGACATCAGGTAACATATTCCTCGCGTGGCTATGGCAGCTTTTGTGCTGTATGTAGAGTAATGATTAACATTATGCTTTTTTGATTTATTTGCAAATTACTGGGTATGCATCCTTCGTTAAAAATGAAGGGTATGCCCATAGATAATTTGAATAACAATCTGTCACCACCAACACAACCTCTGACTGGATTTTCCTTAAATATATTGGTCAAATTCAACAGAGTTGCTTTGCCAGATATCATCTCGAGCTTGTTGATGTTGTTGATGCTGTTACAAAAACTAGTGGGGGGGTTATCGGACGAATAACTAGCTATTTTGATGAATGTACCATAAAATCTAGGTACTTGTATAGTTCTCGCAGTGAGTAGAACAACGACGATAATGACGATAGTGGTGTGAAGTTTTCAAGTTAACGTGGACAATGTACTGTACGATTTATTCGAGGGTAAACAACGCATTTTACACCAACATCTGAAACATGTCCATAGTATTGAATGATGTGGACAAAATCAAACGTATACTGTTTAGAGTAGGTGTTCATGTTCCCTTTAAAGCCTTCAAATGGCTAACGCTGACCAATGATACATCCATTGATGTAATGAACATGCTGTTTAATCAACAGAGTAGGTGCGATCAATTTGTATCAAACTTCATTGATGCTTGCAACGGCAGAACAGAGTTAAAATGTCATCAGGTGCGCGGTGTACTAGACGCAATAGATAGTAATTATAGTTTCAGCGATGTATATTTCCTTGAAGAATTACTAACCAACCGAGCTGTATTGAGTATGAAAGCATATCCTATCGTGAATATAAAATGCAACTATAAATCACTGGTAACAACGATTGACGATATTGTAGATGTATATTTTGCACAACCTATGGTATTAGAAAAAGTATTGAAGTTAAGTTTAAAGTATAAGGTAAATTACAAGTACCAACTTAATGTAGTTGGCCCTTATATAGTGAAGAATATGAGCGTTGGAGAATCCATAAAGTGAAATCAAAGTAGTATCCCGTTAGAATAGTATTCTAAATTTTATGGGGATAATAAATTGAATCTAAACATATTTTTAAATAATGTCTGAATTTTGGTACAGAGTAGCTGCTATGAACAAACAAAATTGAATATAGTCGGGTCGATGTTGAAAGAAAGTGCCAAGATTAATACAAAGCGAATTATAATCATTTAAAGATTTTGAGGTTAAATTTTTGAAACATTTTCTTGAGGAAAATCAATCGTTTTGAGGCAGAGGTTAGACAGTGCATAGCTTTTGCAAAGCATAGTAGACCGGGACGCATTTTTAGAATGCTAGCAAAAATATGACGAAATGAATCATTCCAGAATAACAGAGGGTAGGAACCAACCGACAAATTTTGTCAGTCACCAAAGAAACACATGACCTAAACGTTTCAACGCCAAAAAGTTCAATAGGGGAAATTTTTAGTAGGGCCGGTTGGAGTCAAAGCAAAACACGCATACGAGAGGTGGGAAGAGATATTGAGAGGAGAACTATTGAATATGGTAGTATAAACAAAGCGAACAATAATAATGAGAATTTATAAAGGGATAGTTAAACAGGAGAAAATAACAGGACATACACAGAAACAATAAATAGGCCGTAACCTTAGACAACACAACAGGATTTTCAGTAAAAGACAGATTAAGCACACACATTAAAATTTATCAATACGAACACCAACGAGAGTTTATAAGATTTGATTCAAAAAGTAAATGAGATTTAAATAGAAACTTATTACCCATTTTGAATTTGAATGTGGAATGTAAAACCATTCAAGTACTTATAGATACGGGAGTTGAAGCATCGCTGATTTCGGAAAATTTTATAAAGATAACATTCAAAGATTAAGTAAAGAGTTAATACTAGTAAAGAAACGTACCCTGGTAGCACCGAACAACAAAAAGGTTGAATATGAGTAGTATGGCAATCTTGAAATGTGCTTTAGGGAATATGAAATTTGAGCATGAATTTATGGTTGTACCTGGATCAAAGATAGAGGCCATTTTGGGGATGAACTTAATAGATATGTTGAAGTAGCGCTTAGGCGCAGGGAATAAAGTAATTACATGTGAGGATAAGCCTATGAAATGAGATGATGAAGTAAATGCTGAAGTCAAGAAAGACTGTGTTCATTTGCATCAATGTGAATTAGAGGAATTAGAGTATAGGTAATGATTATTGAGGTCTGAAGTAGATAATGCAGTAAAGTCAGGGTTAAATAAATAATCTGAATTAGAAGATAGAGGTTGGGAAATGGAGATTTTAGCGTCCCTACAAGTTACGAAGACATGGAAACTTTTAAGGTATAGATTGAGGAAAATTGAATGAGGGTGATAAAACTTTGAAAGAGGGCATCAGTGAGGAATTAAGTACATATTTTGTAAAACAGTTAGTTATAGTAAAAAGAAACGATATTAGCATGAAATTATGTTTAAATATGAAAAATATTAAGCAGAGTAATGATAAACGATATAATTGTCCAAGATCGATAGATAGTATCTTCACGTGATTAAGTAATAAGAATATAAGTTATTTCGAAAATTGATTTAAATAATTCATTTTTAGAAAGCGAATATAAAGGATTTTCGGTAGATGGGTGTATTTATCAGTTTAAGGGTTTCCTTTGGTTTATCTATAGGCACGGCAGTATAGTAGATGCTGTGCAGTGTATTTGGGAATATACAATATATATATATATATATATATATACATATATATTGTATTATATATAATATATTTAATAATAATAATTATTATTATTATTATTTGCAATGTACGCTTGAAGACATTAACTTGTGGTCAAACTTATATTTTAACGAGATGTATACCATCCTACAATTTATGATCATACGTATATCAAAAAAAGCTTTGGTTTGTATAAATATTTTATTAGGATTCTTAATTACTTGTTTTTTACATTACAGACAATTTTAATTGCAAATGGTGGTTAACCGAAAGGCGTTTTAACAAAGCTGATGTAATTTATTTCATATTTATTAACTATTTTATTATACTGACTAAAAAGATATTATACCTATAAATTACATATTATTTTGATGACCAAAATTCAGGACTGCTGATTATTATTGTTAATATATATATATATATATATATATATATATATATAATATATTGTAACGATTTTATTTCCTATCAAGATGTGTTCATATAATTAATCTATTTATTTAATAAAAACAATATAATGCATAATAATGCTACACAATCCACTAAATAAATATTACCTATTGTTCAATAAAATATTAGCTTTCAACTCAATTTAAAATTTAATTTATACGGTGACAAAATAAACCTTTCAATTAGTGTCATTCCTAGAGCTCCCTCTGTTAGACAATTGTAAGGTAATCTTGTTTCCGGGCGGTAACTCGCTTGACATGAGCACTTCCAATACAGCTGTGGTGAAAACAAGTCGAATTGTTCCTTGAACCCGAGGAATGGCGTTTACAGTATCTACGTGTTGGAAGCACGTGCGATTTAAGTTGTTTTTAGGAGAGAATGTCATCTCCGAAGCGCATTTTGTGTTGTCCACTTGCTGGAACATAGCTCGTAGATGACGAGAAATTATTTTGGTTGAAGGGCCGTGGTTGACAGTAAGTAGAATTGATTCTGTAACCATATTAAGTAAAGATTTTCAGTGCAACTTTGGATATAGTATTCAACTTTTGATATAATATTTAACTTGGAAATAATATTCGTAACTTTAATTTACACTCAACCTTAATTAATATGCAATTCCTTAATGATATGAAAATTGGAAATGATGTTTATCTTTGAAAAAACATGCAACCCTTAGTTAACAGAAGTTTGGTTTAACGTAATTTTAATAAATGCACAAGAAGAAAATATAAGAATTTACGCTTTGTTCGAGTGTGGATCTGACGAGATTCAATTACTTACAATGATGCCGTGATGTAGTTTGGAGCTTCAGTAAGCAGCAAATTTAATTGTACTGAATTGGAGATTTCTTTATTTAAATACTGACGCAAGACGCCTAGCAGGTATTTTTCTGTCAGATGAACATCTGGTATGTAGAAATTTGTTTTCGTATGTTGGCTGAATTATGGATATAGTAGATAGATAATTTTTTGTTTAATCAAGTTATTTGAACTTCAAAATAGGTCAAGGACAGACTATATATATTTTTCAATATTAAGCAGCAGGAACCTGTAAATTTTACATTTCTAAATCTTTTATTAATACACTGAAACTACGGAAGATGTCATTATGTGATAGAGAAAGTAAATTCTCCTCTTTAAGAAAAATTAGAAATTAAACTTCTATGTTTACTATTTCAGTAATAACTGACTGGAATAATTTATTGTGAGGTTATGGTAGATCTACTCAAACCAACAGATATTGTTATTTGTAAGTAATTGTTCAGAAAGCAACTTCAGGCTTAATCATTTTTAAATAAAATTTGGCTAGATATTTCTTATAGAAATGACCACATTTTAAACTGAATGGTACTGATTATATCCAGTGCCTTTGTAAGAAATTTTCATGAATTAAATTGATTTAAATTATATTAAAACTGAAAAGATGTTTTGTAAAAAGCACGTTAACTGAATACAAGAGGAATAGATTTTTATTTTGATCAAGACTATTCTTTTTAATTAGAATGAATGAAAGTTGATTCGAATTGAATTTAAAAATTTTGAGTATAAATGCACAAACAGTGCTATTCTTTGTTTAATCTGTTCACAGGTGTAGCAGTGAAGTATAAATGTCAAAGTCGAGCCATAAGGTAAGAAACTTTAGGGATTATGTTGTCTTTAATAAATTGTATAGCGGTTATTGAATAATGGTTTCCGCATTCGCCTTGTACAAGGGACTTAAGTAAGTCTTCTTCGCTATAGAAAAATTCGGTGGCGCCTTATTCTTCATATTTTTGGTCGCAATCCAACCCCGACCCACAGCTCATGTTCCACCCAGAGCATATAGTTCGACTAGCCGCTTTGCCTTTGAGATTT
This sequence comes from Platerodrilus igneus, assembly GCA_036346225.1. NCBI lineage: Eukaryota > Metazoa > Arthropoda > Insecta > Coleoptera > Lycidae > Platerodrilus > Platerodrilus igneus. The sequence goes on along the minus strand of JARFIW010000982.1, from coordinate 2,322,626 downwards.
CCTCAACTTCGGGTCATTTTCCATCAGAACTTGCTGTGGGCTCTATTCGCTTACTGGAAATTCTCGTAAAATAAAATCCCTTAATAATATAGAATGGCTATAAATAGCGCCCAACGTATAGGCCTCGATTGCGGTACCAATTGTATAAGCACATAACGTACAGGCTTCGATTGACTTTGCATGATTACACTTGTTGATTCGTAAATCATTTACCCTAAGATTAATTTAGTCTATTGATGTTGTTCGACTGAAGTTTTAGTGCAGATTATTTAATTGAGTTAAATTATAGTTAGTTAGCTAGTCTATTTCATGATGGCGGAAACTTATCAAGTAGTTTATTTGCATAAAGATGAGTTGGATTATGAATTGAGAATCCGAGGAGTTGTTAGCAGCAGACCGATGCAGGATAAGAGGAAAATGTTAGGCCGATTATTAGCTAAAGAAACAACAGTACCTGGTCGTTTAATTGATCCTTCCGCATATGTCGTAGAATATTCAGATGAACGTGATGAGATTGAGGTTTTGATAGAATCAGTAAAAAATGTTTTATTAGAGTTTGAAGGTGAATTAGCAGACCCTACATTTAAGAGGATACAGTCGAGATTAATACATCTTGATGGTCGAGTTTGGAGAATGAAAATCCCTTTAGATAATTCGGATGAGGTTGCTTTATATAAGAATGAATCGTTAGCAACTATTCTTACCATGGAGGCAGAGTTACATAAATAAACTTAGATGTTGGAATTGTTTGGAAGAAGGTCATACATTTGGGAGGTGTAAGATTCCTCGTAAAATATTTTGTTATAGCTGCGGATATAGTGGAGTTAAGTCAATAACTTGTCCGTCGTGTTCAAAAAACGAGTAGGTAGGCAGATGCAGAGTGGCCGGCATCATGCTTCTATGCAAAAGGCTACGGTTATGTTGTGTGAACAGGAAAATTTTTTTGATAAAGATGATTGGTCAAGATGGCTAGGAATCGTTAAAGATTTTTGTCAACGGAACGTCAAGCCAAAAGCTGACGCGTTATTTGTAAGGAAACCTCAGGACAATCGTCCGTACATTATGGTAAAGTTGTTGGATAGAGACGTCACGAGTTTGTTCGACTCTGTTTGTACTACTACCGTGGCTGGTTCATTAGCATTTTCTGTTCTTGAAGAATTAAATTTAAAAGTTTTTAAAACTGAAAAGAGAAAAGTTTCCACTGCGGATGGTGCTCTTCAAGAAGTTATTGGTTCAGTTGATTTACTTATTAGAATTAGAAGACAATATCGTATTGTTAACGCTTTGGTTGTACCATCTCTTCCTCACACATTTATTTTTGGTAGCGATTTCGCTAAATCCTTTGGTTTAATAGCAGATTTCAAAAACAATACATGGCATATTCAAGATTATGATAACAATAGTATTTCGTATATAGGTCATTCGTCAGTACCCTTAAGTTGTAGTAATCAGTTACACAGTTTAGATGATTTGTTGGAAACGCAGCAAGTAAAAGCACGAATAGCAATAGAATCCTTCAATGAAATTAGTAGTGAAGAGAGACTAGGGCGTACCGATAAAATTGTTTTAGATATTGATACTGGTGATGCAAAACCATTTCGTAAAAAACCATACGTCATGTCCCCCTTTATGAGTAAGATGTTAGATAAAGAGTTAGACGAGATGTTGAGATTAGGAGTAGTGGAAGAATGTCAGAGTCCATGGTCATCCCCCGTACTGTTAGTTAAAAAACAAGACAGCGAGTACAGATTTTGTTTTGACGGAAGAGCGCTCAATGATATTACTAAACATGATAGCTACCCATTGCCAAATATCGATAGGATTATTAATTTACTTAGAGGTGCAAATTATATTTCTAGTCTAGACCTTAGAAAGAGTTTTTGGCAAATCCCACTTTCCGAAACATCTAAGGATAAAACAGCATTTAGTGTTATTTCAAGAGGACAATATAGGTTTGTCACCATGCCATTCGGATTAAAAATGCTGCTCAGACGCAACAGCGTTTGGTTGATTCAATTTTGGACCGAAGTTTGAACCACATGTTTTTTGTTATTTAGATGACATTATTTTGTGTTCAGCATCTTTTGAAGAACATTTGAAGTTATTAGAAACGGTGAAGGAACGTCTTAAGGAGGCAAACCTTACGATTAACTTGAAAAGTGTGAATTCTTTAAGAAATCGTTGAAATTTCTTAGTTATATTGTTGGATCGAATTCCTTCGTACAGATCCCGAAAAGGTTTCTGCTATGGTAAATTTCCTAGACCTAAGACCACTACTGAGGTCAAACGTTTTTAGGAATGTGTAGTTGGTATCGTCGTTTTATAAAAAACTTTTCATCTTTAGTGTCACCGATTAGTGATTTAGTAAAAGGAAGAAAAAAGGGTCAATCTATTGTTTGGACGTCCGAGGCTGAGGACTCATTTGTACAGATCAAGCAGGCTTTAGTTTCCGCTCCATTGTTATCACAACCGGACTATTCAGTTCCATTTATTGTCGAATGCGACGCCAGTGATACAGGGCTCGGAGCAGTTTTAGTTCAAAAAAATCGATGATGTAGAGCACGTTATCTCTTATGCCAGTAAATCACTTACGCGAACTGAGCGAAATTATTCAGTCACGGAGAAAGAGTGTCTTGCTGTAATTTTCGCTATAGAAAAATTCCGACCTTGGGTAGAAGGTACCCATTTCACTGTTATCACAGATCACTTTTCATTGTTATGGCTTAATAATATACAAAACCCAACCGGTAAATTAGCTAGATGGGCTGTCCGTTTACGACAGCATACTTTTGAGTTAGTTCATCGAAAAGGAAAGTTTAATGTAGTTCCAGATTGTCTTAGTCGTGCAGTTCCAGTCGTAAATCATGTGGATAATTTAGTTGAGATCAAGTTAGATAATGTAGATCCCTGGTATGTGTCTCTTCGAGAAAAAATTTTATCTTCACCCGATGATTACCCACAATGGAAGGTGGAAAATAATCATGTATTTAAATTTCTTTCTTCAAATTTACTACTCTCGTCGAATGTAAGGGAATGGAAATATTTAGTTCCTAGATCACAAAAGGAAGAGGTTATTCGGATAAATCATGACCCTTCAGTGGCCGGACATTTTGGTTTTTTTAAAACATTGTCACGCATACAAGAGAATTTTTATTGGCCAAAAATGCGTATTGATGTGTTGAAATTTTGTAAAAAATGTTTAACGTGTGGTGCACAGAAAGCATCGAATAGAGGACCCCTTGGTTTAATGGGAAAGGAAAAAGAAGTGAAGTTCCCCTTTCAGATTATTGCTATAGACCTTATGGGCCCATTTCCACGGTCCAAGGTTGGACACAAATGGTTATTAGTTATTGGTGATTGGTTCTCAAAATTTACATTAGTGTTTCCTTTACGAAGTGCAAAAGCGCATTCAATAGAACGTGTACTGGAGGAAAAAGTTTTTTTAGTTTATGGTGTCCCCAAATTCATTATTTGTGACAATGGCTCACAATTTAGTGGAAGAAATTTTAAGGCAGTATGTAAAAAATATGATGTTCAAAAAATTTGGTTTAATGCAGTTTACACTCCCCAATGTAATTTTGTGGAAAGAATAAATCGAACTGTCGGAACAGCTATACGGTCATATATTAAAGAACATGATACTTGGGATATTGAGTTACCCCAAATTCAGTATGCGATTAATTCTGCAAAACATCATGCCACTGGTTATTTGCCAAATTTCTTAGTTTTTGGTAGACATGTTCCCGTGTCTGGAAAATTTTATGGTCTTGATGTGGAACCCTCAGTTGATATAGATATTATTTCTGGTGATAGACCTTCGTATGTGTTAGATCATCAAGGACTATTTGATATTTTTATAGACGTACAAAAAAGGTTACATTTAGCTTACATGCAGTCTAGTAATTCATATAATTTAAGGAGACGAAACTTTTCTTTCGAAGTGGGTGACAAAGTTTGGAGGTCAAATAAAGTTCTTTCGAAAGCAAGTGATAAGTTTACTGCTAAGCTCGCGCCAAAATACGTTTTGTGTATCGTTAGAAAGAAGATTTCTAATTTGATTTATGAATTGAATAATGAAGATGGTTCAAAGGCAGGCAGATGGCATGTTAAGGACTTAAAACCTTATTCAGAGTTCAGTAATGATATTGAGAAAGGTGATGTTTCTAAACATTAATTAGTAATGTTGAAATGTTTAATGGTTAATAGTAGAAATTATTTCTGTCTTATCTTTTTGGTAAAGAATTTATTTATTGTATGGGAATACTGTTTGGTAATCTAAAATTTAGATGTTGGATATGAAGTAAAGAAGGATAAAGAAATATTGTAGTGCAGTAAGGTTAATATTAGTCTGCGCTGAAATTGTTGGTTGCAAATTATTTGTTTAAGTTGAGATGTTATAAGTTGCATGTTACCATAAAGGTCAAATGTCAGTAAGGGAAGGGAATTTTGATAAATTTTGTATATATTTAGTTGAAAATTTCTTTTGGATTTATGTATGTATGGTCATATTAATCTATGGTGAATTAGGTATAAAATAATTCACTTGTTTCATTTACTTCGTTTAGTCTGGTTAATGAGTTGGATATAGTGTTTATATTAGTCCGAAACATAGCTTCTCAAAATTTCTGTAGAGATCAATTGTTTTTGGAAAGTAATATTGTAGTCAAGAGGACAATTGAAGAGAATTGTATTTCTTGAGATTATATTGGAAATCAAGTAGCTTGAGTCCAAGTTAGATATTGGTAAGAGACCAATATTGTTAGTAACTAAAATAGTTATGTTTATTATGAAAATTGTGTGAGTTAGCAATGTTCTATTTTGTTCATTCATGCGTGAGTAAAAATTTTTTTGAGGAGTAAGACGTGGTGACGTTTTACTGGTCTCTTCATAGGTAGAGATATTTCTACATTTTTGTTAGCATATGCATGCGGTAGATTGTTAAACATTCATGATTTCGAGACATGTTTGTTATTTTGGAAATATGTTTGTTATGGATCCCAATGGTAGTGGGAGTCCTTTTTCTTTTGTAAGTATGTAAATTATGGTCAGTAAAGTAAGAGTATGTTTGTCATGATAAGTTAAGTCTTTATTGGTGAATTATAATACGGCAGTATTCTATGTTTCGTTTCTTAAGTTTTGTGTGTAAAATGAGTGATAAATTAACCCCGAATATGTGTTGACTAATAGTGAAACATTACCGATTGTGACTTCCCGAAATTGTCCCCTTTTGGCGTGTAGTACGCGTAGTTACTGGTCACTCATTTACATGCATGCTGTATCTTAGTTGATTCAAAAGTTATTTTTGTTTTGGTATGTAAAAACTAATAATAAATTGTAAATACTAGTAATAAATTCATAAAAAAAATTCTTCGCACTTATTCTGAAATATTTTCTCGAATTTTTTCTCTTAGAAAGAGGCAGTGTAACGATTTTATTTCCTATCAAGATGTGTTCATATAATTAATCTATTTATTTAATAAAACAATATAATGCATAATAATGCTACACAATCCACTAAATAAATATTACCTATTGTCCAATAAAATATTAGCTTTTAATTCAATTTAAAATTTAATTTATACGGTGACAAAATAAACTTTTCAATTAGTGTCATTTCTAGAGCTCCCTCTGTTAGACAATTGTAAGGTAATCTTGTTCCCGGGCGGTAACTCGCTTGACGAGCACTTCCAATACAGCTGTGGTGAAAACAAGTCGAATTGTTCCTTGAACCCGAGGAATGGCGTTTACAGTATCTACGTGTTGGAAGCACGTGCGATTTAAGTTGTTTTTAGGAGAGAATGTCATCTCCGAAGCGCATTTTGTGTTGTCCACTTGCTGGAACATAGCTCGTAGATGACGAGAAATTATTTTGGTTGAAGGGCCGTGGTTGACAGTAAGTAGAATTGATTCTGTAACCATATTAAGTAAAGATTTTCAGTGCAACTTTGGATATAGTATTCAACTTTTGATATAATATTTAACTTGGAAATAATATTCGTAACTTTAATTTACACTCAACCTTAATTAATATGCAATTCCTTAATGATATGAAAATTGGAAATGATGTTTAGCTTTAAAAAAACATGCAACCTTTAGTTAACAGAAGTTTGGTTTAACGTAATTTTAATAAATGCACAAGAAGAAAATATAAGAATTTACGCTTTGTTCGAGTGTGGATCTGACGAGATTCAATTACTTAAAATGATGCCGTGATGTAGTTTGGAGCTTCAGTAAGCAGCAAATTTAATTGTACTGAATTGGAGATTCCTTTATTTAAATACTGACGCAAGACGCCTAGCAGGTATTTTTCTGTCAGATGAACATCTGGTATGTAGAAATTTGTTTTCGTATGTTGGCTGAATTATGGATATAGTAGATAGATAATTTTTTATTTAATCAAGTTATTTGAACTTCAAAATAGGTCAAGGACAGACTATATATATTTTTCAATATTAAGCAGCAGGAACCTGTAAATTTTACATTTCTAAATCTTTTATTAATACACTGAAACTACGGAAGATGTCATTATGTGATAGAGAAAGTAAATTCTCCTCTAAGAAAAATTAGAAATTAAACTTCTATGTTTACTATTTCAGTAATAGCTGACTGGAATAATTTATTGTGAGGTTATGGTAGATCTACTCAAACCAACAGATATTGTTATTTGTAAGTAATTGTTCAGAAAGCAACTTCAGGCTTAATCATTTTTAAATAAAATTTGGCTAGATATTTCTTATAGAAATGACCACATTTTAAACTGAATGGTACTGATTATATCCAGTGCCTTTGTAAATAATTTTCATGAATTAAATTAATCAAAATTATATAAAAAATGAAAAGATGTTTTGTAAAAAGCACGTTAACTGAATACAAGAGGAATAGATTTTTATTTTGATCAAGACTATTCTTTTTAATTAGAATGAATGAAAGTTGATTCGAATTGAATTTAAAAATTTAGAGTATAAATGCACAAACAGTGCTATTCTTTGTTTAATCTGTTCACAGGTGTAGCAGTGAAGTATAAAGGTCAAAGTCGAGCCATAAGGTAAGAAACTTTAGAGATTATGTTGTCTTTAATAAATTGTATAGCGGTTATTGAATAATGGTTTCCGCATTCGCCTTGTACAAGGGACTTAAGTAAGTCTTCTTCGCTATAGAAAAATTCGGTGGCGCCTTATTCTTCATATTTTTGGTCGCAATCCAACCACGACCCACAGCTCATGTTCCACCCAGAGCATATAGTTCGACTAGCCGCTTTGCCTTTGAGATTTCCTCAACTTCGGGCCATTTTCCATCAGAACTTGCCGTGGGCTCTGTTCGCTTACTGGAAATTCTCGTAAAATAAAATCCCTTAATAATATAGAATGGCTATAATATATATATATATATATATATATATATATATATATATATACTACTATAAACCACAAGGACCGCTGTCGTTGATATTATTCAACTTGTCCGTTTTAAAAATGCGCCAATAGTATGATTTTATACGCGGCCGCTGATGCTTCTCTTCTACCTTCTTTTTAGAAAGGTCAAAAGTTTGCTATAATTATTGGAAAACTACAAATTATTTTGACTGATTGTTGTCAGCACTAGCCCTTATTTTTTGACAGATCAAACTGAACGTTATTGCCTTTTCGCAATATAACTGGATTCTTTTGTAAGTATGTATACAAATTGCTTTACTATGGATGAGTCTTACTTTTCCATACTCTTCGCGGCCAATGTGTTTTGCAATAACGCCACCGAATAAGCTGATGACAATTGGGAAATTATACAAATCTAAATCATGTACATAAACATATATCAATCTAATTTCCAATTACGTTTACCACTTTTATCAATCATATCTGACGTTGTCAAGTTTTTGACCAATGCAAATATTTTTAACCCTAACTTTTAATAAAAACGTAAACTATAAACTAGTCAACCCTTATTACATAAAATGAACCCACACGGCAATTGCCAAACCCCATACATTTAAAAGCAGGCGGTATTTACAAATAAATCCCTATGAATTCTTGCAATGCCTTGGCCAGGTCTTAAATAAGATTTTCCAACATGTTCCATAAATAGCAACTTGTATTCACTAAAAGAAAATCAATTTAATTGTGGTTAAAACATAAATTTTATACCCATAAATTCAGACAATATCTATCTCACCAAATATAATTTAGGTACCACACAAATAATTATTGGCAAGTTGATTATAATGCTATAATATTAATTTATAAGACGAAATAATAACCGGACCTTTATGCAATGTCTAAACGATAATTTCAAACCGTGTTGAAATTGGAACTAAAAAATAGAAGGTTCCGGGGAGGATACGAACCTGTATCTTCGACTTTGATCGCCGATGCGCTAACCAACTGCGCCACCAGAACGGAGGATGACAATTGGAATGATAAAATATATGTATGTATGTATGTGTTGCTGTAATTTCGAGGGCCTCCTCCAAATAGATTATTAGGGGAAAAAACGCTAAAAATGACACTCATTGGCCCTAACAGTCGCGGATTTTTGTATTAATTTTTTTTTTAATTTTTCCAGTACACTCGTTCAAAAATAATAATAATTATTTAAGTTTTTACAGTTCTAATCAAACAATAAATCAAATGTCGAAGATACAGTTTACACTTAAGGATATTGTTTGTGTGTGTATGTGTGCGCACGCGCATGGGTTCGCTTATGCGTGTGTATGTGCGTACGTGCGTGCGTGCACGCGCTTGCGTTTGTTTGCCCGTGCGTGCGTCTCTACGAGGGTATGTGCGTGCGTACCAGTGTGTGTGTGTATACATTCAATTTCGGATATTCTTGGAATCTACCATATGCCATTATATATATATATATATATATATATATATATAATATTACTCAAATTTAGACCAGGGTAAAAAATTAATGAATTTCATCAAATAATTTTAATCACCATGTATAAAGAAGCTTTGGGAAAAAGTACGCGTAGTTAAATGCCTAGTGTAAAGATTTAAATCATTCAATTAGAAGGTAGGGTTTGTATAGAATTTTATTAGATAATACGTGTCATTAAAACCGTGAAGCATAAAAATTTATTCGTTTCATTAAAAATAAGGGATTTAAATTATTCACTAGACGCTTTCTATAAAAAGAAGCAGAATTAAAATGCTCAACTTGTATGTAATTTAATTGTTCCAAGTACCAAAACTAAAGAGAAATTACGTGTGAAATTTATATTAATTAATTCAATTTTAAGTAACGGGTATTAAACAAAGTGTACAAATAATATTTAATATTTAATTAGTATTCGCTAAAAATTAAAGGGTAGAAGTCAATCCCATTCATTATTATTTTAATTGGAGTTAATTGGATGATTATTAAGGTATAATAAGCATAAAAGCCTGTGAAAATCCAAAGTTAAAATATCATGAAAACAAAGCTCTGAAAATTATATTAAAACGTTCATTAGAAGCACACCTGCAAACTTTTAAATGTCAAATTCTAATAAATTTGAATGGATAAACCTGCAGATTCTAGGTATATTGGAAACGGTCGGATAAACCGTAGCTTATATTAACGGGAAGGCTAGATACGGGGTTATTTAACCCAAATAAGTATACACGTGGACTGAAATAACCGATAGTAAAGAGTATCGATTTGCACCACTAGGAGCAAGTTAGAAAAGGACAGGTAAAATGCGCAAGGCAGAGATACAGATAATAAAAGGCGTGATTTGAGCAACGTCACGAGGAAATGATTGGTTGTAATAAGATGCAGATATGAGAGGTGTGAACGTAACGATTGCTATACAAAATTAATTAGTATTCTCGGACGTGTTTGCGAGCCGTGTGAAAATTTCTTAGATTTTCAACTGGCGCGTGTGCAAATTTAATAGAATCGCTGTGCCTGACCGTCGAAAGGGAACAGAGAATGCGAAATTCTACAAACTGGCCGTCGCGGAACAAAACCGACATACAGGCGAGCTATTATATAAACCCGGACTTTAAACAGTTTCGCTCTCTTAGATTTTTGATTATTCGATGCTTTAAACAGTGCTCTCTTAGATTTTCGATTTGATTCAATACTTTAAACAGTTTGCTCTTATATTTTGGCGATTTAATACTTTAAAACAGTTTGCTCTTTACGTGCTACGGTACAAGTTATTATGCATTAGTGCACTTAGAAAAGAAGATACAAGGTAATAAAGTCTAGTTATATTTGCGAGTATTACTGTACCAATTATCGAAATTAGTAACGATAAATGAATAAACAAAAGTAGGCAGTTTTGGGGTATAGCGTGAAAGAAGTATGAATTTCTTTGCTATTTTTCGGGGGTGTTAATAATTAAATGTTATTCGTAATCGTGATTGGATCCACAAAACAAGATTTTGATATACTTAGATGAGTCCTGAGAAGCCCTGAAACAATTTTAGATGAATGGTGGTGTAGAAAATTTTAAAAGCGTTTAGAATCAGAAGCCGTAAACATAACCCAGTTGGAATGGTGTGATTAACAAAGGACGATGTACATTGGAGCCACGAGTGCATTAACCTTTAGGTAACTTATGCTTTGTTGTTCGATTTTTGATGTTTTGGGGTGTGTTGGATATTTTTATAATTTGTTTGCAAAAAAAAATGGACAGTAGTGAATTTGTACAAACAACAAATTTTTAATTTTAAAGTGAAATTTTTTTGTTTAAGTAGAAAGGAGTATTTAGCAGTTTATGTTCTTGATTATGATGAAAATTTGGGTCTGTCTTTGAGCTCAATTAGACTAACCTGTTTGATTAACGTAAAGGGGTGGGAGATGCTCCCTTTGTACTCAGATTCGGGTCTGCAAATATTGTTAAATTAATTAGTAGGCATCCTACAAGGACTTTAACTCTGGATGCAAATTAAAATGATGACAAATTTAATCTTGAAATTTTATGATACTGAAATTTATGCTACAATTTAATTTTGAAATTTTAATGTATTATGAATATTGATGTAAATAGAGTTAACGTTGATGTTTGTTGTAGGAATGTGTTTGTTTTTTTTTATGAATGAGAATAAAAGTTTTAACTAGGTGAGCAGTCGAGGCGGAAAGAGTAAAGAGGCGATTATCAGAAGAGATTCAACAGGGCGAGAATCACAGCAAATCTTGGTGCCAAATTCGAGAGGCACGAATATCTTTTTTTACTCTAGTGAGGCTTTTTGTAGGTATCACAGCAACTATGACGGCCCAACGCTGGGGCTCGATTCGAAAAATTTAGTTCCCGGAAACAGGGGAGGTTTCACAGCAATATATATATTTCAGAAGTACCGTATCATATATCGCCCAAGGAGACTTATTACTATGTTGTCCTATTACACAATCTATTAATGTGAACATACTTCATTTTGGACAAATCTTAACCCAAAACACTAATAACAAGTATCTACTAGTAAGAAATTATGCTTGCATAAAAATTTTGTTGTCAGAGACATTGCAGTTATTTCTCAGGCTGCGCTTAGAAATTGCCATTTTGCAATATTTTCACTTGAATAAATGTGGTTACAAAGTATCTCTAACAGGTGTAATTGGAAAATGATTTATGAGCCGTTGAATTCGGATTTATTTTAATTGACACAGAAACTGTTCTAATTGCTGTAGACGATATTTAGTAGCGCTACAAATTTCGTTTATAAACTCTGTTGTCGAGATCCATAACGCAATTTATAAATCATATTGTTATACAATCTGAACAAATGTCTATGTTAATAGCTTTAGCAAGTGAAAAGATATTGTCTGTCTCTGGATTAAAATCGTTGAACGCGGAAGTGAAGCGAGTATCATTTCAAAGAAGTCAGTTAGTTCTGCGGCTCAGGAATTCCAATTAGGAATTTGTCACTTCTTAAACCACAATCGTATAACTGGGAAAACTTGTGCGATTTCCACCCACGATTGTGTATTTAACGGTTGCGTGCGTAAATATCACTACGCTTACGTACAAACAATCCCTATCAGTATACTTACTTAACACTGTCTTAGATCGATTACATTAGTAGGTGATCGCGTGATTAATAAAAATACCTTTTATTGTATACAGTAAATTTTGTTTTAAAATGCTAGAACGATTCCCACAAATGAGTAGATGTTTAAATATAGACATTCATATTCAGTAAACATAAAGCTACGCTTCACTTTTGGCACAATACCATAGTAATCTGACGGACAGGAAATGTACTGTTTTATATATTGACTGTACAGGATGTAGCTGCCATATCAAGTAAATTAAAAATGATGGAAAGCTTTCGTTCACACGATTTAACGTAAAATAAACCTATTACAGAACCAGAAGAGCCTAAATGTAACTTTCAATTCTAAAATTTTACACCAAATTACTAGAACTGCTAGAATAGTCATTTTTTGCTTTTTAATAACTTTGCATTTAGAAACAATATATTTTAAGTAAATTAAATTTTATGTTATTCAAACATACAGAAAAAGCGTTGTTAGGGTAGTAGATTTTACTCTCTGTTTCAGTGGATGAGTGTGTGATGCCCAGGCAAATCCTTCTTCTTTCTTGTATTTTTCTAAATAATTTTTTTAATGTCTTCTGTTTCTTGGGATCTTCTTAATTTTATTAAAGACAGGTTTTTGTAATGCTTTTTTAATTTTATCTTTGTCGCTTAGCTGTCAGAAGAGCTTCGGGCCTGTCACATCGAACAGCTATATTCTGGTAATTTTCTTTTTCCTCATCATCAATTGGTTTTCAGTCTTGGAAATGGTTGTACACGTACCCCCATTGTTTCTTATTCTGACTTAACCTACACACTTCCCTAAAATTCCCATAATCCACATCTTTCACTCTCGGTGCGCAATAGTCTAACCTAGGTCCAACTCTACCCCGCTTTTTTCCTTTCTCTGCTTCTAATATGTTCCGCACTATTTCCTCGTGCCTTAAAACGTGTCCTGTCATCCTATCTCTCCTATTTTTTACTGTGTTTCAAATATTTCCTCTCCCCTCTACCATTACTACTACTACTTTTGTTCTTAACTTTGTCAATATATAATATCTTCACCATACGTCTATAGCACCGTAATTCACAGAGCTCAACCTTTTTCCTGTCTGCTTCTCCTACTGTCGACGTTTCACAGTCGTACAATGCTGTGCTCCACATGTATGTTTTCAACAGTCTAGCAGTCTTTTTCTTGCTACTATATTTGTTGTCTTCGAACATAGTAGTTTTCCTAGTTAAATGCAGCACGGCATTGTGCACACAACGTACTTAAATTGTAATTAAGATGATGACACTCTCTGGGGTAAAAGATTCCGGAGGTAAAAAAGTTCCCCATTCGGATATCCGGGAGCGGACTACTTCGGAGGATGTGATCGGAAAGTTTAAAGGACGAGTATAAAATATTTTGCGAGCCGGAGTGTGGAATATCCAAAGTATGAAGCAAGTAGGTAAGCTACAGAATTTGAAAATTGAAATGGATAGGTTAGCATTAGACATAGTAGGGATCAGCGAAGTTTGGTAGCCAGAGGCAAGAGATTTTTGGAGCGGAGACTTTAGGATAATTTATATAGGTTTGAAAAAGGAAATTAGGGCGTGGGGATAGTTAAGCGAAAAAGAAAGGACAACGTGTAAAAAACTACTTACAAAGGAATGAAAGGGTACTCATGGTTAGATTACAATCTAAACCGGTAAATACAGTAATAATACAAGTATACATGCCCACCTCTAGCTACAGTAAGGAAGAGGTAGAGGCGATCTACAATGATATCGAACACTTATTTAGATACGTAAAAGGACATGAAAATTTAATAATTACGGGAGATTTTAATGGTGAGGGTAGGGAAGCAGCGGTAGTAGGTTTATTTGGTTTAGACATACGAGAAATGACAGGGGAAATACGTTGGTTGAATTTTGCGACAAGAACAATTTAATCGCAAACATATTATTTAACATCATCCTAGAAGACGTCACTCGTTAAAGATGCCAGAAGATATAGGAAGATATTAAGTAGATTACATTCTTGTTAGACAACAGTTTAGGAATTGAGTAAAAGACTGTAGAAGCTACTCAAAAGCAGATGTGGACACTGACCACAACTTCGTAATTATGAAGGCCGCCCTTAAATTAAAAAAATTGAAGGAAAAGAACGAAAAGGCACTTTGACTTTGAGAAACTAAAAGATAAAGATATTCACGAAAGATCTGAAAAAAGTAAAATAAATTGCTGAAAGATATCGGGAACGTTTCTTATACTAAAGAAGTAGAAACAGAACGGAATAATATTAAATCCAGCTTAGACATGACGACCAGAGATATTATGTGGTATACACAAAAAGAAAGTACAAAACTATGGATAGCAATGGATAGCCTGGATATATTAGAAAAAAGACGAAAATACAAAAATTGATCAGTTGAAACAGGAAAACAGAGATACAAAGCCATAAAATGGGAAATTATTCGCAAATGCAGAAAAGCTAAAGAACAGTAGATTGATGAAAAGCGCAAGAAAGTATAAACTAAGATGGAAATAGGAAAGACAGACCAAGCAAACAAACTAATTAGAATGAATTTTAGAGATATATAACCGTATAGCAAAAATATAAGGGACGCGGGAGGAAACGTCATTATAGAAAATGTAGAAAAAGTGATTATATTGCAAAAATATATAGGGAATTTATATGCAGGAGAGGAACTAACAGCATTAGAACAGCAATCAGACATTGAAAAGGATGACTTAGGATATTCTATATTTAGAGATGAGTTTGAATTAGCATTAAAGGGTCTGAAAAATGGTAAAGCACCGGGTACAGATTAAGTACAAGCAAAAACTCTAGAAGCCGCTGGACAAGCGGTAACAGAACGTATCTTCCAATTTGTAAGCTATATATGAAACAGGCGAGATAACCAAAGTTTCAAGCGTAACATCATAGTCACTATACCAAAAAAAAGAAGCTTGGATAGATGTGAAAACCTTCGAACATTATTTTTGGCAGCACACGTGTAAAAAATATTAACTAGAATTGTACAAAGACGAGTGGAAAAACAAGCTGAAGAAATAATAGAAGATCAATTTGGGTTTAGGCGAAACAGGGGAACACGGGAGGCTATTTCAGTTCTGAGAGTGATAATTGAGCAAACAATAGAAAATAGAGTGAGCGTGTATATATAGTGTGTAGATCTGGAACAAGCATTCGACAAAGTAAAATGGAAAAATTGTTCGAACTATTAAAAAAGATAAACATCATTTATAGAGATAGACGGATAGTACATAGCTTATACAAAGAGCAAACAGCAGTAATAGAATTAGAGCAGGAACGCAGAGAATTAAATATTAGGAAAGTGGGGAGACAGGGATGTTTCTTATACCCATTAATTTTTAACTTGTACGTCGAAGAGGCAGTGAATACGGTGAAATGCAAGAAAACATTCGGAATTATTATACAGAGACAAAAGGTTGATATGCTTAGATTTGCAAATGATATGCGATATTAGCATCTAGCAAGGAGGAGTTAGAAGCTGCTCTTAATGAAATGGAAACAGTTCTAACAGAGAGATACGGTATGAAAATTAAGAAAGATAAAACTAAAATACTAGTATGCAAAGGAGGGGAATATAAATTAAAAACAGAATACAAATAGGTAACGAGAACTTACAAGAGGTTAAGGATTTCTACTACCTAGAAAGCCAAATAATGCAAGATGGGAAAAGCGCAATAGATATAAAACAAAAATTAGCACAAGGTTATGTTACATTTAACAAGAAAAAGCAACTACTGTGTTCAAAGACAACAAACATGGAAGCAAGGAAAGGATTGCTTAAAACATATGTGTGGTGGGTGCGGCTGTGAAACCTAGGCAGTAGGAGAAGTAGACAAGAGAAAGATAGAAACCTTTGAAATGTGGTGGTACAGACGTATAATGAAGATATCATAAACACACAGAATTAAGAACAAAGAGGTACTAGAAATGATAGGGGAAGGAAGAAGTATGTGGAAAGCAGTAAAAAATATGAGATGATAGGCCACATACTAAGGCGTGGAGGTATAGTGCGGAATATATTAGAAGCAGAGTTAGGAAAATGAGAGGTAGAGGTTTGACTACTGCACACAGATAGTGAAAGAAGTATGCTGTGGAAAAGTCAGAGAAATGTGCAGACTAGCTCAGAATAGAAATCAATGTAGTTACACGTCCAACCAATTGCAAGATGGAAAACCTAATGACGAAAAAAATAACTGTACTTAAACTCGATGATTATTATAAGCAACTAGAGGTATTAGTTTTGCAATACTTTCAACTAATGTTAATTGTGCGAAAGGATTTACTGGAAAAGGATTAATTCGGCAAATGCCTAAGTGTTGAAGGATTCTTGGTAGCCATAGGCTGCTAAACCCCTTCACATACCACTGAATCTTGGTGAAATAAGGCATATAATTGGGAAACAGCAGAAAAGAAACAGAGCTGAGGCTCTGGGAATTTTAGAGAACGGTGTAGGCTAACTCAAAATAGAAATAAATGAAGGTACGCGTCCAACCAGTTTATGGACGGAAAACCTAGTGACGAAAAAAATAATTGCACTTAGATCTGATGATTATTACAAACAACCACAGGTGTTGGTTTTGAAATATTTTCAACTAATGTTGATTATGCGAAAGGGTATATTGGAAAACTATTAATTCGTCAAATGTTCAAATGTTGGAGATCTTGGTAGTTGCAGGCTGCTCAACCCCGTCACATACCACTGAATATCGGGGAAATAGGGTATACGTTTGTAAACAATGGAAGAGGAACAATAAAGAGCAGCGGCTATGTACGAAGACAACAAACATAGAAACAAAAAGAAAATTGTTGAAAACATATGTGTGGAGCACAGCACAGTAAGTCATTGATATGGGGACAGTGTTAGAAGCAGATAGAAAAACGGTAGAAGCGTGTTGGTATAGTGTGCTTTAGATACATGAAGATGGTAAGAATGGACAGACAAAGTTAATAGCAAAGAAGTTATAGAAATAGTAGGGAAATAAAGATATTTGTGGAAAACAAAAAAAAAAGAATAGGAGAAATAGAAGGGCAGAATAGGTGCTAAGGCGTCTTTGTGGAATAGTGCGGGATATGTTACAAGCAGAGGTAGGAAAAAAGAGGTACAGGCAGACCTAGATCAGACTATTGCACGCAGATAGTGAAGATAGTGAAATTTCAGGGAAATATGTAGGTTAAAACAGAATAGGAAACAATAAGGGTGCACGTCTAACCAATTCCAGGGCTAAAGACCTAGTGATGATAATCTTTCTGTTAATACTGTTTTATTCCAGTAAGAGCTGCTTCTAACTTTCTTTTGCTAGCTGCTTATACCGCTACATCGTCTGCAAATCTGAGCATATTATTCGTTTGTCTAATACTAATTCCACGTATTCTCCTACATTTGACAGTATTCATAGTCCCTTCCATATACAAGTTAAAGATTGGTAAAAATAGCGCACATCCAAGTCTCACCACTTTTCTACTAATTACTTCTTTACGTTCCTGCTCTAATTCTATTACAGCTGTTTGCTCTTTGTATAAGCTATGTACTATCCGTCTATCCCTAAAGCTCATTTTTATCTTTTTTAGTAGTTCGAACAATTTTTCCATTTTACTTTATCGAATGCTTTTTTCAGATCTACACACTCTATATACACGTTCACTCTATTTTTTATTGTTTTTTCTATTATTACCTTTAAAGCTTAAATAGCTTCCCATGTTTCCATGTTTCTCCTAAATCCAAATTCATCTTCTCCTAGTATTCTTTCAGTCCGCTTATCCATTCGTCTTTGTACAATTCTAGTTGATATTTTTACACATGCGCTATCAAACTTATTGTTTGAAAGTTTTCACACCTAATCCCGTCTCACTTTTTAGGTATATTGACTATAGTGATACGTTTGCAATTTAAGCGTATCCTGTCTGTCTCATACAGGTAGCTCACCAATTGAAAGAGACATTCTGTTACTGCTTGTCCAGCAGTTTTTAGAGTTTCTGCTTGCACTTTATCTATTCTCAGTGCCCTATTATTGTTCAGGCTCTTTAATACTAGTTCAAATTTGTCTCTAAGTATAGGATATCCCAAGTCACCCTTTTTAATGTCTGTTTCTTGTTCTAGCTTTCTTAGTTCCGATCCTGTATATAAATTCCCTATATATACTTGTCATCTAATTTTCTGTACAATTTTTACAACGATGTCTCCTCCTGTACCTGTTATATCTTTGCTATACTACTTTATATCTCTAAAATTCCTTAGTTTGTACGCTTCGTCTCTTTTCTAATTTTTATCTTAGTTTTACCTTTTTGCATTTTCCTCAATCTATTGTTCTTCAGCTTTCTTGAATTTCCTAATAATTTTCAATTTTCTGGCTTTGTATTTCTATTTTCCTGCATCGTCTGGTCAGTTTTTGTGTCTTTGCCGTCTTCTATTTAATTCGGAATATTATTCGGCACTCATGGCTTCTTAATTTCTTTTTGTATATACCCCAGAATACCTCTACCCGCAATGCCTATGTTGAATTGAATGTTGTTCCGTTCTACTTCTACGTTATTGGCATGAAAAATGTTTCCCATGTTTATCAACAAGTCGTATGAATTTTTCTCAAATCTTTATCTTTTGGTTTCTCAAGGTTAAAGTGCCCCTTCCCGTTCCTTTTTTCAAATTTTTTAATTTAAGGGCGGTTTTTATAATTACTATGTTGTAGTCAGTTTCTATATTGTTACGGGTAGCCTCAACAATCTTTTACTTGTTTTCTATACCGTTGTCGAACAAGAATGTAATCTATTTGATATCTTTCTATGTCTCCTGGTATTGTCCACGTGTATCGTCTTCTAGCACGATGTTAAAATAATGTGTTTGTGATGGTTAAATTGTTTTAGTCACAAAATTTTACCAACCTTTTTCTTCTGTCGCCTCTCACGCCTAAACCAAACAAAGCTACTATTTCTCCTCCCATACCCCCACCTGCCGCTGTATTAAAGTATCCTGTAATTGTTAAATCTTATGCCCTGTTACGAATCTTAGTTTGTTTTCGATATCTATGTAGATTGTTTCTTTTTCCTTTCTTATGCTCCCTACGTTTTCTACCAAAATCCTCTGTATACAAGTAAGTCCTTAAATTTCCACTGTTTATCGTTTCAGGTTGTTTAGCATGCTAGCAGACTCTTATCTCGAGCTTATGGGATTTCCTTTCCTTACTATATCTTATCTTCTGCACGGGAACTCCGTTCTTTATAAAATTGGTTACTACTATATAAAGCTAGACAAAGGGATTTTTTTGTTTAGTCTTTATTGGAATTGCAACTAAAAGTTAGCCTTGTTTGCTATTTGTAACATTTTACTTGTGAGTTCATTACTTTTGTTTCCTATGGTGGATGCTTATAAACGGAAAATTATTGCGCTATATGCACTTCACGCTGAAATACCATTTGCGAGCGTTTCTGGAGCATCTGAGTAAGAAAATGAAGAGGCGCAAAACAATTGGCAAACACGATACAGGTACGGAGCAAAAAAAAACAGATGAAAATGACAACCAAGTGAAGAAAGCGTACTCCAAATCAACACGTTTACACAAGGCGGCAGAATACTGTTACCGACCTACCAGGTGTTCTTGCAGGTGCTAAATACGCAAACACGCCAACACAGGGTTGGATGCTGTTCCTTAAGAAAATTTTAGACACATTTATAGTAAATAACAATTTGTATAAACAACAACTAGCACCAACATGTGTCATCTGCAATTATTTTGATAAGATATTCACACTACTGATTTGAAGCGGATTGTTACCGGTAGTGTTTTGATTTTTAATGAACAACCGCTGTAACATTTACGTCACTCGCGGTTGTTCTTCCAAATGTCGGATGGTCATTTAGATTCAACATTTTCAACTTGCTCATCAAATTACGGTACGACTTTATTCTACATCCTCTCTCAAACTCATTTTTGTATGAAATCTTTATATTACAACAGTGTTATTCTTTCCGTAAAGTAACTCTACTAATTCTTGTTTGCATATCTGTATTCGTAAGTTAAAATCGTTTAATTGTATGCTCACATGTTAGTTTGAGAACTATCTACTACAATGTGATTTTGTTTAACATTTTTATTTCTGGTTATCATGAGGACCATTTCGATAGATAAAGTAAAATCCAATTACTCAGCTATATAGCTTCCAATTAATTTCTCCTTGCAGCTTAATTTTTAAAATTATATGCATCTTTAAAGTAAGTTTCTTAAAGCTTCCTATAGGCAATGTTTTCTGCGTGGGGTTCAAACTAATACTCATCACAATTAATAACGACTAATGTAGAGTATTTTTACCACTTTAAGTCAAATCCGTTCAGTAGGTTTTAAAACAAGCTGTTAGTTTTTCTTTCAATTGTGTTTTATTTTTAACTCACTTTCTTGACCGTAGCTTATGTTAGAATGTCAGTGCAATTGTTTTTTTAGATATTTAACTTCGATCTAGTCTAAACTCGATCATGGTTTACCTTGTAGCATCAGGATTAGACGAGGTATAAAGGTTTTAGATCATTAGCTAGAATGGGCCTTGCAATACGATATGATAACATAATTTCCTTGAATAAAAATGGTCTGTAGACAACAAACTATAATCATATATCGAAAACTTGTTTTGAACTCCTGATATACAAAAATGTAAGTTGGCCCTGAAGAGTCCTCGATCGGACGGACTAATGCATTCAACTACGAATAAGTTGATAGACAGATATAAAGGTGCACTTACAGCTTATAAAAGGAAATGCTCGAGAACAATTATATTACGTATAGAAAGCCACACCGCCGTTCGGGAGATCAATCAGTTTGCAGTTGAAGTACAAAGTCATGATTACGAAATAAATTAGAACATGTGTTAAAATAAATACATTTAATGTGCATATAAATTAAGGGTTAATGTAGATAAATTGCATAGCATGACTTATTGATAAAGTAATTAATCGTCGTGATACGAAGAAATTAGTCTAGTTACATTGTTCGCTTGTAATAATTATTTTTACTTCGTTAGTAGTGGCACCTCAGCGCATTTTAATAAATTATTATTAGTACTTTAACAACTTTTCCGTATTTATGAGTAAACAGGCTTATATTCGGTAAACAAGGAACAGTTACACAACGCAGTTCTTTACAATACATCACAAATGTGCAATCAGAATAAACATGAATCTCTGAAAATTTCCAAATTTATTTCTGTGAAGACGATACAGTTCAATGATTTGGCGTGGCAATCCTTTTTAATATTCACATTTTGTTTGTTTGATTTTTTACTATTTTCAATTCTAGGATAATTATATAATTGGATTTAATTACCTTACTTAAATTTGCTAATGCTAATTCGTTTCGTGTATCTATATTTTAGTTAAAGTACATGGTAGACATACACTCAAATGGCTTATACAAGGTGCCAATTTTCATAGAAGCTGAAACTTTACTGCTGTGTTAACGTTGTCATAAAATTATTAAGTTGATTCTAGCACCTGAGTGAGTTTAATCATTTACGAATATTAAAGGAGGACATTATCTTTGAAAGGAATGCCCCAAAAAAATACTTTAATAAATTAAATTGTTCCTTAAAATAAATTGTTCATTTGCCTGTTGGTACAATAAAAATTCGATTAATATAATTATATCAAGTACACATGGGCCATGCTGTTACAGGTAGCGGCTACAAAAATAAATCTTCCGCGCAATATTATATAACATGGTTGCCGAATCGTCTGAAAATGAAAGGGATAAAGCCAAAAAATAAACAATGATATTGTCGATAACTGCAAGGGTGTATTTAAAAACCAATGGAAAGCAAACAAGAGGGACTAATTTAGTATGTACCATAATTTCTAGAAATGTATATTATAATATTATATTATATTATATTATTATATTATATTATATTATAGTATAAATGTATATTATATATTATAATAGTTATAGACAGTTATAAATACTGACGCTTAAGGTGATCAGTTAAGTTTAGTCTGGTATTAATCTACACGTGGTAAAAAAATTAATTATTGGATACAACAGTTAAAGTAAATACGTCTAGTGTCTGTATGAGTTAGTAAATCAGGATTAGTCGATTAGTGCTTGTGCAATAGATCAGCGTGCGTAGTTGTATTAGTAATAAATATATTGCACCCGTTGCTTAAAGGAAGACCTTAGCATAGTAGATTCTGTTAGAAACTACTGACTGTTATAAACTCATGTAACGGCGTTTCAGTGAATTAAAAATTTTATTGGATGGGTTTTCCCAAACAATTCAACGTTATAGTGCTAACATATACATATAGCTGAAAAACAATCGTATTCCAAATATAGGAGAGCTTTCAACAAATTTTAGTTAAATAAAGTACTACTAGCGTTACAGTGATACGTGTGGAATGGTAGTACAAAGTAAGCCAAGATAACTTCATAAACATAATCGGAAAATGTAGTAGTTATTTAGAAAAACACACAAACACTTAGTAGTGGAACTCACCTATATCAAATTATAGATAATTAATTATATCATTTAACACAAAATATAACGTTTTCAATGTATCTATTCAAACTGAAGAATATGATCGTACCGTAGGAGTTCATGTTTGATTCACCTAAAAGTAATGTTATACAATGACCCTCCCAAGAAAGAGTCGGAAAAAAGACAAACGCTATACAGTGAACGAAAATTAATTTAATTATTTGCGAGCACGTAATTAGAAGGATCGAAGTGTATAAATACGAGTGAGTAACAAGAAAGGAGGGGGGGGCTTTCTTGGGATTGGTGTAAGAACAAGATAAACGTTAAGTTGAAAGCACAGGGTTCCAAAGTGTGGTGGCAAATTTCCCGTAGAGAAAATACACGCCGGGCGACGTGAAGTTGAAATACACTTATAAGTACAGAGTTGGTTCATACACGCGCGGAGCGTGAATATAATGTCTCTGATGACCGAGATAAGTAACCCGGAGAATGCACACGTCAAATAAATTAAATTTAAAGCTACATCTTGTTAAGGGTACGGCTGTTGTAGAATAATCTGGGTAATTGTTGCAAGAAAAAAATTGACATGTTGGACATCCTAAAATTAAGCAATGAGTAGAATGAGATTTTACGTTTAGATTTATGAACTATGAACCTGTGAATTTTAAATGCATACCAGACTGTATTCGTGTAGTAGAATTTAATCAAACGCAAAGGTAATTATTTGTTTGGGCTATGAACTGGCGACGGAGCTGGTGTTGATTAAATTTAGCATAATGTTATTGTACAAGGAAATTTGGAACATTTTGAAATATTAAAACGTATGGAAATCTAAGGTAAATTTATAGGTAGAATTTAGTGTTAGTTAAAATATACAACATTAGTATTTTAATTGGGCAATGAAAGAGTAAAGGGAAAAGTTGTTATTTAACTGTTTTCTATGTTTGTTATGGAAAGCATTTCCAGAAATTAAAATTTATTGTCACGTAATTTAATACGGGAAATGGGAGAATTAGAACATTATCGGCGGATTTAATTTAATGTCCGTTTTTGAAATTTCTTTTAGGAATACCTAGCCAGAACGAGGTTAAGAAACTATAATTTTTTAAGTATATTTGCATTTACATTGCAATTATTTGATGTCAATAGAGGTTGAAGTGTATTTTCATTTATTTATGAACTAGCATAACAATTAGGTTATCGTAACGGGATATCCAGTTAGCTCAGTAATGGTATCGTATTTTGAAAATATTTTAGTTTTAAATTTTATTTAATTTGACAAAAACTTAATAAATGGTGTAGGATATTTTAGAGACAGGTAAAGTATAGCGTGATAAATTTAAGCATCCAAAGCAAAGGAGACTATGCGGAGTACCGGCTTTCTGTATAGGGATAATATCGAAAAGGATTGCTGAGACAGACGGTTTGGCGCCACACAATTACGAAGTAGAGAAAGCCTTTTAGGGTAGGTGAATATTATAACGTAACTTGTTTGTACATCAGACACTTTATTTTATGAATTCTATTATTATTTCTACAATTTCTTCCACTTAAATCCACACCCAATGTAGTGTAGTTAACCGGATTGCCCTTAAATTATTACCGGATCCTCGCCGCTTCAAAGCAAATCAAAATTTTTAAAGTAACGCTTATTTTATCAGTAACAGTTCAACGAAACGTGAAGTTGTTAGTTGGTATTAACAGTGTCTTCTTGTCCTAACACACATATTCTTCTGGTCATAACTTAAAATTAAATATTACCTCGTCGCTAAACTCACGAATAATAGTTTAAATGTTGCAAGCACTAGGGTATTATTACACTGGTCCATTTGCTTGTTTTCCAATCAATATAAGAGCATTGAACTGATATTTGTTTTAATAATATTAGATACAGATACAGATATTACATACAGTTATTATAAATATACTTGTAAGTAATGATACAGAGTTAAAACCATAATATAATATATAACCCTATAATTAAACAGAAATGGTTTAATACACATAAATATATTAAAATGTATCACGTATCAAACAATAAAAAAAATAGTAAAAACGAAAATTATTCTTGAATTTTGGTATGACAGTTGATACGGGTAAATTTGGTGTGTTGTTGGCAGATGGATTTCTTGCAGCTGCAGCATATAGTTTTTGCCTTGCGGTTCCACGATCGGGGTCAGTGGCTGCATCTAGCTTCAAGGGTTTCAATTTCTTCAATGAGAAATATGTCTTTTTCAGTCTGCTTTCATCTCTTGAGATGTATTCTTTCCCGAAACACTTCTCTTTTATTACCGCTTCCGTTAATTCTCTTAAGTAGTCTCTTTTAGAGAGTTTATTGTGTGCTGCTTTTAAAAACTATGTAGCTGTTTCTTACGGCAATAATCTTATGGGAAAAGATATAGTTAAAGATCGTATGTTGAACACTTTTTACAGGAAGTAGATTTTCAGTAGATGATGATTGGCATCGGCGCCGCTTTTAGCATGATTGTAGTATGTTACTATGTGGTGTACATAAGCTTCGACAAATGATAAGTTGATTGATTCGCTATCATGTTGTGTAGATGATAATAATATCAATTTGTTATTTTTTTGTTTTCTAGGAAACAATTGTAATATCTTTGGAAAGTTTAAATGTAGAACTTCGCACTGGTTGTTCTTTCTAATTTGCAAGAAGAACAGGCGGAATCTTCTCTTTAATTTTTCCTGATCGTGCCGACCATTGTTAGACCCATATCTAGAAAATTCTTAGCCAACTTCCGTAATATGAGATAATGATCCCCAGTAATATTTCTTCCGGATTTCTTTCGGATCCTGATATATAACTTACTAATCTCTTTACAACTGCATCTGCTCCATTGTCTAGACGATAAGGGTCTTCCTTGTGTTGCCCAACAAACCTTTTAAGATTAGAGCAATACAATTTTTCCGAGATTTTTCTACTCTAAGAAAATTTGTTAATTTTGTCCCTTATGGCTCGATTAGTATCAGAAATATCATCATATCGTAATATTTGAATTAGGGAACGAAATCTGTTGACCCCCCGTCACTAACCTAAACATTTAATCCCAGTTTTGTCTACTCTTCATACCCTCTATACATCCAAAACACTCTGATGATTTGAGCGTTACACACCGGACGAGAATATTAAATCCAGAAAGGCATTTAGTTTAATAACATCTGTTTCTTTTGCATCCTGTTCCCTAGAGTCATTTGGACGAACTTACCTTATTTCAATATTTGTATATTTCACAACGTGTCTAAACATACCTTCAGAAATAAATAAAACCGCAAGTTTTCTAGAAAACCAGCGACGTGCCTTGTGCTTCTCACTGGTCCTGGTAGTTTTGTAATTAGCCTATTCGTTCTAATGTGGCTGGCTTTTTTGCAGCTAGTGGGTCTTTACTTCAAATTTTCGGATTATTACATCCAACAAAACGCACGCTAGGTGTCATGTCATCTACTTCTAAACCACTTTCTTTAGGAATATGCTCTTCCAATAGTGCAGGAGCGTTATTGTCGACGTCAATAATATCCGAATCACAATCTCCAACATCAAAGTCTTCG
Source organism: Platerodrilus igneus (assembly GCA_036346225.1). Classification (NCBI taxonomy): domain Eukaryota; kingdom Metazoa; phylum Arthropoda; class Insecta; order Coleoptera; family Lycidae; genus Platerodrilus; species Platerodrilus igneus. The sequence goes on along the minus strand of JARFIW010000982.1, from coordinate 2,296,604 downwards.
TTAGCAATCAGTTTGTTAGATAATTGCAATAAACGTTTAGTTTCTTTTCCATACGATTACGTCTTCACTAATGTAGTAGTTTTCGAAACCGCACTCCTCTTTTATTAACAGTCAACGTAAAACTAATGAAAAATGGCACTGATTTGTGTAAATGTATAAAAGAGAATTTTAAAAATAGTACCGCCTTAGAGATAAATTCTGCTTATATAAATTTACGCACTCCGGGGGTTTACCGTATATTGTTGGAACGATAACACACACTACGACAGGGATTCTCTAAAAATACACTAATTCAAAAATACTTTAGTATCTTTTAGCAAAGTGTATTTTAGGAAAGTTCTAAGTAACTGACATAATGTTGTAAAGAAATTACAAATATATTCAAGAAAATCATGTCTTGTAAAGGAAAAGCATACGGCGCGTATACTAAGGGAAAAATGCAAAATATTATAGTAGTCGCTCTAAATTCCAGTACTGAATTAGCAAGCTAACTGAAAGTTGTAATCCTGGTTCAGCTGAAAGAAATCTAATAAGCTCAAAAAGCGATTGCAAATTACGTTTTTAACAGTATATGCCGCTACTGATTAGAAAATCCTATTCTTAGAACAGCCAAACAAAAATAGGCACTTCTTAACTGTCTACAAAGAACGACACATTTTGAGATTGCGATTTAATCGGTTTCTAAACTGCGGTTCTATTCCGTTTTATCCCTGCTTAAGTCATAAATGTAAAAGATCGCTTACAAAAATGTAGAATTGCTGTAGATTTATTTACTGTATTCGCAAGCACGACAAGATGCCTGTCTAAATAAATAAGCTGTGTTAATGAAGAAGCATAAACTGATATACCGAACTTATTTTAAAAGAGGGTTAGTTTATAGAAGTGATAGAGATATGAATGGTGTATTCGACTTGCAAAACGCTAACAATGCCTAAATATTGCAAAAGGTGTGCCATAAGCCTATTTGTTCCCGAACATTTAAGGAACCTATATTGTGTTACAAATTATATCGATTTGCTCAATAAAACTGTACACTAATTAGCCAAATTCTTTTTAAAAACATTTTCCATTATTGGTAGCATTGAAAGCGCCTTGTAGCTACCTACCTTGGAATAGTTTTTTTTATCGATTGGTCATATTACAAACATTTTTAAACTACCAGAGACCACTGCCGTTCTGATTATTAATATAAAAATATGCTGTAATCTAGTTTTGTCATATCGCGAGATATGTTTTGGGCCTCCTGGAGCGGTTTCTTAAAAAGCTCCTTCAAAAAACTTTTCTATCAAATCTATTTTATACAGAAATTACAATGAATTTTAGTTTACAAGTACGTTATATGCAGTAACGTGTGGAGATCGAAATTATTCTAAGTTGCCTTTCACTAATTAAATAAATTGAAATTACTGTGAGTAGCTGAACTATCAACAATGCTGTCTTCTAACCTACTGTGACCTGCACTTGCAGTATCATGTTGCGTCTGGAATACAATGTTTCCGTTCTTATTGTCTGGCTTGTGAACTTTCGCTAACCTTTTATTATGTCCTTCAGTTATACATTCTAACAATCTAACTTCAGTTTTAATAGTGTCATTTAATTACCTAATTTGGAGGATATGTAACTCGCGGAGATTTTTTGCTAATCATATTAGAAATTTTATTTGTTAGGAATTTTTGTGTCATGTGTCGGAGATTTTTTGCTAATCATATTAGAAATTTCATTTGTTAGGAATTTTTGTGTCATGAATTGTAGATAAAAAGTGCATAAATATTATTCTTTAGTCACTGACCACCTATGTTTAATTAATGTAGGCTAACACAGAAACAATTTACAAAATTATTAGTTGTATATTAATTCGTGTATTGAGGTATTGGCTGCATTATGACTGCATTTACACTTTTGCTCCTTTACCTTCTCTTTCTTTCATTAATAACCTGCTACATTGATTATGGGGAATTTTTATTTGTATCAATTTTTAGGAATTTATTGTTACAGTGTTTCTCCCTTTTTATGTTTTTTTAACGTTAGCCAGTTTCTGGACTTTCTATATTCATCATCGGATTTTTGATCTTTGTTTGTTACTTAATTCTATACATCGTATGTCTTATTTAAATATTTTTTAATAAAGTATTTGTCATTCATTCGTTTTCAAATAATAATATTAGGTTGATTTAAATTTTCAGCAAACTCATATGCGCGTATACCCGTCTATGAAAATCTTAAGAACATCGATATAACCGGTGATTGGTCTGAAAATGTTTTCACAACAAAGTATTAACTTAGCATGCAATTTTGATAACCAAATTTACCGCGAAATCCAACCGAGTATAGTATCTTCTATGCAATGCAAACGAGTATTAGCAGAGCGATAACGATGGATTAACAAATGTTGGATGTTTACAACAAAGCAAAAATGAAATGCGCCTTTAGAAATTGAACTTTCGTAAATTCTTGGTCGCAATAACTTTCTGTGAAACGCTACAGATCAATAATAAGTAACTAAATTAATTAAAATGGTCGCTACAAGTACTCTCAAGTACCCGCCAACTCTTCTGAGGCTGCCATTCATATCCTTGATCATTGCGAAATTGAATCCGTTCATGCAATTAAATTAGTGAAAGGCTTTTAAATTTATTCAGTCCATTACAAATAATAAACAAAAGAAAACTAAATTCAATGGCATTTTTCCACAATTAAAGTCTTTGTTGTGCTTTCCTCAATATATAGTTACAATATAATCTATACTGACGTGTAAAAAGCCATACAAGAAAATCAATTCTATTGTGCAAAAATAAAAGGAAACTTGATAGGAAATTCAACATTACCTTTTGTGGTCGTCTATTATTGGCATAAATATTAAATAAGCTACATAAGTATATTGGGGAAATGATTCTGCAGTTTAGAAGTAAAGCTTCCTGTCTGGTTTTTAAGAATATACGTTATCCGATTGTATTTCATTTATAATAAATGAAGCAAATTCTTTTTAATTCGGTTAGCTACTACGAAGGCATTACTATATCGTATACATACACGTGTAAAATATATTAAAACTCTAAGACGCGTGCTTTCGAGAAGATTAGTCGGACAATGTTTAGTATATTTTCCTACATGTATAATTATTTTTTGTAGATTTTGGTTAGGTGATCCAATTTTTGCATATACCTGTAATACATATACATAACAATTTTAGGATTTCAATTTACTACGAAAACTGATCAATATAAAACCGTAAGAACTACTAAAGCTTAAGAATCACTTAAGTGAGTCGATTGCCTCCATGAATTTTTACTTATACCCATTCGCTTTAACTTTACGATGACGTCACTACTGAATAAACATTGCTAATGTTAGAGTGAATTTGAATATATTTAACAAAAGAGGAATGAATATTCCCCACTAACATTTAAAATAGCGGTAACATCAGTGTTGACAAAGTAACTTTATTTCCTGCGCCTTGGCTACCCTTATTTAATTTATAATAAGTTGTCAATTTCATTTGTGTTACGAGTTTAAAAATGACGACAACAAAAAATAATTAGAGTAAACCATATTAAAACCTAAAAGTTAAACTATTTAATTAATCCAAAATTGCTACAAAGTTTAAATATACACGTGTATATGTCTTTCCAAATCACATGAACCTGCGCAAAAATACTAAAATACTTTCTTCTCCATTTAACTACCTCGCCAAAAAATATTGCTTTTGACATCGTTGGTGGCCAGATTACCGCCACTTATGGCTAATGTATATTGGGGAATTGACTTGTCAGACTTTATACTTGCTGGCGCCGGGATTAGTTCCTTCTTTTGCAGCTAATAAAATGCTTTGACAATACGTACTGTATATTATTTATTAACACCTGTTTTATTAAGAATTAGTTATACACCTATGGAAAAATATTATAGCGGATCTACCTTATAATAAGCTAGAAAGTGATTAAATAGGTACCATAGGAATGTGAGGGAGACAAAACCTTACCGATGCAGTCAATTGTAGATATTGCATGTATGTACAGAATGTGAACTATTTAAATCTTAAATCAAGTTTCAGCGACCATTTCCTAATAGCTCAGTCATATTAGGGGTTTCACCTCAGAATAGAAGATAATAAGCTGCAAATTGGTATAAACCTTTGTTTTGTCGTCCTAAATGTTGTCTCAAAAGATACAAATGCTATCGTGTCCGCGTCTTAAGATATCGAAGGTCAAAGGTCATAAAAATTGGTTTTTCGGGAATATCTCGCTTCCTATTGCTTAAATGAGATTTGCACTTATTATGAAAGCTGTAGAGTATAAAATTCTCTACAACTTTTGTTTGAACTTTTTTTTCATACGATCAACTTTTTTTGGAGTAGAGCGCGAAGAGTCCGCAGCGTAGTCATATATTGCCTAATGCAAGGTCTTGCATGAAATACGGTTATCAGTACGTTGTATAAAGTCAATTATTTACTAAAAAATTATAATTATTAAACAATGCCCATTATTTATGTACTAATTATTAATTATTTATATTGAATTAAAATGAGTAACTTAATTATTTATATTTAACTATTTAACTCATCATCATTAGGTCTTCAGTCCTGGAACTGGTTAGACGCGTACCATCATTGTTTCCTATTCTGAACTAACCTACAGATTTCCCTGACATTTGCACAGTCTGCACCTATCACTATCTGATCTAGGTCTACATCTACCTCTCTTTTCTATCTCTGCTTGTAATATATCCCATACTATTCCCCAAAAATACCTTAGAACGTATTCCGCCCTTCTATTTCTTTTTTTCCCCAGATATCTTTGTTCCCCTACTATTTCTACAACCTATTTGTTATTATCTTTGTCTGTCCATGCTATCGTCCTCATACATCTGAAGCACAGCATTTTCAAAGGCTGCTACCGTTTTTCTGTCTGCGTTTCAGACTGCCCGTAATTCATAGGCATACTGTGCTGTGCTCCACACATATGCTTTCAACAATTTGCTTCTTGTTCTATGTTTGTTGTCTTTCCTCATAGGCGCTGTTCTTTCTTGTTAGATGCAGTTCGATCACGTTCTATTGTTTTACAGTTACATGCCCTATTTCTCCGACCTTCAGTGCTTGTGAAGAAAGGTAAGCAGCCTGTGGCTGCCAAGTTCCCCCAACACTTAACCATTTACCAATTTAATATATTTTCCAATATATCTTTTCGCACAGTCAACATTAGTTGCAGATATTTCGCAACCAACAACTAGTTGTTTATACTAATCATCAGATTTATTTGCGCTTATTTTTTTCTCATTAGGTTTTCTGTCTCAAAACTGGATGGACATACCTGCACTTATTTATATTCTGAGCTAGCCTACATAGTTCCCTGAAATTCTCACACAGCATGTGCATACAGCTCGTTCCCCTTCTATTGGTTTCTAATTTCATGCCCTATTTCACTGAGATTCAGTGAAAGGGGTTAAGCAGCCTGTGGCTACCAAGATCCCCCAACACTTAGACATTTGCCAAAATAATGGTTTTTCAGTAAATCCTTTCACACACTTAACATTATTCGAAAATATTGCCCAACCAATTCTTGTAGTTACTTATAATAATCATCATGTTTAAGCACAGTTATTTTTTCGTCATTAGTTTATTCATTTTGGGATTGGTTGGATGCGTACCTTCATTGATTTCTATTCTGGGCTAGCCTACACATCTCCCTGAAACCCCAACAGCCTACATCTTTTACTATCTGTGTGCAGTAGTCTAACCTAGGTCTGCCTCTTCTTCTCTTTTTTCCTATCTCTGCTTCTAATATATTCCGCACTATTCCCTCATGCCGTATTATGTGGCCTATCATCCTATCTCCTATTTTTACCGTTTTCCGCATATTTCTTTCTTCCCTACCATTTTAGTACCTCTTCGTTCTTAACTTTGTCTGTCCATGATATCTTCATCATACGTCTGTAGCACCACATTTCAAAGGCTTCTACCTTTTTCTTGTCCGCTTCTCCTACTGTCCAGGCTTCACAACCATACAGTGCTGTGCTCCACACATATGTTTTAAGCAATCTTTCCTTTGTTTTTATGTTTGTGGTCTTTGGGCACAGTGGTTGCTTTTTCTTGTTAAATGTAGCACGACCTTGTGCTAATCTTTGTTTTATATCTTTTGTGCTTTTCTCATATTGCGTTATTTGACTTCCTAGGTAGCAGAAATCCTTAACCTCTTGTTACATACCTGTATTCTTGTTTTTGATTTATTTTCCCCACTTTTGCATACTAGAACTTTAGTTCTAGTTTTGTTAATTTTCATACCGTATCTCTCTGTTAGAACTGTTTCCATTTCATTAAGAGCAGCTCCTAGCTCTTCCTTGCTAGACGCTAATACCGCTATATCATCTGCAAATCTAAGCATATCAATAACTATTTAACTACAGTATATTATTAATTCTGGATTATATATTTTAGTTATATTTTAAGTTAAAACGACATTATATATGTTGTCTTTAAAACGTGTAAATTTTTTAATACTTATGTACCTGGAAATACTTGTCCCTACTCTATGACCTTTTCTATTTATAACCGTGACAGATGTTCTATTGTATTCAAGGCCACATTCTCTTTTAAGGGACCACTTGGTATTAGTCAAAATTATTCGTTAGTTTGAAATTGTATCTTCGCAACGACCGACGTACGGTTTTAGGAGCTGTTAATATATTAATGGCTGATTTGTTTTTTATATATGATGTCACTTTCAAAAGGTATTTCTGTGAATGTCATACGTGGTTTAGAAACTTTAAAAACTGCAAATATTGAAAGGAATGATGGACATATATACTATGTAAATACTTTAAGTTCTGTAAATGTGCATTCCGAGTGTCGAAAGGTGTACACTAGTAAATATGTTATTGTTGCATCGAAACGACGCACAGAAGAGGGTGAACCTTCAACGTCAAGTGCATCTCGTAAAAAAAGAAATAAAGTGTTTGATTTTAAAATAGTACGCTTATTTTGGGCCAAGAAGCTAATGAAGTAGCAGAAAGGAGAAAAAAGATAAGTATAGACGGATAATAAGTCATGTAAGTACTCTTGCATTACAAGGCAACGTAATTAAGAAAGCATTTGTTATACCAACTTTTTAACCCGAGTACCATCTGCAGATAAGAAGTGTCGCCAAGATGATTAAGTCACTCAAGCAATGAAGGAGATTTCTTGGTATATGGAAAACAATGAAGATTTGCAATTTACTTTAAAAGAGCTTAAAGATATCCCTACAGAGTACATACCCGACAATAAGACAATTATTACAAAACTACAACAAAAGTATGTAACTGATATAATAATCACAAAAAAAAATAGGATCACTTGCAATTGAATCTTTCTGTGATACACAGGTTAAAGTATTATCAAAAGCTTGGTACGAGAATAAAAAAAGCACTCCTGCAGAAGAACGTTTACGGATAGTAGAAGCTGCTGCGGCTATTATTAGGGAAGATATTAGATCATCTGTAGTTGAAACTAAGACGTATCCACCTCCGAATAAAATGCTAGATGGTATTAATGAAGAAATACCAAAAACATTATAACATTTTGTAACAATTTTATTTCTTAGTTACTAAATCCAACCATAAAAGTGCAAAGTTATAAAACGCTTTTATTCAAATTATTAGTAAAATACATGCAACAAGTTTAGTAATACGCTAAAGTTGTATCTATAGATAGTTTTCTATAAATAGTCAGGTGTCTGTACCTTCGATAACTGTTCGCAGGCGCGTTTTGGTTGAAGGCTCCGCCGGGAACACGCCGTCGCTCGTGCGAGGTGATAACCAGTCGGCCCTGCAAGCTTGTTAAATCAAAATGTACGATTGGAAGCAGGCCGCCAATTTGCGGTTACATTTAAAAGAGTCGAGATCCATCTTTAAATAGCGCGCGTAATTAACCACCATAAAATCAACTGTAGAAACAACTATTCCAACAACAGATGTAAAACCACTTTGTATTGCAGTCCGTAGGAAGCGGCTTTGATAATGGAGAATTTGAATAATTAATAGAAGAACTTATTACTACAAAACCTGATGGAAGTATGGTGATTACGGTTGATTTTACAACACCTTTTCACAGCCAAATAATGCAGTTCTGGTTCGTAGATAACTTTAAGAAGTTTGGTTGTGTTTCAAATTAGAAACACGCTATTTTTGTTTAGTGCATAAAAGCACGAATGTTATAAAATTTCGATTATTAGTTGAGCTGAATTTTTCAGTGTTAAAAATTTTAATGCACAACTTGTAAAGTTTTAAGATACCATTCACGTGGTTCATTTTGTCCTGTTGGTAACAGCGACAGATGTTTTGCTACATCACTTGTTTGCCTGCAGTATACTGCTGACACCTGTGTTCTAATAAACATATGCTTTGAACGATGTTTGCCTAAGTTGAGTTTATAAGAATATTTTTATGATCTTTCTTTATTAGAAACTGAAACTAACACAATTAATTTAGAAAAGGAAACTTGATTTACTATGTTTTAATTTGTAACCCTCTCGAACAGATCTGTCCGGGTCGGCTTTTCTTTGTAACAAGTTTACACTAAGTTTTAAAATGTTTGCTTAGTAGCTATTTTGATGAAACTTTATTTAAAATCCTTGAACTCATTTAATTATTTATGAAACTTTGTAGCATTGAATTTTGTTTTAAAAGAAAATCTTTTGAGTAAATTATTTGTTCACGATTAAAGCTTTTTTATTTTGATCAAATATGGTCAAAACTAACTACAAGAAACTAATATCCGTATGAGTGGAATTTTAATGTCAACTTATATAGGAGATATTTTTTTTGATATTTCTTTAGGTATGTTTGTGGTACACAAATAGTGTTTCACCCTTCTATTAAGCTAATTATTACCATTTCTTACAGGAGCAGCGTCTTATTCAGTTAATTAAGACGGGTTTCTGTCATCGAAGGCGATTTTTTTCTTTGGGTTTCCACGTCCGCCCCTAGAAATATACTACGCAATTATCCTAATTAAGTCAGGACTTGGTGGCGCCTTATTTGTTTTGGATTAAGTTCAACTTACGATCAGAATTCGACTTACCCCCCTATTTCTCATAGCTCTACCCAAGGAATAGACTCCTAGTTATGTCGGAAGACTTCGTTACACTTGCCCAGGCGCGAGGATAGTCATGTAACCATGCAATAAATACATATAAAAAAAAAGAGGAAAGTTTCACTGGCGCCCAAAAAAGAAAGTTGTTTCACTGGCGCCGGCAACGTTTGGGGCTTCGAATTTGTTTATTCAAAAATTATTTTATTTCGAATTTGTTTATTCAAAAATTATTTTATCTCGAATTTGTTTATTCAAAAATTATTTTATTTCGAATTTGTTTGTTCAAAATTTATTTTGCTTTGAAATTTGTTTGTTCAAAATTTATTTTGCTTCGAAATTTGTTTGTTCAAAATTTATTTTTGCTTCGAAATTTGTTTGTTCAAAATTATTTTTACTTCGAGATTTGTTTGTTCAAAATTTATTTTACTTCGAAATTTGTTTGATCAAAATTTATTTGGCCTCGAAATTTGCTTGTTCAAAAAATTATTTTGCTTCGAGATTTGTTTGTTCAAAAAATTATTTTACTTCGAAATTTGTTTGTTCAAAAATTATTTTTGCTTCGAAATTTGTTTGTTCAAAATTATTTTTACTTCGAAATTTGTTTGTTCAAAATTTATTTTGCTTTGAAATTTGTTTGTTCAAAATTTATTTTGCTTCGAAATTTGTTTGTTCAAAATTTTTTTTTGCTTCGAAATTTGTTTGTTCAAAAATTATTTTTGCTTCGAAATTTGTTTGTTCAAAAGTATTTTGCTTCAAAATTTGTTTGCTCAAAGTTTATCTGACATTAAGATTTGTTGTTTAAGAGTTAGGTTGAAACGTTAAATCCCATTCAGTAATTAAGTGACTTAGTCGAATTTGGTTTTGGCTTTCATTCCGTTTAGCCGCAACATAAATTTTTTTGATATCGTTTTGGTAGAATTTATTTTCCCAATACACCTTTTGACTTTTACCTTTAGTGGCCCAAATTTGTTTTGACTATTTTTGTAAGGTTCAAATCATTTAGATTTATTAGATTGATCTTAGTAAAATATTAGGCTTTTGTAATCATGTCAGAAAAATTCCAAATTGTTTGTTTACTTAAAGAAGAATTGGAGTATGAACTGAAAATCAGAGGAGTAGTGAGTGAGAGACCAGTTGTGGAGAAGAGGAAAATTTTTAGGAAGACTGTCAGTTAAAGAAGCTGATAAGCCTGGAGTTTGATTTGCTTGAGTCAATAAAGAACATTTTTGTCCAAATTTGATGACAAGGCTAGAGATTCTATTTTGAGGGTACATTGGAGTGAGCTGTCGTCGTGTCATTTGAAAATTGCTCTTGTGAATAAGCACGTTTTTGATTTTGTTAGCAGATTTTTAGTTAGATCGGCGTTGCAACGCAATTTAGTCTAGGCGGAACTTGTCGTCGTGGTTGGTCGCTCAGCAGTATGTTAGTCCAGACGAGACTCAGGAAGAGTTGGTCGCTCGGCATTGCGGAAGTCTAGACGAGACTCGAGGTGAGTTAGGCGCTCTAGAATTATTTTTGCATCATATTTTGTTTTGAGTTGATGTAATTTTGGTGTTGTTAGTCTAGGTGAGACTCTTAGAGAGTTTGTCACTCTAGCAAATTTAGACGTTGTGACGCATTATAGTTGTTTCGACAGTTCGGTTGGTAGTAGGGTGAGAGTGTACCTGAACACTGATTTTTTTTTGTTAGCTATCGTCGTGATTAGTTTTTTTATTGATGATTCAAAAGCAGGTAAATGGCTTTTAAGTGTTTGTGACTGGTTCTCGAAGTATTTGATTTTACAACCTTTGCGTAGTGCCACGGCACATTTGATTGAGAACTTTTTAGAGGAAAAAGTATTTCTAGTCTACGGAGTACCACAATTTGTTATTTGTGATAATGGTCCACAGTTGATTGGACGTGTTTTTAAGGCTTTGTGTGCAAGGTACGAAATCCAAAAGATTTGGTACAATGCTGTGTATGCTCCTCAAGGCAATTTTGTGGTGAGAATTGTTAAGACAGTTGGTACTGCTATCCGTTCGTACGTAGAAGAACATGATACGTGGGATGTCGAGATATCAAAAATTCAGTACGCTATTAATTCAGCAAAACACGAATCAACCAACTATTCTCCAAATTTTTTAGTCTTTGGTCGTCAGGTACCCTTAAGTGGAAAAGCTTATAGTGATAATTTTAAACCTGGTGAGGATGTTGATGTTGTTTCAAGTTGTAGACCTTCTTATGTTTTGGATCGTCAACTTTTGTTTGATATCTTTGGAAATGTCCGTGAAAATTTGCATGTAGCTTATCAACGTGCGAGTAAACGCTACAACCTTAGAAGAAGAGACATTTCATTCCAAGTCGGAGAAAGCGTTTGGAGAGCTAATAAGGTGCTTTCAAGTGCCGGTGATAAATTCTCCGCTAAGTTAGCTCCAAAGTTTGTGTTGAGTAAAGTTTGGAAAAAACTTTCCAATTTAGTTTACGAGCTAGAAAATGAAGATGGGACAAAAGCCGGAAAATGGCATGTCAAGGATTTAAAGCCCATTGGAGCATCATATCCAAATGAAAATGATGACCCTGACTATTAGTTCCAGTCTAGTCATCTCTTTGATGTTAAGCGAAGCGGTACTTGTTTGCCTTGTTTTGTTCTGATCTTTGATTTGGCATCGTTTCACTAATACTAAATGGAGACTGCCGGTTGGTATCTATCATTTTGAAATTTTTGTTTGATAATTGAAGCAAGTGGTTAGGGATATTTGGTGGTAGTTTTGAGGTGTGCATTATTGTGCATACGGGTTGTTTTGGTCGCGCGTTATTTGAAGATATGGTTAAAAGATGTCTTTGACAGATGTCTTCAGGATGTAGAGATACGTGGGCTATTTAAGTCTTGATTTCTACACATTTAGGTTGAGAGAATATTAATTTATTCTTTCCCTTGTCTCTGACCTGTCAGAAATTTTGTTTGTTAAGGTCAAAGGTTTGAGTGGTGAACCTTACCATTTGTTCCATCACTAAAGGGATGTGTTGTTTGAAGGTTAGTGATAGGATAGTCAGTAGGGTGTAGGATGTTACAGCCCTAGCTGGTTCAGTTTTGAAGATAAATTTTGTAAGTAACCTGGTGGTCAGGTTACCTTTGTTTTGATTATCACTTTGTGATGATGATATTTTGAATTTGAGATTTGTAAGTAACCTTTTGGTCAGGTTACCTTTGTTTTGATTATCACTTTATGATGATGATATTTTGAATTTGAGATTTGTAAGTAAACTTTTGGTCAGGTTACCTTTGTTTTGATTATCACCTTGTGATGATAATATTTTGAATTTGAGATTTGTAAGTAACCTTTTGGTTAGGTTGTTTTGTTTTGAGTATCACTTTGTGATAATGGTATTTTGAATTTAGACCTATTAGTAGGGTCTTCTTTTTGATTGTCACTTTATAGTGATGATATTTTGGAAAGTTATGCAATTGTTGATGTTGTAGCATTCAAATTTTTTGTGTATAGAGCTGCTTGAGCTCCAGGAGGTGGAGTCTTTATTTATGGAAATTAGGATAATTTCTAATATGTTTGGTATAGTTAGTAAATACTAGCCTCAGTAGAAGTAAGAACCTCTAGTTAAAGGCTTACTTTGAATTTAGATTTTGATTAATTTTTTTGTCCCGTGGAGTGTTAGACTTTTTACTTTGACCCCTCCCAATTTTGACCTACACCGATTGCGACTCCCCGATTTTGTCTCCCTATGGACGTTAGGTACACGTAGCTACCGACACACTCAAATTTGTAAATATTTGTCCCCCTCGTTTTGATAAATTCATAAGATTTTGTTTTGATAATTAGGGATATAGGAGAGGCTAGTATGCATATGTATAAAAAATTTTTTTGTATTTACACTTAAAGTTTTTCTTTGTTAGAAAAAATTTTTTTCTTTTTTAGGAAAGGGGTAGTGTAACAATTTTATTTCTTAGTTACTAAATCCAACCATAAAAGTGCAAAGTTATAAAACGCTTTTATTCAAATTATTAGTAAAATACATGCAACTAGTTTAGTAATACGCTAAAGTTGTATCTATAGATAGTTTTATATAAATAGTCAGGTGTCTGTACCTTCGATAACTGTTCGCAGGCGCGTTTTGGTTGAAGGCTCCGCCGGGAACACGCCGTCGCTCGTGCGAGGTGATAACCAGTCGGCCCTGCAAGCTTGTTAAATCAAAATGTACGATTGGTAGCAGGCCGCCAATTTGCGGTTACATTTTAAAGAGTCGAGATCCATCTTTAAATAGCGCGCGTAATTAACCACCATAAAATCAACTGTAGAAACAACTATTCCAACAACAGATGTAAAACCACTTTGTATTGCAGTCCGTAGGAAGCGGCTTTGATAATGGAGAATTTGAATAATTAATAGAAGAACTTATTACTACAAAACCTGATGGAAGTATGGTGATTACGGTTGATTTTACAACACCTCTTCACAGCCAAATAATGCAGTTCTGGTTCGTAGATAACTTTAAGAAGTTTGGTTGTGTTTCAAATTAGAAACACGCTATTTTTGTTTAGTGCATAAAAGCACGAATGTTATAAAATTTCGATTATTAGTTGAGCTGAATTTTTCAGTGTTAAAAATTTTAATGCACAACTTGTAAAGTTTTAAGATACCATTCACGTGGTTCATTTTGTCCTGTTGGTAACAGCGACAGATGTTTTGCTACGTCACTTGTTTGCCTGCAGTATACTGCTGACACCTGTGTTCTAATAAACATATGCTTTGAACAATGTTTGCCTAAGTTGAGTTTATAAGAATATTTTTATGATCTTTCTTTATTAGAAACTGAAACTAACACAATTAATTTAGAAAAGGAAACTTGATTTACTATGTTTTAATTTGTAACCCTCTTGAACAGATCTGTCCGGGTCGGCTTTTCTTTGTAACAAGTTTACACTAAGTTTTAAAATGTTTGCTTAGTAACTATTTTGATGAAACTTTATTTAAAATCCTTGAACTCATTTAATTATTTATGAAACTTTGTAGCATTGAATTTTGTTTTAAAAGAGAATCTTTTGAGTAAATTATTAGTTCACGATTAAAGCTTTTTTATTTTGATCAAATATGGTCAAAACTAACTACAAGAAACTAATATCCGTATGAGTGAAATTTTAATGTCAACTTATATAGGAGATATTTTTTTTGATATTTCTTTAGGTATGTTTGTGGTACACAAATGGTGTTCCACCCTTCTATTAAGCTAATTATAACCATTTCTTACAGGAGCAGCGTCTTATTCAGTTAAGACGGGTTTCTGTCATTGAAGGCGATTTTTTTCTTTGGGTTTCCACGTCCGCCCCTAGAAATATACTACGCAATTATCATAATTAAGTCAGGACTTGGTGGCGCCTTATTTGTTTTGGATTAAGTTTAACTTACGATCAGAATTCGATTTCCCCCCCCCCCCCATTTCTCATAGCTCTACCCAAGGAATAGACCCCTAGTTATGTCGGAAGACTTCGTTACACTTGCCCAGGCGCGAGGATAGTCATGTAACCATGCAATAAATACATATAAAAAAAGAGGAAAGTTTCACTGGCGTCCATTTAAGAAATTTGTTTCAATTTTTTGAAAAAAATTCTATTAAAAAATAGAAAAGGACAAGTAGATCATTTAACAAGAAAATGCACATCTATCAGTCACGCAATAATGGCTTCGATACGAGAACGGTCATTTTAAATACAGATACTATTAGACCTTTCTGTATTTATTCACAGAAGATATGGATCTAAAAAATTATTGGATGTTTTATCAACTTTAGGATTTGCTGCACCATATAGTAATACCGTATAGTATAAAGTTTCAGCAGTTTACCATCTACAGCGTCGTATTTTATCATCAGAGTCAGGTGTGCTGGTACAATATGTTGGAGACAATGCAGATATTAATGTCAGTACTCTTGGCGGTAATAATACTCTTCACGTTATGGGGATGATCAAAATAGTTACTCCGAAAGATGCTGCAATTTATGATGCTCGCATAAAAAAATGTATAACTAAACCAAGTGCAAAAGAGTTGGCAGCAATATCACATGTATCTCTTTTAGCATATGAAAAACCAGTTGTACCTGAGTACAGGGTATCATAATTTACACGGACGGTTTACGTATAGATGACGGACAAGCAGGAAAGGGAGGTGTTTCGGTTTCAAACCAAACTTGCGAATTGGAGCACTATCTTCCAATGCGAATCGGTAGCCATACGAGAGGCTATTGATTATGTAATAAATCATTCGGGCAGAGACGAATATTATATAATCAGTGATAGTAAATTGGCGCTGACGGCTTTAACAAACATGAACACCTCGACAGACCTCCAAGCGGACGTCTGGAGGATAGTGCATACGGCGCTCGAGTTTCGGCATTTAAAGTTCTGTTGAGTTAGGTCGCACGATAGTAACGTGGAAACGATAGGGCTGATGAATTAGCTAAAGAAGCCGCGACGGGCGACTTTCGAATATCACATTCGTTGATACCGAGGTCTCTAATTAAAAGAAAGCTGCGCGAAAAATCAATCCGACAATGGGAAGAGAGCTGGAACAACGCTGCCGAGCATAGAAGCTAGAGGTAAGATCGAAGTGAAACTCGATCATATAATGGTGCAACTGATAACAGGGCACGGCGCCCTGAAAGCGTATTTACAAATGTTCGGTTAACCGACAACGACCGCTGTGAATGCAGTGAGGGCGCAGAAAGCGTAGAGCACGTGCTTTTCGACTACCCACTATAGGTGGCAAATCGAGGGTTAGCTGATATGAAATTAGCTACCGCAGGACTAGCATGGCCAAAGAGCCTAGAGGAGGTCAGGAAATTGGCTAACCAGAAGGCGTTCTGGACAGTCTTTAAAGAATTTTTGGGAAGGGTCGCAAGATTAGACGGCGATAACCGCGCGTAAATCGGAGGGGGTAAGGGAGGATTATAAATTTTTAATTTTGACTTGGCATGAGAAACGGACATGAGCATGATATAACCAAAACCTGTATAAAATTCTAAAAAATATATATAAAAAAAAGAAAAGCAAAAACAAAAGCAAAAATCAATAACCAAAATCTAATATGCACGACAAACCTCACACCACTAAAACAATCTCTGTCCCACCTTATACGCGCGAAAAAATCGGAATCGGAAATAAACTAAAACAAATAAAAAACAACAAAATAAATCAGTAAACCCTAATTAACTTAAATCAGCAAATAAATAAAGAAAATAAAATAGAGTGAAACCGCGCATCCCCCAGGACTTAAAAGTGATAGTGATTGTGATTCCCGCTAGAACGTTTAGTGTATACCCACCAGAACTTTAATAGTGCATCATCTACCCTTAGCAGTAAAATACCAATAAACGTAAGAAGATGACCAGATCTTCGGATGCTTGGGAAATTTATATACGAGGTAGGATTAAAATTGTGGCGGCTGTACTCGCATAAACATTGACTTGAATTAATAAGGAGATTTTGAAATAATCTAACGAGCATGTTTTGTGCGTAATGGCGCTAGCCATCATAATGCTTATGTGAGTGCAACTGATAATTTGGGCGATGTTTTGCTAATTTATACACTGTTGCATGCTTTTGCTTATTTAAATATTTTATTTATATATTTATTTTATGTTTATATACTTACATTATATTTATACTTATTTTATATTTTTGCCTGTATTTTTGTTCTGTGTCTTGATTTTATTTGCTAGACGTTTTGCCGCCAATTTTTGGTATCAGTATATATAGGAAAGAAGATTGTACTTATAATGTGTCAGTTAGGGAATGATAGGAAACGCTAGGGACAAATTTAGAATAAAATTTGAATAAATACTTAGACCAGGGAAGACAAATTTGTAAATTTATAGTCTTACATTTAAAAGTGAATTCTTACATTTAAAAGTTCATAAATACAACACCGCAAGCGGGGTTTACTAGACACCATAGTCAGTTGGTAGCGCTAATCTTATACAGATTTTGGGCGCGCTCATCTGCCAATGACGTCACCAATGCACAAAATTAAGACGCAATTATCGGAAAAATATATACATTTAAGACAATAGATTATAATAGCGAACAAATTAACAAAGAGAGTACAGCACATAAGGAATCCGGCGTCCGGCGGGATTGAGTTAAAGTTGGCTTCTCTAAAGTCCATCAGGCTACTGGAGGCCCTTTTGAGCTACGCCCGACGCTCTTCCAAAGCGTTCGGACCAGCTCCGGCAGTCATGGGCTCGTTCATCCAGGGTCGTGCAGTACGGTTCGCCTAGTCGGCTTCAAATTTTTTCTACCTATGCAGGGAATGACGGGAACATGGTATAAGGGGCGCCAAACAAAGACAAGCAAGCAAAGAAATCTACATAGATAAAGATAAGGCACAATACGATACCTCAAACGGCCACTCCACTCGAAGATTCAGGCAAAACCGCCACGTTCATAAAGTCACGGAAACACTTGTCCCCACTTCTTTCCTACTCCACTCGCGTCGCGCGATCAGGCGCAAACGCACTGTGACTTAGCGGAAATACGCGCCTAGTCTTTTAAATTTGTGGCGCGAAACTTTCGCACATCAAAATTAACCTAAAACAATGTTTAAGTGCCAAATGGCACGTAACAATCGCGACAAAGCCACAAAAGAAAAAACTTAAAAAAAGAAAAAGTCTGTTAGCACAGTAACAGCTTAAAATCTAAGTCCTAACTACCCTATATAAAACCTACTTAAAACCTACAAAATGTTTATATAAGGCGCCACCTGGTTTTTCGACCGATAACACGTCTACCGAAGTACCAGGAAACGGAAAATGTAGCCCCATTGTTTTTGACTACACTAATCATCGACAGCACAAATTTGTCGGGGAGCATGAAACACTACTTAACTTAAAACGGATGCGACAAGTCGCCTAACCTATCTAAACTAAAACTAACATTAAAGTTCTTACGTGCAAACACACATGAGCGCTGCATCAAAACTGTTCTTTATTGGCAAAAAGTGCCCAAATTTAAAAATGTTCATAGAGTGAGTCACTCTACACTCTAGCAAATTTTGTTACTGGTACTTTGGCTTACTAACGATACACATTAAAACTTGTCCATGACATGGTTGTGAATTATCAAATTTACCGAAAGTACCACCCTACTAAATCCTTACATGGCTAACCTAACAAATTACATTTCTATATCGGGTTAGCTTTTTCACTTAAATTCAAGAAAAATAATTCCCACGTCTGGTCATAGATACCACACGTTAGGAAGATAAATAGATAAGACAAAATCTCAAATTGTTGTTAAAGATATGAGATAAGATAACGATAATGAGCTTAAATTGTTATCATAAAAGGTAATAGATAATATAACGGTATTAAGCTTTAGTTATTATTTGAGATACTAGGTAAGATAACGCGATATTAAACTAAGAGTTATTACTAGAGATAGTAGGTAAGGTAATATGACATTAAACAAAAGTTATTACTAAAGATAACAAGTAAGATAACGCGAAATTATTACTAATGGTAGTCGGTAAGATAACGATATTCAACTAAAGTTATTATTAAAGGTAATCGGTAAGATAACGATATTAAAACTAAGGGTATTATCAAAGATAATAAACAAGACAAAGGTATTGGCTTAGTTATTACCAAAGCAATAGTTAAAGGTAAAGATAGAGTGACTCCGTTGAGTCGTTAAATGGGCATTTCTCGTACCCTCTAAAAAGAGAAACCTGTGAAGCAGGTCCGTTTACAAGAAACGGCACGAGCGACCGGCAAAGGCATTTGGGTGCATCCCTGCACCCGGCGTTCATCGATATCGGTGATACAATCACCCGATACCCACACGGTATATACGATATACACATACACTCACACATTCACACACTCATACATACCTTCACTGCCAGTGCCCATGCGCTGACAGCGGCACTGCATAACCTCACAAAAGGTTCCCAGAGACGGGGTCCAGGTGTCTGTGAAAAACTCCCGCGCAACCACACGGTGACTTATGGAAACGAAAAAGGCAGTAGAAATAGGAACGGTAAAAAGAGGGAGGTTGGTTATTTGGAATGCATAAGAGGCACTTTCAGGTAGAAGAAAGTAGAGGAAGGGCTCGCATTGAGCAAAAGAGACAGAGAAAAGTGGATAGCAAAGCGCCACTCAACCAGCCAATGTGGTCAGTAGCTCGAAGTGAGGGAACATCACTCTTATGTGGCAGACGGGTGTTCCGGGACAAGAACAGGTCCACCGAATGAAGAATAAGGTATAGCGGAGACAGCGGGATAAGAAAAGGTATAGTTTTTGGACAAGCGTCCGAGAGAAGGTAGAGAGTTGTCCCTGTTAAACACAGCGCAGTCTGAAGGACCACCTGCGATATTAATCCGACAAGATAAGATATATCATATGTTGACAATTCACTAAGCTCTTAAGAGAACGAGTACGATCATTTTCCTAACGAATGCATCCACTACGATAAGAAAATCAGACAAATTTGACACAACAACTTAAAAGTATCATTACGGATACATTCACACAAAAACAAACTGTTTTAAGGTAGTTTTTTAAAACGGTAGCACCCTAAACACACAAAAATAATGCCCAATTATAAGCAGTTAAATACAGGTACATTGTCCCCATATGCTAAAACAACCGAGAATTTAATAAGATATCTATAAGAAGCAATAGCGTCTCACCACGAAGTTCAATAAAAAACAATGAAAAAAATGTTTATAAGTTATGTTGATTTAGTAGAAAAAGAAAGAAATAATGATGTAGTATAATGTGGGCGACTGCAATAATTCAGAGGAAAAACACATGGAATAGACAATCCTAGTTTTTTGCAACTGCGAATATGAACTATTTCTTACAATGGCATAGATCGCGCGTGTCCTATGTGAGCCCGAAGAAGAAAAACATTCACTCTAACATCAGCTAAAACCAATCATAGAAATTTAATGAGTTATTACAACCAAAGTTGCGACAATTACCGCACAAAATTAAATGACGTAAGAAAAATACTAAAAACCAAATAATATGCTGTAGGAAAAGTTCGAGGGTTGATTAAATGAAACGACAAAGTTATATTGGGGGGTGTAGAGAATGAAGTGATATATAAGTAAGGGTATGGTCAAGGAAAAGTCAACC
Source organism: Platerodrilus igneus (assembly GCA_036346225.1). NCBI lineage: Eukaryota > Metazoa > Arthropoda > Insecta > Coleoptera > Lycidae > Platerodrilus > Platerodrilus igneus. Next base: position 2,276,413 of record JARFIW010000982.1, on the reverse strand, counting down.
AAAAGGAAAAAGATAGCTAATTTAAGGTAAGTAAGTTAAACGTGTAAAAGGTATATACTATACAAGAGTGGGAATAAGTAATTAAAGTTAACTAATTGATGGTGAGAACAGAAAAATATTAGGTAAATTGTGAGAAGAATGGAACGTGAAAACTTAACTAGCATTTGGGTCAGCAGAGAATGGCTTAAGGTCTTTAATATGCCACCTGCCTTGGCGTTTTCCTTCAGCATCCTGAAGTTCGTAGATAAGGGGACTAATGACACGAATGACCTTACAAAGAATGAATTTAGGGGCTAATTTTGAAGAAAATTTCTTAGATGCATGCGATAAGACATAATTCCTTTTCCAAACATGTTCGCCCAAGGCGAAGGAAATATTTCGTTTACGTAAGTTATAGTGGTCCTTGCTCTTTTCGTAAGCTTTTAACAAATTTTTTCTAACGTCGTTAAAGATAGAAGGTAATGACTGTTGGTCTTTGTCCCAACGTACTTTATCGTCAAATTCAATTACGTTAGTATCGTCAGGCACTAAACCATAGTAACTCCCATCGATTGGGGTATATCTTTCAAAAACAAGAAATGACGGAGTGAATTGGGTTGCTTCGTGTTTAGATGTACGCAAAGCTTGAGCAATTTTAAAAATATGTTCATCCCATGTAGTATGGTCTGAATCAATATAGGAAGAGATAGCGGTAACTAAAACTCTATTTACTCTTTCGGTAGGGTTTACTTGGGGATGGTATTTTGCGTTAAACCAAATTTTTTGTACTTTGTAACTTTTAACGAAATTCTGAAAATCTTTAGAGGTAAATTGTGCCCCATTATCACAAAGAATAATTTGAGGGACACCAAAGATAAGAAATACATTTTGTTCTAAGAATTTAATTATTGCAGCGGATGTAGCTTTACGTAAGGGTTGCACCATAACAAATTTAGAAAACCAATCGGTGACAACTAAAAGATATTGGTTACCTCTTTTCGATCGGGGGAGAGGTCCTAATAAGTCAAGCGAAATTAATTGAAAGGGATAAGATACACGTTTAAAGTTACCCATTAAACCAGGGCGAGCGTCTTGTGAACTCTTATGGGAACCACAAATTTTACAGCTCTTAATATAGCGACAACAGATTGCTTTAGTGTGGGCCAGTAATATAATTCGGATATTTTAGCGAGAGTTTTTGTAACACCAAGGTGTGCAGCTATGAGGTCATCGTGACATAATTTGAGCACCTCACTACGGTTAGCAGTAGGCACGACAAGTTTCCATTCAGGAATATTCGATATTTTATGTGGAGAAGAAGATACAAATTTATATAGTCTATTATTAGTTACACGAAAGGTAGGAAATTTATTGGGATTATCGGAAACTTTTTTAATCATATTGAGATACCAGGTATCAGGAATTAAATTTGGAAGGTTAAGAGAGACAACATCACAAGATAAGGCATCAGGTACGACATTTAATTTACCAGGCCTATGCCTAACGTCAAAAGTGAATTGAGAGATACGCAAGTTCCATCTTGCCAAACGACCTGCGGGTTGTTTTAAGTTATTAAGCCAAGTGAGGGCTGCACAATCAGTAATTACGGTAAAGTGTGTACCTTTAACTTATCCTCTAAATTTCTCGATGCCAAAGATAACGCCCAATAATTCTCGTGCGGTAGCTGAGTATTTTTGTTCGGCAGAAGTTAAGGCGCGACTTGCATAAGCGATTGGATGTTCTAAACCATTTCTTACTTGGAACAACATTGCACCTAACCCAGTAAGCGAGGCATCGGTTTGTATATAAAACTTTTCATCGAAATTGGGTGAAATTAAGATAGGTGCTGAAGTGATTAACGTTTTAATTTGTCCGAAAGCTTGTTGAAATTCTAAATTCCACTCGATAGTTTGGGATTTATTTTTATTTTTAATTAAAGCGGTAATGGGTGCAGATATAGTTGAAAGGTTGGGTAGAAAAATGCGATAATAGCTAATCATTCCAATTAAACGTTTGATTTCGGTAACAGTTTTAGGTGTTTTGAATTTAGTAATAGGGTCGACTTTAGCAGGATCTGCTCGTAGGCCAGTTCCATCGATAATAAAACCAAGAAATGTAAGGGACGAACAACAAAATTGACACTTTTCCCAATTTATCTTAAAAACTGCTGCGTTTAAGCGTTCTGCAACCTCATTTAATGTAGCGATATGTTCATCAAAGGAACTTGAGATAACTAAAATATCATCCAAAAATACAAAGGCACGTTCCTGGTGTAAGATAGGACCTAACTTTTGATCCATAGTACGTTATAGGGTTTGTGGAGCGTTACAGAGACCAAATGGCAAAAAATTATATTCGAAAACACCTCGGCCTGGAACACAAAAAGCAGTTTTTTGACGAGAAGATAGATCGAGAGGTATCTGATAAAAAGCTTGTCTAAGGTCGATAGACGAGTTAAATTTTGCATTTCGAAGCCGACTTAAATTAGAGTCAGTTCTAGATAAAGGGTAAGCGTCAGAAACAGTCACGGAATTCAACTTTCTGCCAACAAAACAAACACGCCGTTCGTCATTCTTTTTACGAACTAATAATACGGGAGACGTCCAGGGTGAATTTGAAGGAGAGATAACACCAGATTCTAACATTTTATCTAATTCAGCATGCAAATGCGTTTGTAATGCAGGCGATAAAGGATATTGACGTTGCTTAAAAGGGAGAGCATCACCTGTAGAGATAACATGTGTTGCAGTAGTAACGCAACCAAGTTCAGAGGTATTATATATATAAGGCTTCTAAGGAGGTAATGAAGGAAACAACATTTTCGTCAGGTCCTTGGGTTCGATTTCGTATCTCGTTCCAAAGGTCGGTAATATAACCATTAGGTAGGAAGTCTCGTTTTAGGCACGCAACTAACTCCTCCCAGGTAGAAATTTGGTCTCGGATGTTTCGGTACCAGATCAACGCGGAGTCTGAAAACAACTCACCTGCTGAAACAAATAAGTCCTGATCGGTACACTGGCGAAAGATTTTGAAATCATTAATACGGTCAAGGAAGGACGATAAAGAGACTTGCGAGTCAAACCCTTGAAAAGTGAGACCCCATTCGTAAACAGGTATGGATTTTCCTAATGGTTTAGGTTGAGCAAGTATGAGATTTGAAAACGGTAACGATATATCTGCGCCTGCATTTGGATTAAGTCTTTCAAGAACAATCCCTTCAAGTAATAATATTTCCAACAATAAATTTTGTTTAGCTTGGGTCGCTTGTTCATCGTCATATAGGGACAATAATTCTATACGCTGTTTGACATGCATTATTCTCGAAACCAAGCGCCTCAGCTCGATAACGCTGGGATTAGGATCTATTCTATTTATTATACCAGTTATGTCATCTAAAGACAATTTAATTTCAGATACGTTGTGAGGCCAATCGGAAACGGGTTTCTTTAAGATAGGGAGGCCTTTCATTTCCTGGACTAAAATGGCTCTAAGTTGTGAACGACGATCATTTTGGTTATGAGCAGGAGTAATATTCCTACACTCAATCTCGTAGATGAGCTCGAGAGACTTTAGATGTGAAACATTCATTTTGAATTAATATTTGAGACAAAATATATCAAGTATACAATACTGAGGTTAATCAGAAGGTAAAAATGGTACAGCTACTTCAAGTCAGTACGATAAAGATGTTTAAGGGTGGAAACTTCCTATAAAAGCATTCGTAAAGAATAATATTTAAATTTTATCACGCTAAGTAACCAAAAAACTAAAGAAACACGTTTAGAACTATATGCGGGCAAGGTTAGTATTTAATAAAAGAATATATCATTGGTAAACTACAAAAAGACACTCCAAATTATAAAAACACGTAGGTAATGTGTTATTTAAGAAATAAAACAAGAACTGTTAATCTAGCATTTTCAAAAGATATTCTAAAGGGGCAATTCACTTCAATAAACGTTTGTAAACCTAAGGTTTCTTTAAAAGCGCTTGGATATCAAAATCAAACAGGTAAATGACTAAAGACACCTTTTTTGTAAACACACAAGATAATTTAGGTACAGTTTTTAAAAAAAAAAAGCAAGGGTTATGTTTTAATCTGATATAAATAGACAACATTTGTGATAAACGGTGTTTAAGGGATGCAATTACTTAGTTGATTGATTATTTATTTATGTATAAATAATTCGCTTACCCGTATAATACAGAAGTAAGGTTAACGTATAAACCCTTCTAAAAACTTGGAGTTTTGTTTAGAACAACTAAACACATATTTCAGATAATTTCAGTTATACACTTCATTTAAAGTTACAGTAAATTAATTAGATTAATGTAGCATTTTTTAAGACAAAAGGTATATATCACAATAATCCTAAAATGGCAGTTTTCATTACAACAGCTGACATGTCAATTCAGCAAAATCTCTGGGGAATTTACAAGATACCAACCTGAAATTTAAAATCCACAGATATCTTAGAGAACATAGATAATGACGTTTATTAATTTTTTTAGATGAAAAAGCTTTCTAAATACATTAGTTAATACATTCTATAGTCATAAAGGAATTATACTACCTAAAAAAACACATTGGACGGCAATTCTTACATTAAAAAGTGAATTCTTACATTTAAAAGTTCATAAATACAACACCGCAAGTGGGGTTTACTAGACACCATCGGCAGTTGGTAGCGCTAATCTTACACAGATTTTGGGCGCGCTCATCTGCCAATGACGTCACCAATGCACAAAATTAAGACGCAATTATCGGAAAAATATATACATTTAAGACAATAGATTATAATAGCGAACAAATTAACAAAGAGAGTACTCACATAAGAAATCCGGCGTCCGGCGGGATTGAGTTAAAGTTAGCTTCCCTAAAGTCCATCAGTCTACTGGAGGCCCTTTTGAGGTAGTTAAAGGTGGTACGCCCGACGCTCTTCCAAAGCGTTTGGACCAGCTCCGGCAGTCATGGGCTCGTTCATCCAGGGTCGTGCAGTACGGCTCGCCTAGGCGGCTTCAAATTTCTTCTACCTATGCAGGGAATGACGGGAACATGGTATAAGGGGCGACAAACAAAGACAAGCAAGCAAGGAAATCTACATAGATAAAGATAAGGCACGATACGATACCTCAAACGTTCACTCCACTCGAAGATTCAGGCAAAACCGCCACGTTGATAAAGTCACGGAAACACTTGTCCCCACTTCTTTCCTACTCCACTCGCGTCGCGCGATCTGGCGCAAACGCACTGTGACGTAGCGGAAATACGCGCCTAGTCTTTTAAATTTGTGGCGCGAAACTTCCGCACATCAAAATTAACCTAAAACAATGTTTAAGTGCCAAACGGTACGTAACAATAGAACAGGCAAAATAGCTGGATTCACTATTAAACATTTGGCGAATGCTTAGAAAATTTGAATTAATTTTTAATATTAGTTAGCTAGGTTTGGATAGTTTTAAGACGACCCTTCAGGTCGCACTGGTAAGCAGAGTTGGTAGCTGCTATCCGGTATTACGGATCCCTCTCCATTCATTTTTGCATGTGTCTTGTGGATCGGGCTAACTCCAGAATCAACGCTAGGGATGCCATTTTTTAAACCCTATTTTTAGTTTCTGTTTGTTAGATTTTTATTTAGTATTGATTAACCTGAAGTTAGATTAAATTTGGAGTACGTTTACTTTTTGCGTTTAAACCCAATGTAGTACCTTCGGGTGGGGCATTGGATACGTGGCCGCAAGCATAGCGGCCCTTAATTACATTATAATGTACCTGGGTACAGCAAGATTCAAGTCCAAAATCTACACGATGATCTAGTACTAATTGAAAAACAATTTAATGCAGTTGATTTTTTGTGGTTATATGGAAAATGGAAGAATCTTTCACCGTTGCGAGGGTGGAATGGCTATCTTCAATAACTTACGAAAAATAATCAGAACTTTTTAACTTCGCAGGTTATATTTCTGCCTTTCATTGATCATCCTGCTAGTAATTTAGACACCATTTATACCACTTTACATTGTACTATAAATATTGCCAAGTCACATCAACAAAAAACGTGCATAATTACATTTGATCAACCCCTGTATTCTAAAGCACGTGAAATGATTCCTGCGTCAGATACAAACTCAGACTTGTATAAAACAGTTGTCAAACTAGGAGGATTTCATATGCTCATGTCTTTTCTTGGATGCATAGGATATATAATGGACGGTAGTGGTCTCAAGAAAGCTTTAAGTAAAATATATGCTACAAATACGGTCGACAAAATGTTAAATGGTCATGCTTATGCAAGAAGTATTAGAGGCCATACATTATTACGACTTGCATTAGCAATAAAGATTTTTGAAGGGATGAAGATTGAAGGTTTTGTATTAGATGAGTTAATTGAACAGATAACTAGTCGCGATGTTTTCTACGAAGATATTGAAGGCTGCACGAGTAGTTCCAACTCGTTAATTGATCAATTTCAGGATAAACTGAATGAATTAAAAGCTCGCGGTCCCACAGCACAGTTATGGGCGCAATATTTTGAAATGGTATCAATAGCCCAGGATTTCATTCGTGCTGAAAGACTGGGACTTTTTAAAGAACATTTGGATGCAGTGCGAAAAATGCTGCCGTATTTTCATGCTGTTGGTCATTTCCTATATGCGAAATCAGCTCATTTGTATCTTCAAGATATGATAAAACTGGAGGAGACAATGGATGAACAGATTTTTGAGACCTTTACAAACGGATTTTTTACTGTAAAACAAACAGAAAAATTTAATTCTGGTACATGGACAGACATGGTAATCGAGCAAAGCCTTATAAAATCTATGAAGACAGAAGGAGGAGTATCTCGAGGCCGAAGTACACAAGAAAATGATCTATGTAAGTGGGTATATGCTATGTATGCCACGAATACAATTTGTGAAGAAATTGAACGGTTTTGTAACATTTCTTTCGATTCTGTAGACCAACATGTTGATGCTAGAGATTCACGAATAAAAAGGGATAATACTGATGTAAATAAACTGGTTGGTTGGTTTACGCTTCATAATCCCTTTCTAAATACGAATCAGTTGGTATCCTTAGCTACAGGAATCGTTGGAAATGACCAAATTAATTGTCACGGAGCCCATGAAATCGGATTGCAATCTATGGTAAAGATAACTGGTTTGAACTTTAATGCGATAAAATTAAAACGCGTCGATAAGGTTTTACCGCTTTCAGCCGTTAACAAATCTGTCAATATTAAGGATTGTAAAGTCTCTGTAGATCCATTGCTACTTTTCCAGATAATAACTGTAAGCAAAAAATTTGAAAGTAATCTCCAAGAATATCTTCACTATGAACTAAACCCGTATCCGACATCTTTATTTGATAGTTATGGCATGAGAAAAACCACGAAAGCGACATTATATGACAATATGATACCTATCGATATCGATCTTGACAAAAATAATGTTACATACATTATTGATGGTAGATTTCTTTTGCATCGCGTCGTATGGAGCAAAGACGATACTTTCTCCATTATTTTAGATAAATACATTAAATATTTACAAACACATTATGGCTCAACAATAGTTGTTGTATTTGACGGATATTTGAACTATAGTAAAAATATTAAAGCAAAGGAACAACAAAGAAGAACAACTGCACTTTCAAAATTATATAAAGTTTGTTTTGACGAAACAATGATTGTGCCAATCAGCCAAGATAATAAACAAATAATCTAATAAACAAAAATTTATTAACAAGCTTGTTCAAAAATTTAAAACTGTTAATATCACAACAAAACAAGCCAGAGATGATGCTGATGTTCTTATCATCGACACAGCTATTATCTTATCAGAACATCAAAAAACTGCCGTCATCATAAGAAAAGATATTGATTTGCTCGTTATTTTAATTGGACGTACTCAATCACATCAACCGGAAATTTTCTTTAAAAAAGTTGGCAAGAGCAATGTTAAGACACAAATATACTCTTCTAAAAGTTTTGACCAATATTCTCGTACTAAAAAACACATTTTATTTTTACACGCATTTAGTGGCTGTGACACGACTTCTGCGTTATTTAAAAAAGGAAAAAAAACTGTTACTACAGCATTGGAGAAAATTCCCAATTTGGATAAACTGGTGGAAGTATATCAACAAGAAAAGTGCTCCGTACGAACATTATTTGAAAATGGAGTGCGTATCTTGTTGGCATTAGATAATGCTCCAATATCTGAGGACAACATTGATCATTTCCGCTACACGCAATTCATCAAATTAACGAAACTAAATAAACCTGTACAATTGTCAACACTTCCACCAACAAGTGTAGCAGCTCATCAACATATAAAGCGTGTCTACTACTAGATTCAAACGTGGTTAGGGAAGGACTTAGAACCTCAAGAATGGGGCTGGATGCTTGGAAATGAAATCCTGGAGCCCATAAAAACGTTATTACCTCTAGCACCCGCCAAACTACTAAACATAATATTTTGCAATTGCAAAAATGGTTGTGATTCCCGCTGTGGATGCAGAAAATCAGTGCTATTATGTTCGTTAGCTTGCGGCCAGTGCAATGGACAAGCTTGCCTCAACGCTCCACTATATCCAAGTAATCCCGATGAAGAAAGCACATACGATCCTGAAATTCTAGAAGGTTTTGTGATGAATATAACTGATAATGAGGATGATGACACTGAATTGAACATTTTTGAGCGACACCAAGAAGAAGACGACGAAGAAGAAGAAGACAATAACTAGCTTCCATTCCATAGTACAGAGATTGTTTCGAAATTATATCATTATAATAGCTTCGATTACTTCAAAGGGTTCTTAGAAACTATTTCACTCTGATGAGGCTTAACAAGCCGAACCGTCGGTCAGTGGATGTTTCCTCCCCTGTGAAGTAATAAAGCTAATGTGTTGTTAATGGCTATATAACTACTAGCGCGATTTGTATTTGTCAATAGCTCTTATTATTTCCATAAGGGTTTGTTTACAGATACATCTTACTTTATATACTATTTCTTATTGCAGACTGCAAATAACTTGTTTTATATATATATATATATATATATATATATATATATATATATAATAGTTTATTGTGCTAAGTCAAGGAACTAAACAGTTAAGTAAGAGCGTTAAGTAAACGAGTTAAAACGTTAACGGAAATAATAAAACGCAATTCATGTGTAGCGATTACTCAATAGGGATAACTATAGGCGTAGATTTGGTAGTTCCTATTTAGGGGGTATAAGAAAATTATGTCGTGTATTCCAGGAGAAAAAATTATATGATACACGGATTAATAAATAAGATTTTGCATAGAATACATACAGGTAAAGAAATAGATTCTAATGTAAAAAGCATATAGTTGAAAGATGCAAGTCATTTTAAGATCAGACGGGTTAAATAAAATTATGAGGTTTTGGTACTTCGAAAGTCTGATCACCAATGACAGGAAAAGTTTAAAAGAGGTAAAATATCGAATAACCTAAAGAAGGTAATGCAATTAAGTCTTAGAAGCACAATTCAAATGTGTGATAGCTCTAGAGCTTAGGCAACGGGTGCTGAAAGACTTCTTTGAGCAGGGTTATAAGTGACTGCGATGCATTAAGTTTAACAAAAAGAAATTTGGAGGTTTTAAGATATGACCGTCTATAATAATGCCTAGGATTAGCTGAACAAATGAGGTTATCAAAGATATTGTCGTAGAAATGGTTTATAAAAGTTAAAACATTATCAATGTAGCTAGATTAATAAAGAAAAAAAAGGCTCAGGTAGATAGTACAGATTACGAAAGATGTAAGTAAAAATGAATAAAAGTTTCATGAAAGAGGGGGTTTTGCACAGAGAATAGTGGAAGCCACGTTTAACTCACTGAAGATTGAAATTATGAGGGTGGGGTTTCAACATTAGGATTGGGAGAGAGCGCAAGGGGTGTGAATGCGTGCTTAAGTTTGTGCGCGCGCGTGGGTGTGCATGCACGTATGTATGTGTGAAACAGAGAACGACAAAAGAAGAGAGAAAGCGCGATATCATTTTGGTAATCATGTGATAACTATTTGACTACTTGTTATTTTATACAGCACTTAAAATATTTTATGCAAATCCCTAAGAATATCATGTTGCGCTTAGACCCTGTAATATAATTTGGCGCATAATTAATTTAAAATTGCATATACACTACTGTTTCCGCGGCTATTCTGCGTGTGTTAGCAAGTCCGACTACATCGCAATTTAAACCATTAATTGTTTGATACCCTAAAGACCCTTATTAAATATTCGGTTATAAAATGTAAGGTACTTGGAATTTGAATCGAGTTAGCCGTAAAATCTGCGATTGTTATTATCATTACCAAAGTTAAATATTTTAAATCTATTTTATTTTGATAACGGGTTAAACGTCAGGTTTTATTATTACAAAGTATGGAAACATATTTTGGTTATCAAAGGTTAAATATATGCATTTCTTCAATATGTTTCATTAGTACATGCAATTATAATTTAAATATAGCAAAATTTACTCTTTCAATATAATGTTAAAGTCTGGTATTTTCCTTAAAGATTATAATACGTATAGAAACGTGGATTGGTAAAGCATTTGATTCGTAAGTATTACATTCATATAACGATGTGTTTTATTAAATGGATTTTTTCGTTATCGGTTGTAATAAAACTACGTACGGCGATTGCTGCTACATTACTTTCAACTGCTTCAATCCGTCTATATGCAATATGCACAGACCTATATTGTAAGTCAGATAATGATTTGCTAATATTTACTGGTCAAGGAAGGTTAAGGATTACTACATTCACTATTACTTCTTCTGAATTTGAATCAATTGGTTTTCCAGCAAAAGATTTTGGTATGATGTCATACGATTCCGCATATGAGGGGCGCAGCGGTACGTCCAAAAAATCTGTAAAAATTTCAATTTTTGTCTGCGTCGCTTTGATGACCTACATTAGAAAGAATTGTGTGTGGATTTTTTTATTAAAATTTTCATGATGCTCATCGCACAAATGGAGGTATCACAGTATTGAAATTTAACTTACTTCGTTACAACTGGCGGAATATACTAATGAATACAGGTTTTTCTTGTTTGGGTATCAATTTTAAGATATAATTTGCCAACTCATTCATCAATAGGTCTTCAGTCGCATAAATAGTTGGATGCGTACTTCTATTGTTTTCTATACTGAACTAACTTACACATTTCACTGAAATTTCCACAACCAACGTCTTTTACTATTTGTCTGCAATAGTCTAATTTAGATTTACCTCCACCTCTCTCTTTCTCTGCCTCTAATATCTTACGCATTATTCCCCCGTGTCTTAGTATGTATTTTCTCATCATATGTCTCTTAATTTTTATTTTTTCCAAATATTTCTTTCTTTCACTATCATTTCGAGAACCTCTTTGCTCGTAACTTTGTCTGTCCATGATATCTTCATAATGCGTCTGTAGCACCACATTTGAAAAGCTGCTATCTTTTTCCTGCCTACTTCTCCTACTGTTTACGTTTTACAGCCGTACAGTGCTGTATTCCACACGTATGTTTTCAGCAGTCTTTTCCTGGTTCCTATGTTTATTGCCTTTGAACAAAGTAGTTGTTTTTTCTTATTAAATGCTTCACGGTCTTGCGCTAATGTTTTTTTATATCTTTTTTACTCTTCCCATCTTGTGTTATTTGACTTCTTAGGTAGCAGAAATCTTAAACCTTTTGTAAGTTCTAGTTTCCTATTTGAATTGTGGTTTTGACTTATTTACCCTTGTATTACATACTAATACTTTAGTTTTATTTTGTTAACTTTCATACCGTATCCCTCTGTTAGAACTGTTTCCATTTCATTAAGAGCTGCTTCTAACTATTCCTTGCTAGATGCTAATACCGCTATTTCATTTGCAAATCTAAGCATATCAATCGTTTGTTCATGCATAGTAATCCCAGATGTCTTTCTGCATTTGACTATTCATTGCCTCTTCGATATATACTTAAAAATTATTGGAGATAGGGCAAAACCCTGTCTCACCCCTTTCCTAATATTTACTACCATACGTTTCTGCTTCAGTTCTATTACCGATGTTTTCTATTTGTATAAGCTATGTACTATTCGTCTATCCCTATAAATCATTCCAATTTTTTTGAGTATTTCGAACATTTTCTCCCATTTCATATTGTCGAATGCTTTCTCCAAATCTACAAACCCTTTATACACGCTTTCTCATTTTTCTATTGTTTTCAGCATTAGAGCTGAAATGGCCTCCCGTGTTTCTCTGTTTTGCCTAAACCCAAATTGATCTTCTCCAAATACTCCTTCAATCTGTTTTTCCATCCGTCTTTGTACAGTTCTGGTTAATATTTTTGGCACGTGTGCTGTCAAACTTATTGTTCGCAAGTTTTTCATCTATCCGCGCCTTTTTTTTTTGGTACAATGACTATGGTGCTGCGTTTGAAATTTTTGGGTGTATCGACTGTCTCATATATAAAATTTACAAGTTAAAAGAGACGTTTTGTTACTGCTTGTCCAGCGGCTTTTAGAGTTTCTGCTTGCACCTTATCTATACCCGATGGCTTATTACTTTTCAGGCTCTTTAATGCTAATTCCAACTCATGTCTAAGTATAGGATATTCCAAGTCGTCTTTTTCAATGTGTAATTCCTGTTTTACAGCTTCTAGTTCCTGTCCTACATATAAATTTCTTATATATTCTTGATAGCTAGCTGCCTTCTCTACATTTTCTATAATAATCGATGTGTTTCAGTAAATCGTTTGGCTTTTTCTCAAATGTTTTGTTGATATCTTTATCTTTTAGTTTCTAAAAGGCAAAATGCCTTTTTCCGTACCTTCTTTTTAAATTTTTTAATTTAAACACAGCTTTCATAATTACTATGCTGTGGTCAGTATCTATATCTGCTTATGTGTACCTGCTTACATTGTTTATTCGATTTATAAATCATTGTGGAACAAGAATACAACCTATTTGATATGTCCCTTTTTTCTGGCATTTTCTACGTGTATCGTCTTCTAGCACGAAGTTGTTTTTACGCAAAATCCTACTAGCCTTTTTCTCCTGTTATTTCTCGTGTCTAAACAGAATAAACCTACTACATTTTCTCTACATTTCTCTACATTTTCTATAATAATGTTTCCTCCCGCATCTCTTATCTTTTTGGTATATAGTTTTATATTCCTAAAATTCATTCTTATTGGTTTGTATGCTTCGTCTATCTGCTTTATTTCCATCTTAGTCTGTACCTCTTTACACTTTTTATCAATCCATTGCCCTTTAGCTCTCCTGCATTTGCGAATAATTTCCCATTTTATTGCTTTGAATCTATGTTTTCTTCTTTCGTCTGGTGTGTTTTTATATTTTGGCTCTTCTATTATTAAATTTAGAATACCCCTTGTTACCCATAGCTTCTTATTTTCTTCTTGTTTATACCCCAAAGTATTTCCGGTTGCCTGGATTTATTGATATTCCATTTTGTTTCTACTTTCTTGGTATGAGAAATTTTCTCGATGTGTTTCAGTAAATCGTTTGACTTTTTCTCAAATGTTTTGTGGATATCTTTATCTTTTAGTTTCTAAAAGGCAAAGTGCCTTTTTTCGTACCTTCTTTTTAAATTTTTTAATTTAAACACAACTTTCATAATTACTATGCTGTGGTCAGTATCTATATCTGCTTATGTGTACCTGCTTACATTGTTTATTCGATTTATAAATCATTGTGAAACAAGAATACAATCTATTTGATGTCCCTTTTTTCTGGCATTTTCTACGTGTATCGTCTTCTAGCTCGAAGTTGTTTTTACGCAAAATCCTACTAGCCTTTTTCTCCTGTTATTTCTCGTGTCTAAACAGAATAAACCTACTACCGCTCCTTCCCTACCCTCGCCTACTACTGCATTAAAATCTCCGGTAATTATTAAATTTTAATGTCCTTTTACAAATCTTACTATGTCTTTTATATCTTTGTAAATCGCTTCTACCTCCTCGTCACTGTAACTAGAGGTAGGTACGTAGACCTGTATTATTGCTGTGTTTACCGATTTAAATTTTAATCTAACCATGAGCACTCTTTCGTTCCTTTGTAAGTAGTTTCCTACACAGAGTATTTTCTTTTTTCGCATGACTATCACACAGCTGAACTTCCTTTCTCTAATCCCGTATGAATTACTCTAAGGTCTCCGCTCCAAAAATCCCCCCGCTTCTGGTTACGGAACTTTTCTAATTCCTACTACGTCTAGTGCTAACCTACTCATTTCAATTTTCAGATCCCCTAGCTTATCTACTTGTTTCATGCTTTTAAAATTCCATGCTCTGATTCGCAAAATGTTCCCTGTTCTTCTTTTAACCTTGTCGATCACATCCTCCAAAGTAGTCCCCTCCCGGAGATCCAAATGGGCGACTATTTTAACTCCGGAATCTTATACCCCAGGGGATTCCATCATTATCAAACATTTTCAGTACACCGTGTACTTGGGAGGTAATGTGGTGGTTTCCTGTTGCCTTCCACATCGGAGTAGTGTATCTTAGAGTGCCATACCAATGCCTAGAGTCTCAACCATCCTAAGTACCAAAAGAGCTGCTGCTCTCTTTCGGGGACCTGTCTTAGCCTAGTCTCTCATTAAAAACTCTACTAATTTGGTTAAACCTATAGTTAGGTTCTTTAGGTCACTGAAACACGCAAGCCCTTCTACACCATTCTAGTATTTTAGAACTTCAGGTGCGAGTCCGTTCCGAACGGAATTTCCCAACTTTATAAAAATTTATAATATACTATGTAAAGTGTGACTTTTGCTGATATTATTTTTCAGCCACGAGAAAAAATGCGTTTCCACTCGTAGCCTAGCGACTGATTGTAATTAACCGTTACTATTTTATTTTTAATTACTTGTTAAGCATTATTTGTGGACAATATGTAAGTAAAGGGTTGGTAAGACTTTTTTTTTAATTTCTGTTTTATATAAATACCAGCAATAGGATAGTAATTTAGGTGAAGGTAACCAAAGACGGGTATTATTTATTTTTGCGAAAGTTTTTGCACTATGTAAATTCTCTGGAATATTTTTGATAAATGTTTTATTCTATTAGAGTTGGTTTTCTTTTCTTTTACATTTTGATTTCTGAAGCGTTTTTAAATAAATTTACTCCTGGAAGTTTTCTTTTGCGTTTTGTGTGGCACACCTCACTCTAGGACCTTCTTAACTAGCACGGCATTAATTCTTTGGATTCCTCTTGTTTTGTTCCGGTAGTCGGTGCTGATATTTCCCTTACTGTACTTAAATTTTCTCTTGTGCGCACGGATTACCACAACAATCTTCGTACATCTTACAATAACTGAACATTTAATTAAATAAAATTGTACCAGGACCTGTAAAAGATTTGTACTGCAAATATACGTAATTTTTGCACAGTAATTGATTGTATTGCGAGTGTTACGCATAAAAGCGTTTGCAGCTAAAGTAATCGTAACTAAATTAATCGATTATGCTTTAGTTGCATGTCCATTCTCAAACTTATATAGCATTTATGGAAGGAAGTTCTACCGAGAGATAACCCAAGTTACCAATGATGCCGACACGAAATTGTTTTGTAATTAAAATTTCGTAAACAGGTTGCTTTGTTGCATGATAATTTTTTTCGAGATGCTTAGTCGATAACATTTTTCCATCCAAATATCACATTTCGTGCTATTATGTAAAAACCGGAATGAAATGTGGCAAACGAAGCATACAGATACAGTTCACCCGAAAAAAAAGGTTCGTTTATTTTCTAATTAAGATTTCTGAGATGCGTTCAAATGCCAAACTGAATTCATACACAAAAGCATTTATTTAATTCAACATCAAACCAGTGATAAACATAAAGTAATCATTCTGAGAATTCTAGTCATTCACACACACAGACATTCCAAATCTTTTTGTGCTTAGAGATTTAATGAAATACCAGGCAAAATCTAATAGCAGCTGAAAGGGAGAATCTAAGAGGTTAGGAAGTGTACCCAGCACAATATTGCTTGCAAAACGTATTACTGAAGTAATCATGGGTGTAGTTTAACATATTTGCCGGTTTACGTTTGTAGCAATACTTCTATAGAGCTGCATTTAAAACAAAAATAGTAGTTTGGAAAGTGCTTACACAGATATATACGAAACTGTGGGAGAAAAAGTGACGACTATGATAAAAAACCCTTTTATAAGAATGCACATTAAAATCATGACGTTTACCTCATAAGAAATATATTGTAATTTCCTGTATGTGGAAATTACAGGGTATAATAGCTATAAATATATAATAAATACATTTGATTATTAGTCTTACAGTACATAACCATCAATTTTGCTTGTCATTCACCTTTTAAGTCTTTAACCCTTCAACCGTTTGACTTAACCCTTACCTACATTACGTAGGTCTTTTCACATATATTATACTTTATTACACACATAGTACTATATTAGATATATATTACTATGATAATAGAGTTATTTAGGGGTATATAGAGTCACAACAGTAGTATACTTCATGCAAACAACACCAAAGTCAAGAAAACTAAACATTTTAATCATAAAAAGTACACAATTCGTTAATTATGCAAAAAGCAAATATCAAACACACTGTATAAAATTTACAACTAACTTTAGTCAATGAAGGGAAGATCATTCTTTAATAATTTAACCACATTTAGTAGAATAAATAATTCTCGACGCCATCCGATTTATTTTAGAAAACAGTAATACATTCAGAAACTTTAAATAAACACAAATTAGAAATATCGAAACTCAAACAAACATGAACCGAATTTTTTTAAACTCGACGCATTAATAATCATGCGTGCTCACAACAACCGGGTCTTACAAAACGAACGTGTTTCAGAACGTAAGGAGCCAATAAAAAACGCATCTAATTTACGTCATCGGTTAAGGCATCCCATAATAAAATTTAGACTACGTGATCTTTTAAATATAGAAATCGCTACACCTTCGATTAAAACCCAGCATAATGGATAAACAAAATATGGAACAACAAGTTTGTATACGTGCGGAAATAAAAGAATAATTTCAATAATTTCCTGCACAAAATAGGAAAACACAATATTGAACGTTACAAACTACCACAGTCAACGAACTCTATAGCGCCTACGTAATTTGGAAAGCATTGCAACAAAATTTAGGATAGATAAATTTATGTAAAATCCGAAGGCTTTCATGATAAGACAAGTGCAAAGCTTCAAACAAGATGAAGCGCAGTCAAGCCAATGATAACACGAGAAAGGGCTGTCTTTATATATTACAACAAACGGAAAATAGTCAGTCTCTACATACCTGAAGTACAAGCTGTACTAGTTTGAACAAAAATACTACGCAAAGTTCAAGTGTAAAATTAAAACCACGAGTTATAAGTGAAAGTTCATAATTAAAAATTTTAAGTACAAGTGCACGTTCGAATATAAAAATTCGCTGTCGACATAAGACGTTAGTCCAAATTTTAATTAAGGTAAACATAATCTTTAACATTTATTAACTTAGGGCACTGAGAAGTTCTCTAAGGGATCTAATGAAATCTAATGAAATCTAAGGGATCTAAGGAAATTTAAGGAAACTGAACAAACATACTAAAAAAAATTCAATAAGAAAACTAACGCAAAAATCCAATACCACGAGTAACAGATATAACAAAGGGGCAAACTTTTAATCAGGACGTTAAGCTGAGAACAACCCAAGGGCATTGGTTAGCAGCACGTAGCGGCAGATCTAAGGATTGTGGTGTACTCAGAGCTACACACTCGAACCAGGGAATCCATCTAGAAAAATACCAGATTAGCGATAATTAATTAATAAGATAGGACTGAATCTTTTTGAACATTTAAAACTTGCATGTACTTGGATATTTATGTAAAAGGTCATCAAAAATTTTGATCAATGTTTAGAAATTACGAATAGTTATTGAACGTTCAACGAGATTTTCAATACAATACAGAATTATTTTTGCTAGCTTTATATTTTAATAGAGTTATAATATGGCGGTGAACAGATTTGTATTTTAACTTTGATTCAAGGGCTTTAAATATCAAACAATATTACGAAGGTTGTAAAAGTGCAAATTGTACATATTTCTTAGTTTGTTATACAAAATTTTGGTTATTTCGTTATCTTATTTAGGTATGATCTGTTAGAGAGAGAAAAAAGGGGGTAAACATTTTTCTATTATCGTATCATCGTACACTCTGTGTGGGGTTGAACTGAACTAGTCGAAGCATAAACCTAATTGCGTGAAATTTTAAATTTGTTCTAGATTATATAGGAACACAGAGCGGTGGCGGACAGCAGGCAGCTGTGCGTTAAATACATCGAAATACGGCGATATCATAGCAATATATATATATATATATATATATATATATTGCAGTGACTATCTCTTAAATTCCGCCCCTCGTTAGGCCATATAAAATTTCTGTGGTGTACTGTAGAAAAACCCTTTTTTATTCTCGCCCCACGAATTGGGCACCATAAAAGTGCAATGGATATCTCTGGAACGCTCCCCTTATTATTTGTATACCACGGCTAGCTCTAAAATCTGTTTCTTCAGAGATACTTACCATCCTAAATTTACTCTTTCTCACTTACACTACCACATAAAATTATCACTCAAATATTGCAATGAAACATACAACCTTTATTTATACAAATCAAAATTTTACGTTACCAGTTTAATATTTACTAATTCGGGGATACAGCTTCATAAAATAATACAATCTCAATCATTAAATCCTTTTAAATTTCATGACTTTAATTTATTTCAACAGTTTTTGTTTTATATAAGTAGATGGGCCTATCTTGAAACCCTAAAATAAAATTTACTCTGGTCTATCGTGAGCTCAGTATAAACCCTGTTACTCTAAATGCATAAATAAATCGCATCTTTGTTTTCAACAACCCTAAAAACCCGTTTACTCTTTACATCGAATTTTTATGTCATTTATTTACACCTTTAAATAATAAATACAAATTGTCCTTTTCATATACCCCTCAAATGAGCTTTTATGTTCATAAAATACACACCCAATGTGTCAAATCATTCTAGCACAAAATAACAGCACAAAATGCTCAAGCAATAACAATAGAAACTAATTTCGTTACTTGGAATAAGCTTTTTTGCACCGTCCCGTCGGAAGATGTCGTCCACCCAAAACCTCGTAGTAGCATTTCATACACCTTTCTGCTATATGTAGATCAAACTCATTTCTAATTGCTATCCAATTCTCTGCAGATGCCTACAATATTTCTACCTATATAATTGTCCAAAACAAATTAATCACCTTCCGTATCTATCAAACGCCCAGCATCCTCGTTCCAAAAATTACTAGGCACGCTTACCTCAGTAACATCTCTCCGTTCGTTCTTTGTATGTAGCTACAGTACCGTTTACAATATAGCACCCACTCGTGCTTTTCACACTTTTAATTAACTTTAGACGGACTGCACTATCACCGATTTATAACATTTTAAACTTGGATGTTATCGTAGAAATAAGTCAAGTAAAAGCTCAGCGGCGTAAGAGCTCAGTGAAGTAAAAGATCAGTAAAGTAAGAGAGCCCTACTACGTCTTTTAGTGTATTTATAATGGTAGAAACACACCTCCTGCACCCTATTTTAATCGAAAAGGTCTCCCCCCGTAACCGATTCTGAAAATTTTATATGCAACGAACTTTCTCAAACTCAGAATTCTCATTCCATCGTCGCTTTAGTCCAAAACACTGGTTAACAAAATACAACGGTCGCGCTCTTCTTGAAATTTTTTCTCACCCCTTAGCAATCAGCCAATCACAAACATTTCTCCCATTCTTAGGTCTAGCCTCCAACTATCTTACCTTCGCCTAACTCATATTCGTTGTCTCTTTTACAATCCCACTCTAGCAACATAAAATCGATATTGTGGTTGACCTTTAAATTTTGTCGCGTACTTTAAACGAGTGTTTTACGTAACGTCTATTATATGTGATCCTCGTCTGCCTTATGCTAATGGTATTCCGTCTCAACTTGCTTTCAAACCACTTGTTATTTTCGTAGCCTATGCATCGACCGTTAACTGAAATTTCTACAGAATTGTGTTCAAACATACACTCTGGTTCCTTGAACTTGTTTACTTATCTGTCCATGTTCCATGTTGTTCAACCTATAGAATTTCTTAGGATTTATATTTTTAACGAACGCCTGTTTAGTTAAATGGAAAATATGCGTTTACATCATTGAATTCATATACAAAAGCTCTCCTTATTATTTGATGTGCTTGATTTACACCCTTCAAATTATTAAAGCTAATCCTATTAGTATCATCCTTGAGTTTTCACGTACTACAAAGCTTTTACACTTATGCAAATTTAACATTCCGATTTATTAATACAAATGTATGCTATTATCCGCTTGTTTTAATGTCAAAACTAATTAATTTGGCGCGTAAATAAATTATTCCTATTTTCTATATACACGGCCCTTACAAAATTATTTTCTTGACTTATCTATCCCCCTTAATCTATAATTTACACGATTATATACATATATAGGATGTTAATCGGTCAAGGTGTACCACTTTCGGTTTACCACGGGGAGATCTTCTGAACCGGTACACTACATCATTAATTCTTTTTAACACTTTGTACGGGCCTTCCCATTATCTTTGTAATTTTGGCGACAACCCACGCTTTCTTTGTGGATTATGCAACCACACTAAATCTCCAGGTTGATAACCACCTTCTTGAGCTCTCGTGTCATAATGTGATTTCATTCGATCGTTGCTGCCTGGATATTTTTTCGGACGTTTTCGTGAATGCTATTTGATCTTTCACGAAGCTTACTAACGTAATCTTCACCTGCGACCTTTTCTCCAGGTTTAAATCCAAACTGAAGATCACATGGTAGCCGCAATTCACGTCCTAACATCACACAAGCGGGAAAGTATCCTGTGCTATCATGTACAGAAAATCGGTACACCAGTAGGAACAAATGTAAATATTGATCCCAGTCTCGTTGATGTTCAGAGACAACTTTGGCTAGGTACTTTCCTAACGTTCTGTTCATTCTTTCAACCATCCCATCCGATTGAGGATGAAGTGGCGTGGTTCTAGTCTTCCTGATTCTAAGATGCTTGCTGACGTTTTGAAACAACGCTGATTTGAAGTTCCGACCTTGATCGGAGTGTAATTCCAACGAAACTCCAAAGCGAAAAACAACACCCTTACTAGTACATCTGCAACCGTCTCGGCTTCTTGGTTATGTATAGCATATGCCTCCGGCCATTTGGTAAAATAATCAATTGCAACCAAGATGTATTTATTTCCTTTCTCTGATTCAGGAAATGAACCAGCTATATCAACGGCCACCCTCTCAAAAGGATTCCCTACGTTATACTGTCTCATCGGGGTTTTCCGTTTTGTCACCGGGCCATTTGCAGAAGAACACAACTCACATTTCCGGCACCACTCCTTCACATCTTCTTTGCAATTCACCCAATAGAATCTTGCTTTCACTCTTTCGAGAGATCTTTTCACGTCAAAGTGTCCTCCGAAAATACCATCGTGCAAGTGCTGCAACAATTCCGGCACTCTGCTTCTCGGCACAATCACTTGGAGCCTCTCAGTGCCATCCTCACATTCCAGGCGTCGTTTCAAGATTCTATTTTCAATCACCAAGGAGTCCCACTGTGCCCAGTATGCCTTTAAGCTCCTACTTGAAATACTAATTTCTTCCCAAGCTGGTCGTTGTCCTCTACTTTTCCACTCAATAATACGTCCAAATTCGGCGTCATTCTCCTGGTCTTCTCGTATTCTTTCGGGTTGGCAAGTATCATCGGTTACAGTCATTCTATGGATGACACTTATTTTCTCTTCCATCTTGGAGCAATGATTGCAGTGTACCGGATAAGGTCTCCTTGATAGAGCGCCTGCATTCCGATGGCCAGTCCCTATACGATGTTTTTTGTCAACGTCATATTCCTGCAGCCACTCTATCCACCTTGCAACTTGCCCTTCAGGATTTCGAAACTGCAGCAACCATTTTAGTGCAGCATGGTCTGTTCTCAACAGGAATTTATGACCGTATAAGTACTTATAAAACTGCTCTACGGATTGACTGCCAACAGCTCTCTTCTTGCCACACAAAAGTTCCTTTCTGGATGCGACAAGACCTTGCTGAAATACCCAATAACTTTTTCTTGTCCGTCCTGCACTTGAAAAAGAACGCTTCATATAGCTGTGCTACTGGCATCGGTATCCAACACAAATTTTCCCTCCATCCGTGGATAACTCAAAATTGGTGTTGTAACTAGTAACGGTTTCAGTTGTTCAAATGCACTGTGGCAGTCGTCATTCCAATCATATTTATGTCCATCTTCGGTTAATTTCGTCAACGGTTTGGCAATGTTCGCAAACCCAAGTATAAAACGTCGGTAACATGTGCATAATCCTAGAAAACTGCGTAGTTAGTGTATATCTGCTGGTGTAGGCCACTCTTTGACGGTTTTTATTTTGTCAGGGTCAGCTCTTATTTCGGTCTCCGAAACGACATGTCCTAGGTATTTCACCTCTTTTCCAAATAGCTGACACTTCTTGTGGCTCAATGTAAGGTTTGCCCCGCGTAATTTTTGGAATATCTCCTCTAGGTTCTTATGTTCTTCAAAAGACCGGCCTAACACTATCACGTCGTCTAGGTACACCGGACATGTTTTCCAGGACAGTCCACGCAGTATCAACTCCATCAATCGTTCAAAAGTAGCAGGGGTATTGCATAATCCAAATGGCATGACCTTGAACTGCCATAATCTAGTTCCAAGTGTAAACGCAGTTTTCTCTTTATCGTATGGCTCCAAGCCTACCTGCCAGTATCCGCTTTTCAAGTCTAAGGTCGAAAACCATTTAGATCCGGATAGAGTATCCAAGCTGTCATCAATTTTGGACAAAGGATAGCTGTCTTTCTTTGTCACATTGTTTAGCTGCCGGTAGTCTACACAAAACCTTGTCGACCCGTCCTTTTTCTTGACAAGCACTACTGGGGATGCCCATGGACTATTCGAGGGTTCGATCACTCCCTGTTTTTTCATATCGGTGATAATTTGCTCGGCTTCCTTACGTTTTGCCAAAGGAAGCCGCTTGGGGTGTTGTCTTATCGGTTGCGCATATCCAGTTTTAATGCTATGTTGCACAACATTCGTCCCTCCTTTCACACTATCATCCAGTGCAAACACACCTCGATATCGTCCGACCAGTTTTTTTACCTTGCCCAGTTGGTCGCCGTTTAATCCTTGACACGAAGGTATCAATATATCCAGCAATTTCTGTGAGCAACCTTTGGCTGGTTTATCTTTTGTGTCGTCCACACAATGTTTAATATGGCATACTGTAATGCAATTTCCCACAATTATGTCTTTCTTCAGGGTCACCGTATGCGGATTAATGTTTAGCACCCTTACTGGTATCATATTTTGAAACTTTACAAGCGTTCTTCCAATCAGTCAGACCTCCTGACCTATTCCCGATTCAGTTGCTTCCATCATGCATACTTGTCCTTCCCGGAGCGTACCATCCGGGCGTCCCATTACTATCATTTCCGCCTTCTCGGGTATTTTCATATCACAAATCATTCGCACTTGCATCGTCTGGTTACTCGTCCCTTGAAATGGAATCTTATCTTCATCTTTCCGTAGCACATTTTCTTTCATGTTGACATGAAACCCATATTTTCTCATGAGATCCATTCCCAAGAACACTTCTTCTGTGATTCCAGCTACCAACACCCGATGATTAATTAGTTTATCTCCAATTCCCAACGTTACGGCGGTCTCTCCGTGAGCAGATATTTTCTCACCACTTGCCGTTCGAAGACATACAGATACAGGTAGCACTTTTTCACGACCAACCAAATCTGGTCTCACAATAGTCCTTGTGGCTCCTGTATCTACGAGTAATCGGACAACCCTACTATTAATTCTACCATCTATATAAATGCTGTCCACACTTCTCATCGACGATGCAGCACGGATGATAATCTTCGGGGCACTACGTTGTGCTGTCGACGTTTGCCCTTTTACATTGACCTGCTTTAGCTCAACCAGTTGTTTCTTTGGTTGAGTACGGCGTCTCTGTATATGACTAACTTCACCGCACTCCAGCATCGCAGACGCCATCTCCGCGGTCGTTGTCCTTCCAGCTTTTCCTTCACACGGTTGATTATTTCATCTATGCTGTTCTGCGCTTGACCAGGTTCGTCTAAGGCAGACCGAACTTTGTGACTCACCCTGTGTGATGTCTGCTTAGCTGTTTCAAATTCAAGCGCATGGGCCAGTGCGTCATCTAACATTTTTGGCCGTGCTAATCTTAGCGCTTGCTGTGTTTCGCTGTTTTTAACGCCATCCACAAATGTTTGAACAGCCAATCTAACTAATCTGGCAATGTTAGCTTCGAATTCTTGCAGGCTTTTATTTGTCCTTTGGCTGCGGTTCTTAACTTGTGCGTGGTAAGCCTGTTGAAAGTGAGAATCTCCATATCTCATCTCAAGCTTCGATGTTAAGAGGCCGTAATCATTCTGCTGGTGATCGGGAATCGTTTGCAAGATGTTAAGAGCTTTCCCCCGTAGGGCCACTATTAAGGAGATAGCCTTCTCTTTGTTACACCAACTGTTGGCTATTGCAGCAACTTCAAATTGTTTCAAATATGTGGGCCAAGGTGTTTTACCATCAAATGTGGGTGGTTTCACTCTAAATTTTGACGGTATTGACTCGCTTCCTTCCATGCTTCTTATTTCTGGGATGTTCTGATTTACAACTTGGTTTGCTAATTCAAGTGGCCGCGTTGTTAGTGAAATCATTTGTTCTTGTAACCCCATCACATCTTCTTCCATTTTTACCAATTTGCTGTCCAACCTTTGCTCAACTGTTTTTACCTGTTCAGTGAAATCTTCTTTCAATGCAATGAAGCCATCCATTAACCTTTGTTCTAACGTGGCTGTACTTTCATTCAACTTTTCTTCCATTTTGACAGCATTTTCACTTAATCTTTCCATCTTTTCAGCATTTTCACTAAACTTTACTTCCATTTCTGCAGCATTTTCACTCAACTTTTCATCTATTTTCTCAGCATTTTCACTAAATGTCACTTACATACCGTCTTTAAACTCTTTAAGGGTCGATTTCAGTTCAACTGACCTCATTAAATTTCATTGAGTGTCACTTCCAGTTCAGCTGACCTTCCCTCCACTTTTTCAGCATTTTCACTAAGTGTCACTTCTAGTTTAGCCTACCTCTCTTCAATACCAGATTTAAAATCCTTAAGAAAATTCATTAAAGTTTCTGCGTTATTTATTTATTACACTTTTGTCTATTTATGTATTTTACAAGCTGCATGTACATTAGACACGTTCACATAATATAACATTTATGTTTACTCTTGGACTTCCAAAAGCTCAATTATTTAACTTTACACGATATAATTTATATTCGACATTCTGATATAGACTAACCCTTACATTTATCAGCGGTGTTATATATACCCTGAATTAAAAAGGATGATTCATTCTCCAGTATAATGCTAGAAAAATCTAGGCTTCTTTAGTATATAAGTTGCTTACGGTGCTTGTGTGTTTGACGGGTTGCCTAACAATATATAACAGCTTCGACGACCATTTGGTAGGTTGTACATAAGTACTGATATAGTATTTTCGCTATGCACAAACGATACTTTGATAGACAAGTACTACAACGAAGACCACACTGAGACGAACACATTACGTTCACAAACATTCACTAGATATCCCAAGAGCACTCTGGCCCTGATGACCGTGAAACCAAACAGTTATAACACAACGCATGAACCTAGGTGCAGCAAATCGTCTCTAAATTAATACTAACCTTAGATTTAGAATATTCATAAATTAGTTTTCGTATTGTAGTAGAATAGGATATTATACACTAGCATAGAATTAACATTAAATAGGAAAACGGACTGTATTTGAAACATAAAACTATCAACAACCTAGCTAGAGCAATAGATGTGCAAAATAAAATAACAATCTTACATAAAATAAAAGACAACACATACAAGCAAACACGTGCACGCACTCAGGGACGGTGCACAAGTAATCCCAGGTTTTCTGGGTGCCGATGGCCGGGGACGTGCAGTATGCCTACGAACAGCTCAGTTTCTGAAATCCGTCTGACGATGCAACAACAACCCCGTTTTCTGGGTGCCAAAGCACGGGGCGTGTACTTCCGGTTGCCGATGGTAGGGAATGTCATTATGTATTGTTTATAACCTTGACATTTAGTTAATACTGAACGGTAATGTCCTGGCATCTATATGAAAAAATTTGTTATTACGTAGAGAAATGATTAAATTAACACCTGGAGTTTTGATAATGTTGAAGGTGATGCTCTCTTTTGTATTAGCATTGCTGGATGTACGACGTTTTTGGGGTCCTGCTCATACTGATAACGTTTTATGGACAAATTTTTGCAAGTACCCTGAACCCGAATTAGTTTTCCATTTTGTGTTGATTTGGAAATTAATTACGCCTTGGTGGATATGCCCTGTAGCACAATAATTATTTCTGACACCAACCAGCTGTTATTTTTGCGTTGCTTGTTGTACCCACATGTAGTGGTAAGTGTAATAATGCACTGATTTCTGTAATTAATGTAGGAATCTATTTCTTCTTTAGGGTCCTTGTTCTTAGTCCTTAGTGTTATACTCTTAATTTTAGTTTGATATCTCTTCGTTATTTGGAATTTAGATCCCGTTAAAACTTTTCGCCACCTCAAATTCAAGCTCTGCACATGTTGTAATGGTCGTATCAAAAAATTTTCGATACGTAGAAAATTGCGTAAAAGGGAAAGATGGTCATTGAACGTTCAACGTACTTCAAATAGTATACAAAGTTATTTTTGCTGGCTTTAAATGGATTTAAGGGAGTCATTTATATGGTTACTTTGATTCAGGGGTTTTCTTAAATAGCGAATCATATTATAAAGATTGCGGAGATACAAATTGTAAATATTTTGGTTATTATATAAATTTTGGTTAACTTCTTTTATCTCATTCAAATAGGAAGTGTTAGAGAAAAGGAGGGTGAAATTTTCCTGTTATCGTATGGTAGTACACACTGTGTGTGGTTGAACTTAACTAGTTGAGGCATTATAAAACGAATTATTTAAAATTAAAAATTTATTCTAGGGTATTTAAAGACACAGAGCGGTGGCGAACAGCAGGCAACTGGACGATAAATACATTGGAGTACGGCGATATCATAGCAATATATATATATATATATATATATATATATATATATGTAAATATATATGTACTATTGCGTAGTTTACCTCGTACTAAAGCTTCCCAATTTGGGCCGTAATAATACTGCGTAGTCTCCTTGTGTAAAGTAAATTCCAACAATGTAGTTTGCCACGGCTGCTCTGCTCCTGTCTGAAAAATACAACTAACTACGCCACAAAAAGAAAAACGCTGCAACGGTAAATCTCCTCGATTTATTCAGAGAAAAATTATACACAAAGGTCATCATTCTAAAATCAAGTTCTCAGATTAATTATATTACAAGTTATCCGCTTTTTAAATAATACATTTTATCACATTTTTCCACATCAATAATCATAAAAAGTAACAGGGTTTTACCACCAACCTTACGTTATCCTGGCTTAATACGAGCTCATAGTAAAACCTTTAATTACTCGTGCTAATTTCAGCACACAGATTACAAAAAGTACATTTTACCTTGCACATAATAATATAGTACAACAATCAATTTAGTAACCTAAATTTCCCTTAAGCATAATATAGAAAACCATATCAAAAAAGTTCAATCGTTAACTGTTTTCGATTCAGTTACTTTTAGTTCCACAGCACATACCCATAAAGTATAAAAGTAATTGCACATCAAGTAAACACAAAAAGCAAAAATTTTTAAGAAACATCCGTTACCTGAATTTCTACCGCCCGTGGATCTGCTGCCATACCATCGACGTCTGCGGTCTTTATCAATAGCTGCGCCTTCAGGAATGTCCCCCAATCAGGACTACACCAGCGGTAACTGCTGCCTGCGACTCTATCCTCTCAATTACCAAAGACTTTCAAATCTTTTTACTGCAGCTACAGAACCCATTTACGGTAGGTGAACAATCACGTCGTTATACCATCAGCCTCTACTCCATTTAAAGTGCCTACTATGCACCCAAGCAAATATCACGCAGTCGGTACTTACTTATTTTTGTCTGCTACTCTTTTCTCCGAAATTCCTCTACAAAATATTGGCTGCCATCCAAATCCTAAAATTTTGCCCCGGCGCAAACTCTCTTACGCAGTTATTTTTCTTCTCGGAAATTTAGTCCCTACTAAAACAAGTTAATGGCAAAACACGCCTTTCATAATATCCATATTATATCCATATTATATCCATCTCTGTTCAACATACTCCCTTACTCTACTATTTCTTAGCTTGTCTAACCCCCAATCTGTTCTTATCCCACTTCCTAGTCTAAACTCTAAATTTAACGAACCTTGTATTGTCTTTCTTTCTGTTACTTCTTCTGTCAAATTAATCTCTCTTTATTTAGTTAACCACTTGCATGCCAATTCAACAAAATAACTCCACTCAAAATATGTCTATATTAACATCTTGGATTCTTTCTCACTCTTATTCATACTTAACCAAATAACCCTTCTCTGTTACGCTTGTTGTGCATCTGTACCAGTAATCAAACATTGCCCTCTCTAACCAATATTCAAACTATACATGTCTCCGTCACATACCTACTTTGTCTTATCGTCTTTCTTTGTTTTTTGTAGGCAAGTTTCATCTCTCCTTGATAAAATTCCCACTTTAAATAACATGCAAATAATTCCAACTCCTTTCTTTCCATATGCATTAATATCTACTATTCTTAATTCTGTTTTCCCCCATCTTAAACAAGCACTTTATACATTACGTTTCTAACCTGTTCTTACTTATACTATAGATAACCTTCCTTGTTCTGTTTCGGTCCCTACATTCTAACCGACAACAATAAATCCCTCTTCCTTGAACTCGATGTTTGTTTATATTGTTTTATCTACAAATTATACTCGAAAAGCTATTAAAACTATAACTGCCTGTTTGTCGTTATACACAATTCTTAGATTTCAACGTTTTAAAATGCTCACCCTCCTTGCTTGAAATCTTAGAAAAGCGTTCTTACAAATACACTTCTTCACTATAACATAATTTTTGAAGGTTACATATCTACTTGAAAACTATAATCGTCAACGTTTGCTTTAAAAAACATTACTTAAACAATAATTTAAATATAAAACAGCAATCGTTAAAGCTTCATATTTACACCCTATGCTACACTAATTACCTACAATGATTAAATATGTTTATGATTCTTAAATATACCTCAAAGAATATTTACATTATAAAACACGCTACTTTAATGATTATTCATGGTTATACCTTTATGCTAAATTGCATTCAAGCATTCCAAAAGTTTTTCTAAAATTATATCCTACACTAGTAGTTTACAAAAGCGTTACAAATTGTTGCTTTTTGGTATTTACACCTTAAAACTTGAAATAAATTGTGAAATAAATTATCTAACCCCTTTTACCAATCAAATACCATGGAAATATATATATATATATATATATATATATATATATATATATAAATATCTTAGGTAGTTAATTACACAAGGTAAGTTGATAAATGCTATTGTATTACAGTGAATAAAATGAAACAATATCTTAGACATGTATGCAAAGCCCAAATGATCATTTCAAATCGAGCTAGTAATTGAAAGATGGAAAATATAAGGTCTTGGACAGAACTTGAACTTGTATTTTGGTTTTGCCGGAACCATGCGTTTATCAATTACGCCACCGAGACCGATGACGACAATTGGAAAATTTACAAATTTAAATCGTGTACACAATCTATCAACTTACCTTGTGTAATTAACTACCTAAAATATTTATATATTTAATACTTGGCTTATAGCCGTAATTTTAAGCGTCGCTTCCTGTCTTAACATAAGTCAAAAACTTGACAATGTCAGATATGATTCACAAAAATGCCAAACGTAATTGAAAGTTAGGTTTATGTATAGTTGTGTACACGATTTAAATTTGTAAATTTCCCAATTATCGTCAATGGTCTCGGTGGCGTAATTGGTAAACGCATGGTTCCGGCAAAACCAAGATACAGGTTCAAATCCTGTCCAAGACCTTATATTTCCAATTTTTGAATTACTAACTCGATTTGAGATGATCATTTGGGCTTTGCACAAAAGTCAAAGTTATTATTTCTTCTTATTCACTTTTGCTATGATATCGTTGCAATAACCCGGTGCCCTTCTTTTAATCTCAAAAAAATTAATTTTAAATGTAATGCCTCGGCTAGCTCAGTTTTAACCACGCACGGAGCTTGCGACGATACGACAACAAAGAATTCTTAATCTCCCTTTATATCTCTACTTCCTATGTATTTGAGCTAAACACAATTAACCACAATCTATATAATGTTCTCAAAATATACAATGAACAAAGCGTTGAATAGAACCACTTTTATAAAAGTGAATTAATTTCTACCAAAAATTATAACTCGTTTTACTTGATCAAAAAACCAGCAAAAAGTACCCTTTTTATTAGTACTTGAAGCCCTATGAACGTTCATCAGTCTTTCTTAAATTTTTACGTAAATTATAACGCATGCCAAAACAATTTTTGTTGACTCCCACATAAATTTTTGTGAATGTAATATTTTTGAATATTCATAAATAAAATTATCAATGCAACAAAACATTAATAATAGCTAACCTGTTGTCCTTTTGTTGGCGTGTTCCGTTCCTCCAATTCATACCAGTTTCTGCTCCAATTATTCACTGATTCAGCTTCAGTTTATAGTTACTCCTTGAGTTATCCAAATAGGATTTAAAAACTCTGCGCCAGGTGGATTCTTCAGATATTTATTTAAATACTCTTAGATTCAGAAATTATTTTTATATACTTATTGAACTTCTTCCAGTTGGATCCAGGAATTGTATGGATTCTTTTTGTTCAACTTTTCCAAGTCGGGTCCAGAAATTACTTTGACTCCTTTGTTCATATAAATCTTAAAACTTATTTAAAGCAACCTTCTATAACTTATGTTTTTGAGGATTAAACGACACACCTTGTTTAGTTATTTACTATCAACACATTTAAGTTATTAATTATAAAATCACCTGCAAATACAACACGTAAAAATTTTATATCAGGTGATGTGGACCGTGCCGTCATTAGAGTTAAACTGATTTGTTTACGAAATCCTGGTGTATTTAAAAAAACGCCTATCTGTTTGTAAATGGTCGGTCAAGCGTATAGTTTGTTGATTACCGTCTTGTACATTGATTTTCACATGCAGGCTTGGGTATTTCTATAAAATTTCCATGTATGACGAAGTCGAGACACTGTTCGTTGCACGTAGGATTTCAGGTTATTTATTTAAATTAGTTGGATATTAACATCTTTTATGATTTTTTAAGTCACCTACGTTTTGTTTGTAAAGCAATTTTATTGAACTCTGCTTTATTCTCATGCTGTTATTATTTCCAAATTATCAAGGTTTTGGATTTTCATACCTTTCGGGTCATATAGGTTTGTATTTATTGAAGTACGAAACTATATGCGTTTATCTGTTGTACTCATTGACAAACCTGCTTGTTCAAATAAAATTCCTTTTATAATAATGATGCACTACTCGCGCGTATTGTTTTATAGCTTCTGTCCATGTAGTTTTGTGACTTGCTAGGTTGTTTATTTAGTTGAATCTTTACGAATACACTTCCTTTTTTTTGAATATAATTATAATTATAGTTTATATAAAGGGTGTTGGTATTTGCTTTTTGCCTAATCGTCGAATTACGCACTTTTCTTGGTGAAATGTCTAGTTTTCTGGACTCTCACGATGTCTATATAAAGCGCACTATCCTAGTGACCCTATATACCCCTTAATGACCCTATCATCATTGCAGCAATATATATATATATATATATATATATATATATAATTTTATTATCAATTTATGTAGTTTGCAAATTCGGATGTTGTCGTCCAAAAAATGATACGATTTATTTTGCATCAATTTATAAATAGTCTTACGTTTCGGCAAAAGCTTTTGCCTTTTTCAAGGATACTATAAAAACAAATTTAAATGTCAAAAAAGAAAAAAATCATTTAAAAATATCACAGTACTAACTTAAAATCTAATTCCTAATAATCGAAAAACCCCAAACATGCGAAAGTTGTTAAAACTTTAAAACAGCTGACGTGAATGACATGTAAATGACATAAGAATAGATCACACCAATTGGTACTTTTTTTTTGTTTCAAACTTAATATTAAATCATCATATCTACTTGATATAAACAGACAGCAAAGAATGATCAATATTCAAAAACCAGTCTGACATGAATTAGGTTCCATATGTACTGTTAGATTAAACAATGCTATAAGTTTGCAGTAAGCCTTGACTTTATACATTTAGAAATAATTATGTTATCCTGTAAAGATTTGAATTTACCTTAGACAAGAATATATAGGAAAAGAACTAACAGGATTAGAACAGAAATTAGACATTGAAAAGGATGACTTGGGATATCCTATACTTAGGGATGAGTTTGAGTTAGCATTAAAAGGTCTGAAAAATGATAAGGCACCCGGTACAGACAAGGTGCAAGCAGAAACTCTAAAAGCCGCTGGACAAGCAGTAACAGAACGGCTCTTTCAACTTGTAAGTTATATGTATGAGACAGAGGTACCCAAAGATTTCCAACGTAACATCATAGTAACTATACCAAAAAGGAAAGGCGCGGATAGATGTGAAAATTCTCGAAAAATAAGTCTGAAAGCACACGTGTCAAAAATATTAATTAGAATTATACAAAAACGAATGGAAAAACGAGTTGAAGAAAGACTAAGAGGAGATAAATTTGGGTTTAGGCGAAACAGGGGAACACGGGTATTTTAGCCCTCCGGGTGATAACGGAGAAAACAATAGAAGAAAAGGAAAGCGTGTATACAGGGTTCGTTTATCTGGAAAAAGCTTTCGACAATGTAAAATAAAAAAAAATGTTCAAAATACTCAATAAGATTGGAATGAACTTTAGTGGTAGACGAATAGTACATAGCTTACACAAGGAGCAAACAGCGGTAATAGAATTAGAGCAGGAACATAGAGAAGTAAAAATAAGAAATGATGTGAGACAGGGGTGTGCTCTATCCCCATTAATTTTCAACTTGTGCATCGAAGAGGCAATGAATACTGTCAAATGCGAGAAAACATTTATAATTACTATGCAGGGTCAAAAGCTTGATATACTTTGATTTACAGATGATGTAGCGGTATTAGCATCTAGCAAGGAAGAGTTAGAAGCTGCTGTTAATGAAATGGAAACAGTTCTAACAGAGAAATACTGTATGAAAATTAACAAAAATAAAACTAAAGTATGAGTATTCAAAGGAGAGAAAAACAAATTAAAAACTAGAATACAAATAGGTAACGAGAACTTACAAAAGGTTAAGGATTTTTGCTACCTAGGAATTCACCTAACGCAAAATGGCAAGAGCGCAAAAGATATAAAACAAAGATTAGCACAAGGTCGTGCTACATTTAACAAGAAAAAGCAACTGGTGTGTTCAAAGCCAACAAACATAAAAACAAGGAAAAGATTGCTTAAAACATATGTGTGGAGCACAGCACTATACGACTGTGAAATCTGGACAGTATGAGAAACGAACAGAAAAAGGATAAAAGCCTTTGAAATGTGGTGCTACAGACGTATGATGAAGATATCATGGACAGACAAACTTAAGAACAAATAGGTACTAGAAATGGTAGGAAAAGCTGGAAGGATGCGGATAACAGTAAAAACTAGGAGAGATAGAATGATAGGCCACATACTAAGACATGATGGAATAGTGCGGAATATTTTAGAAGCATAGATAGGAAAAAGAGAGGCAGAGGTAGACCTAGGTTTGACTATTGAACACAGATAGTGAAAGATGTAGGTTGCGGGAATTTCTGGGAAATGTGCAGGCTAGCTCAGAAAAGAAATCAACGGAGGTACGCGTCCAACTTGAAAACGAAGAAAAAACTGTACTTAAACCTGATGATTATTATAAGCAGCTACATGTATTGGTTTTGCAATAGTTTCAATTAATGTTAATTGTGCGAAAGAAGTTACTGGAAAACTATTAATTTGGCAAATGTCTAAGTGTTGGGGGATCCTTAGTAGCCACAGACTGTTTAACCTCCTTCACATACCACTGACTCTTTTTGATATAGAGCATATAATTAGGAAGCAACAGGAGGGGAACCGAACTGTTTGCAGGCTGTAGAAATTTCAGGGAACAGTATCGGTTAGCTCAAAAAAGAAATAACAGGGGGCACCAGTGTCAAAACGGAAAACCTAATAACGACAAAAATAATTGCACTTAAATCTGATGATTATTATAAACTGCAGGTGTTGTATTTGAAATATTTTGATTGTTCAAAAAGATATACTGGAAAACTATTCATTCGACAATGTTCAAGTGTTGGAGATCTTGGTAGCCACAGGTTGCCTAACCCCCTTCACATACTACTAAATATCGGGGAAATAGGGTTGGTATTTGCAAGCAATAGAGAGAGGGAACCAAACTGCATCTAACAAGAAAGAGCAACGTCTATGTTCAAAAACAACAAACACAGAAACAAGAAGAAATTTGTTCAAAGCATATGTGTGGAACAAAGTACAATACGCCTATGAAATAGAGGCAGTTGGAGAAGCAGAAGGGAAAGCGGTAGAAGCCCTTTGGAATGTTGTGCTGCAGATGTATAGGGATGATAGCATGGAAAGAAAAAGTTAATAACAAAGAGGTTATAGAAATAGTAGGGTAATAAAAAATCTGTAGAAAACAAAAAAATACGAGAAATAGCAGGACAGTATACGTTCTATAGCATTTTTGGGAAACAGTGTGTGGTATATTACAAGCTGAGATAGGAAAAAAAAGATAGAGGTAGAACTAGATTAGACTGCTGCACGCAGGTAGTGAAATATGCAGACTGGAGAAATTTCAGGGAAATGTGTAAGTTAACACAGAATAGGAAACAATGAGGGTACACGTCTAACCAGTTCCAGTACTAAAAACCTAATGATGATGATAAAGTTCGTAAAAAGTCTCCCATTCTTTGTTAATGCATTAAAAACAGCCTATATAATCTCTCTATTACGACTTCTGTTATATAGTTAGGGTTACTAACTGCGTTCTTTTATCTATTTTATAGCCATTCGGTAGTAGCGCCTCTTCAAAGTGACGTACATCTATACAAGGCAATTAATATTCTGATTTAATGGTTTTGAGAACATTTCTCGAAGTAAATGTCGCATTCTGTTATTTAGTTAACGTAAATATTCGAAAATTCGGGACTATTTTTTGATTAACCTTTTTGATAAAATTCTTCGTTTCTAACGAGGATGCATTAAGGCTTGCAACCAGTTATAACGTTTTGAATAAATAACGCCTATTGTGGTCTTTTGTGGAGTAATTCTTTGCACACGGAAAATATGCTTTGTTTTAGCAATTCGAAAAATTATTATCTTTATCGCGGAGGAATACCTTATGCAATTTACCTTTGAGACAAGTACGGATTGAAATTTATTTATTATTTTACGGGTGAATCAGACTCGGTTTACGATAAATGCAATAAAAAATCGTTTTAAAGGCATTTTTCTCACCCAAATAAATATTTACACACGAATTTGATCAATGAGTGCTGCTTTTAAAATTGAGCTTAATTCTTATGCTTTATAAATGCAGTAAAACTTGTTTACGGTAAATGGAACGTGTACTAGAGAATGTCTACATAGGGATTTTGAAGTTGGGCTTCACTATTTTTGAATTGATGTGTTATTAAAGCGTTTTATTTTACATGGGAATACGTTTATCTTGCTAAGGGAATACGCTTATGTTTATACAGGGAGAAATTTAATATTGGAAAATTTCATTTTTCTTCCTTTGAGATGTTTTCTCCCGGAATTTGGTGTTTAATGACCTCTCGTGATCTCATTATCATATTAATATATATATATATATATTGCTGTGATAAGGGGTTGCTTAAGGGTGTACTTGATAGTAAAGGTCGTTTAGAAATGAGAAATTACCATAGGCAGCAGAAAACTGCATTTATTTAGTAAAGAATTGAGAAATGGAGATAGTTTGTAAATAGTAAGTAGTCAACACCCTGTATATAAAGTATAAGTAACTTTAAGTGACGCAAATACACACAGGAAGACGCATAGTTAGCGTAGAAACCAGGAACACATGCATTAGATAAATAGTAAATATTTAATACCCTGTAGATAAAGTTTCAGTTAATTTAGGTAAGGCAGATAATAATATTTTTCAGTGGAAGCACGCGTATTTATAAGTAAACATAATGAAGTGTAATTAGACACGCATTTAAAAGAGTTCCAAACGATTAGGTTAATACGGAGATAGAAATAGAGCTTCAGGAAGCATAATGTAAATGCGTGCAAGTAGTTAAGAACTTTGATAAGAAAGAAGATTAAAAAATGCGTAAATAACATGCAGATATGAAAATTAAAAGTCGAATTGCATCAGTTGTTTATGGAAAAGCAATTAGATTCATCAAAACACCGCATGTCTGATAACGAAGACAGCTGTGACCAGGTGACAATTATTGGAAAGCATAGAAAATTACATCAGAAAATATTTTAAATGCAAATATTTGATTGGTTAGAATAAGCGACGAGTTTGTAGACCATACCCACTGACGGAGTGGGAACTCAATGATATATTAGCAGGTACAGTGATAACGAAGTCAGTTTTGAACTCAACAAAGGCCGAGGTGCACCACTATGAAATAAAGTGATACGTAATAATAATTCAAAGTGAAAAATTGTATAAGTGCGAAAATGAAAATTACGATTGCCGATTAAACGTAAGTAGATTTTGGGGAATTTTATTTTAAACTAAAACATATTAATAATAGGGCTTCTGAGTTCGTGGAGAATAAATGTAATTTCAAGTCAGGGGACAATGATAATAAGAATTCTATTTTGAGTCCGTGGAGAATAAATGTAATTCCAAGTTCTGGGTGGAGAAATATACAATTTCTAAGTCAAGGGAAAATAAATGATGATAATCCAATTCTAAGTTTGCGGAAATTGATAAGAAGTAATTCTAAGTCTGAAATGAAACGACAATAAATTGGTGTGCATAAGTATAAGTTAATAATGGTAGTCCAGAGGGTGATTGCAACAATTTAAATGCAATGGTTCAAGCGTGTGAATAGACAATATTTCGAATGGGCAAGTAATAATCCTGAATTGGGGGAAGATAATTTTTATTCAAATGGATGGCTTAATGCATGGGAAATATTAGTGGATGCGTCAATTGCAAGAAGAAAATAGACCAGGTTAGATTTTTAGTTGTAAGACATTATTTTTCTATATTTTTACTTAAATATTGAATTTGCTTAATATAAAGACAAAGGATTTGAATCGTATAAAGTGCGTGATATGATAAGAGGTTTCGAACGTTCTATACTTCTTTTATAAAGATAATAAGTTTTTTTGGTGACTTTGGGTTTTGATTAAAAAGGTATATGATTTTGAAAAATGAGATTTACAACATTAATTAATTGAAAAGTGTATTTTAAATAATTTACAAAAACTGTACATAATATTTGTTTCATTATATAGAATCGAATTAACTGAATTTATAATTCCAAATAAATGCTAGTCGAGGTCATAAAATAAAGTTAATGGGAGTGATTTGATAATTTAAACAGTTCCGAATGAAAACACGCCAAAAGCAAGAAAAATGAAAATTTTCAATATTTAATCATTCCTTGTATAAACGTAAGAGTATTCCCTTAACAAGATATACGTATTCCCATATAAAATAAAACGCTTAAATAATACATATTCATTTAAAAATGGTGAAGCAAAACTTCAAAATCCGTATGTAGGCATTCTCTAGTACACGTTCCTTTTACCGTATAACAAGTCTTATTGCATTTATAAAGCATAAGAACGAAGCCCTATTTTAAAAGTAGCACTCATTGATCAAATTCGTGTCTAAATGTTTATTTCGGTTAGAAAAATGCCTTGTGAAGCAATTTTTTATTGTCAGATCATATATATATATATATATATATATATATATGCATATATATATACAACACACACAGATATGTATATATATATATATATATATATATATATATAAAAATTAAAAAAGGATTAATGGCAAGTGACTCAAGTTCAGCCACGAAGGCATCCTGTCGACGCGTTTCGCCCTAATTGTGGCTCATCAGGACAGGAGTAGCAAAGTTGAAATATTTAATACAAACACCTTATGGGAAGTACAGCATCACCTAGCTCACAATTTGTGTTGTCGTATCGTTTCACCTAACATTGCAGGTTTAAACAACAGTCGGCACGGAGGAGATCCAGCTCAACTGCCTTTTTCATTATATATATATATATATATATATATATATATATATATATATATATACTCCTGTGAATCCTAGATTAAATTTAATTAAACATCGAAGCTGAAAAACTTATGACACTTATTTTTTATGTATACGTTGGGAGTAGTGTGTTGATTAAATGTGGTTTAATATGTATGGGGTTCATAAAAGAACTCAAAAGAAAGAAGTATATTTTTAAATCTGTGTGTTAGTTAACGGAATATAGGAATACTGACAGTGTTTATGTTTTATAGTTTCCACTGCATTTTACAAACGTAGCAGTAATATCTAATAATTCCTTTCATATTTATTTTTATTAAATCAAAAAACCTACTTGCTTCTCATTAGCCAAGCCCTGACCCTTAAAATATCTGGCTAATTTGCTCAATGAATATTTTCTTTTCGCTAAAAAATCTAACGTATATTACGCGGCAGGTGATAAGTAAACCTTTTAGAGATTGATATATCTAACTACAGAGGTAACGGAAATATGTACATGTTAATGTTGTGGAAGCATGGTAAATATTGCCTAAAGTCGAATATCCTATAGAAAATCTTAATACTCGCAAATGTGAAAGTTTTCCACATTTCAGAATTCAAATGTACGTTCTTTTATATTTGTTCCACTTTCAGTGAAGTTGACTTAATTACCAAATTTTAAGTTCTTGGAGAAAACTTATCTAAAAGCGGTTATTTGGATTAAAGTTGTTGTCATTAGAATCAAGAGAAAATTCAATTTATTTGTAGATAGTTTTAATAAAAGAAAAAAGCATCAAACTTTGTATAACCTATCAGTATCAGACAAGTTATTTTGTCTTGTCATTTGCATTCTGCCGCGCTATCTGTAATTGTCGTGTTTAGCATTGAAATTCAATGCAATGAAGAGCAATTGAAAAGCCATCAATGTACAAAGGAAATTTGAATTCTATTATTGATCCTTGTATCTTTGAATATGCAGGAAGTATATGAGATATCCTAATATCCTTCGACTTTCTGTTTGCGACAATTTTAGGTATTGAAATCTTGTAGGATCTGTTCAAATTGAAGGAAATAACAGTTTAATTAAGCTTAAATCTGTACGAGTTATGATTGGTCGAACTAATGGAACCGTAACTTTGATTTTAGAAAATCCTACAGGGCTGTATTTTATTGACTTTCATAAATTATATACTTTCGTACTTTCAGATGAAGAACTGAACGATTTAGTAATATCAGATTGTTACATTCAATTTTACGTTCCTAAATATTTTCATTCGAGTTACAATGTTTTCAAACATTCCCACTCTTCCACTTCGATATTTTGTATAACTACCTGTTATAGGAGACGCCCTTGATCATGCATTATTATGTAATAACTCGATTTGTTCCTATAAAACTTATTCTTATACAATTGAAACAGGTGCTTGTTCTACACCCTGTAGAATGTTATTAGTGTATTTAGTTTAAGTTAAAGTACCTCAATCTATGTTTATTGTTTGATATAACACAGCAAATGTATTCGGTTATCAACAACCTTTGCTGTCTGAAAGAATATGTTCGCTTTATTTAAAAACAGTAATATAAGTTTGAATAGAATGGATTTTCCACATGTGTCATAAACAAAAGCGATTGGATTTACATTTGCGGGATTTCTTTATCTAGTTATGCATTAAAGAGACTTGAGACTTGTTCTATTATATATGGTACCCTAATATTTCAATCAACTACCATATTGTTTTCTAAATTGGGTTCACTTTGATCCTGCTTTTCGTCCTAGCATGTGCTTTCTGGGTGGCTGATTAAAATACTTCGAGAACGATGCACGTCTTCCACGAGAAGCTTCTACCTTCGATGCATCGATCTTTTACATAGACTCAAATGCTCAGTAAGTTCGCTATTGCAATGATAGTCTCAGCCCTATAGATCTGACTACTGTAGTGACGCTGCATCTGGGCGCAAGAATCACGACGTTTAGCTGTTTCGCTTCCGTGAATTCAAATGCAAGATAAGTATCACAACACATGGAGGTATGTTGAGATCTTTTCTTTTTTGTCTTGTTTGTAAACTCCTGAATGTTTGTGCGGAACCAATGCACTTGAATGGACCCTTGCAACCTTGCCCCGACGGACGGAACCAGTTTCCAAACCGCTTGGAAATTAGCTTCGCGAATGCTTCATATTACGTCTTAAAATACTACTGGAAATGTCTCTGAATTCCATACTTTAATTTAACATACTTGCTATTTAGACAATTTAAACATTACAATTTTTATACTGATTAGTTTCCTTTATATAGTTAAAAACTGTCGTAGTTATCCAGGGGCTGACATAGATAGCGATCATAACTTAGTTAAAATGAAGTGTAAACTAAAATTCAAAAAATTGAGAAAAGTTAAAAGAGAGGGATGGGATCTAGGTAAGCTTAATGATAGTAGGGTAAAAGAGGAATATAAACAAGTATTAGATAATAAGAGCAAAGAGATAGCTGTAGGAGGAATGTAGAAAATAGATGGAAAGAAATAAAACGGACTGTACATGATACAGCAACACAGACTATAAGTAAGAAAAAAATAGAAGCGAGAAAACCCTGGGTAACAAAGGAGATATTAGATTTAATAGAGAATAGAAGAAAGCTTAAACCTTTCAGAGAAGTGGATAGTGAAAGTAAGCAAAATATAATACAGTTAGAAATAAGATAGTACACGAGTGTAGAAAAGCTAGAAATAAATGGATGGAGGAGAATTGTAAGGAATACAAGATGATTTGAGAGTAGGTAAGACAGACAGGGCTTACAGGGCAGTTAAAAAGTTTTTGGGAAGATAGGAAAAATATAATGGTATTAGAGACGAGAATAATGAGCTTCTAATAAATAAAGTTGAGGTAGCAGATAGATGGAAAAGATATTTAGAAGATTTATATAAGGGAGACGATATAGATGAGTTAGAGAACGACCAAGAAGAGGATGTAGAAATAGGGTTCTCAATATTAAGAGAGGAATTTGATAGAGCTGTTCGGAATCTTAAACTAAATAAAGCGCCAGGGATAGACGATATTCCCGCAGAATTAATAAAATATGCTAGTCAGAAAACTTTAGATAGATTATATGAACTAATAAAAGTAATATATGACACAGGTGAGGTTCCAATAGATTTCGAAAAAAATATTATTATCCCAATCCCAAAAAAGTCAGGAGCTGATAGGTGTGAGAATTTTAGAACGGTTAGTTTAACTTCTCATGCTTCCAAAATACTAACAACAATAATTAAAAATAGAGTAGAAGCTTTGACTGAGAATTATTTAGGCGAAGACCAATATGGTTTTCGTAAAGACAGAGGGACTAGAGAACCGATACTAATGATTAGGGTAATTATCGAAAAAGGTTACAAAAATAAAAGACTCATTTTGCGTTTGTAGATTTAGAAAAAGCATTTGATAGGGTTAATTGGATTGTTATGTTCAGGGTTTTGCAAAAATAGGAATCTCTCATAGGGATAGAAAAATTATTTACAGTCTATATAAAACCAAAGCGTAGTAATTAGATTGGATGAAATAGAAAAGGAAGCTAAGATTAGAAATGGTGTTACACAGGGTTGTATACTGTCTCCTTGATTTTTAATGTTTATATTGAGGAAGCTTTAAACTTAGCTAGAGAGAGAAAGAGATAGGTATTAGTGTACAGGGACAGAAAATAGACATGTTACGTTTTGCAGATGATATAGCCATTATAGCAGAGTCTAGAAAAAGTTAGGAGAGTTTTAAATATTTTAGATGAGATACTACAGAGTAACTATAGTATGAGAATTAACTCAGTAAAGACAAAGATAATGACAAGTGAGTTACAGCCTAGTTCTAAACCAAAATTAAAAATAGGTTATACCGAGTTAGAGGAGGTAGATGAATTTTGCTATTTAGGTAGTATAATTACAAAGGATGGACGTAGCAGAAGGGATATAGTAGCTAGAATAGCTCAAGCTAGAAAAATGTTCTTAAAAAAGAAAAACTTACTAATAGCTAATAGTATTAGTTTAGATAATAGAAAAAGTTTCTTAAAGTCGTACGTATGGAGCGTTCTACTATATGGTAGTGAGACTTGGACAATTAAAGAAGTAGATAAGAAAAAGATAGAAGCTTTTGAAACTTGGTATTATAGGAGAATGTTAAAGATTAGTTGGACAGATAGAGTAACAAACGAGGAAGTTTATAGAAGGATAGGTGAGGAACCCTGTATGTGGAAACAATTAAAGGTCAGGAGAGATAGAATGATAGGGCACCAGTTAAGACATGAGGGACTATTTAGTAAAGTCTTAGATTATAGACTACCAAATAAAAATAGAGTAGGAAGGCCTAGACAAAGCTATATTAGTCAAATTATTAGAGACCTAGGTTGTGAAGGGTATGCAGACCTTTTTAGACTAGCTCAGAATAGAAAAGAATTTAGAGCTGCGTCAAACCGACTTTAAGTAAGTTCGAAAACAAAACCAAAAAAAATAAAAATCAGGTAACTAAATGTCACCATGACATAACTCACAATTAGTTAGCGGTCTGGCATGTTGGTAGCGTTTCGTTGCTTAAGCCTTACCATAACATATAATTTAACACTTTTCATTTTTGAAGCGGATAACCAGGTTATATTTCATTTCCTGATAAATGGTAATTATGTGACCATGTTAGAGTTCTTTAACAAACATCAGGTTGCTAATATCTATGTAGAGCCAGGTGGATAGGAAAAAGATAGAAGGATATAGGAAGACCTAGACCAAACTATATTAGTCAAATTATTAGAAATTTAGGTTGTGAAGGGTATGTAGAGCTTTTAGATTAGCACAGAATAGAAAAGAAGTTAGAGCTGCGTCAAACCGACCTTAAGTAAGGTCGAAAACAAAATGATGATGATGATATAGTAAACGACGAAATGTCTGCAGAATATAATTCTTTTGCTTATCTTAAATAGAATATTTCACTTGTGTTGTTTGTCAATAAAAATTCGTTGGCGGGTTATTTTACTTTTTGTCTTTGTAAACCACCTCCACTCTCCATTTTTGTAGTTAACCCGGCACTTCTACGTTTCTTTTATGTTTTTATATGTGATTGTCATTCTTGCGGGTCCTTATTTCGCTTTCCTTTCTGTTTCTGCCTGACCCGTACGTATTACCGATACAAATTTAATAACAAGTTGATACTAGTTACGAACCATGATTGCTGCCCATGCTCTTAACGAATAACGCCATTCCAATGTTAATTTGCTTCAAATTTCTTGTGCCATCCGTACCTCCAAACATGGAAGCATTGATTGTACTCCTTTTTTTAGTTTATTTGGTCGTGAAAATATCCTCTCGGGCGATTATTTCGGACCATTGTCCCAGAACGACATTTATATCCCTTATCCTAAACACCCAATCGCCTTTGTTATTCGTACATCTGGAAAATCCATTCTATTGAAACATATATTGCTATTTTTAAATAAAGCGAACCTATGCTTTCTGAAAGCAAAGATTGTTGATAACCGAATACATTTGCTGTGTTTTATTACACAATAAAGATAGATTGAAGTACTTCAACTTA
Source organism: Platerodrilus igneus (assembly GCA_036346225.1). Lineage (NCBI taxonomy): Eukaryota > Metazoa > Arthropoda > Insecta > Coleoptera > Lycidae > Platerodrilus > Platerodrilus igneus. The sequence continues at coordinate 2,232,334 of JARFIW010000982.1, read as the reverse complement.
AACTAAATACACTAGCAATATTCTACTGGGTGTTTAGCAAGCACTTATTTTAATTGTAACAGGTAGTTGTACAAAATATCGAAGTGGAAGTGTAGCAATACTTGAGAACATCGTAAATCGACTGAAAATATTTAGAAAGGTAAAATTGAACATAACAAGGTACTTGCACCACTGGCATCGAGTAATTTTTTATCTGCAGGTGTATTTGGAATTCAAGTAAAAATGGAATTACACAAAGTAGTATACAAATGATTGGTATCGCAATAAGTTTGATGTTAGATTCTCGTCGTTTCATTTAACGCAAAGTAGTTCCGGCATTTTTAAGATATAACTCAAAGCATCTATATTGACACCCAACATAGGAAATTATTTTATTTTTTAACGCTCCAAATCGTAGCACTTTTATTGGCTTGCAATGTCGAGCTGCATTAGCTACACACACACACACACACACGCACGCACGCACGCACGCACGCACTTACGCACACACACGCACGCACGTACGCACGCACACGCACACACGCACACACGCACACACGCACACACGCACACACGCACACACGCACACACGCACACACGCACACACGCACACACGCACACACGAACACACGAACACACGCACACACGCACACACGCACACACGCACACACGCATACATGCACACGCGTACACACGCACGCACACACACACACACACACACACACACACACACACACACATATATAATTATATGTAGAATTGTTAAGGAAATACTAGACCAAAATCGAAAACAATCAGTTAAACATTCTCTTTATTTGCTTTCGAAATATAATTTAATTTCTTTATCAGGACACTAAAAAGGTTAAGTAATAACAACTAAAAACAAACTAAAAAGTAGTTCTTACGCAAATGTGAGAAGTTATTTTGAAAACATATTCCAAAATCTCAGCATAATTTCAATTGCATTAGACCTAACATTTATAACACGTTTTACAAGTTAACATTTATTAAACAATGACAAATTTTAAAAATGTTATTTCTCAGTATCAGTATACACAATGGGTAAATACAAACTAAATAAACGATCAGTGTGACAATATAGTTATCCACTGATAAAACTAGTTCTATATAAGCAAGTCTGACCATTATAAATATAATTTAATCTTGTGCTACTACTCATCCACAGGGCCATCAAAACCATGTCTGTGAGGTGATGTCAGTAAATAAGTATAAATAACACTTAAGCCATCTGTATCCAATTTTTTATTCATTGGATTCGGTTCACGTTTAATGAAAAACATTTCTAAAAATTTCCTTATCGTAAGAACAGATTGTTTTGCAAGAATTTCCACCCCATCAAAATCGAGTTTATGGCCTAGATAATGTGTATCTGACGCAAGAGCATATCTATCCGGTTTTAATTTCGCATCATTTTTATGTAATTGTAATCGCGTTTTCATGATCTGCGACGTATTCCCAATGTATGTTTGAATGCAATTAATACAACTAATCCTGTATACTATATGTGATTGAGAAATTGAAGGAAGATCAGATTTTAATTTGCTAAACAGACATCCCACCGTTTTTATATATTTTTTATTTATTATTACATCTTCATATTTGAATATGTTTATTAAATTATTAGTTAGAGTGAAAATTTTGGATAAAGTACGGTATTTTACTAATAAAGTATTATTGCGTTTATCAATTTTAACTATATTTGTGGTATTTGTATTCATTTGAAATATCATTTTGTTTACGAGTGTTTTAGGGTAAGCATTATCAATTAATAAAGATGACAACTTTTTTAAACTATTGTTAATAAAAGAGGAATGGCAAATTTTCTTTATCCTGTATATCATTTGTTTTATGAAATTTATTTTAATTGATAGTGGATGCTCTGATTTGTAGTTTATGTATCTACCCAATGATTTTGGTTTTTGGTACCAATCTAACATGATGTGTGTATCTTTCCTAATAACTCTAGTGTCGAGAAAGAGTATGGAATTATTTTGATCTTCTTGTTCCACTGTGAATTTTAAGTGTTTGTCGAAACTATTCAAAATGTCTAGGATTTCTGAGGTGGCATTTAATAGATAATTTTGGTATACATGTGTCAAGTTTAACGTTTGATTTGCTCCAAGTTTTTAGCATCTTAGTTGTATGAACACCATATATTTGAGTAATAGATTGATAAAATCCCATCATTAATTATATTGATCTGTAATATTGTAATGGTCGTTAAATATATTATTATATGTAGAATTGTTAAGGGAAAATACTAGACCAAAATTGAAAACAATCAGTTAAACATTCTCTTTATTTGCAATGTTTAGCTTTCGAAATATTAATTTCTTCACCAGGACACTAAAAAGGTTAAGTGATAACAACTAAAAACAGACTAAAAAGTAGTTCTTACACAAATGTGAGAAGTTATTTTGTTAACATATTCCATAATCTCAGCATAATTTCAATTCCATTAAACCTAACAATTATAACACGTTTTACAAGTTAAAGATTATTAAACAATGACAAATTTTTAAAATTTTGTTTCTCTGTATTAGTATGAACAATGGGTAAATACAAACTAAATGAACAATCAGTGTGACAATATAATTATTCATTGATAAAACTAGTTCTATGTAAGCAAGTTTGACCCTAATAAATATAATTTAATCTTATGCTACAACTCATCCACAGGGCCATCAAAACCATGTCTGTGAGGTGATGTCAGTAAATAAGTATAAATAACACTTAAACCATCTGTATCGGATTTTTTATTCATTGGATTCGGTTCACGTTTAATGAAAAACATTTCAAAAAATTTCCTTTTCGTAAGAACAGATTGTTTTGCAAGAATTTCCATCCCATCAAGATCGAGTTTATGGCCTAGATAATGTGTATGTGACGTCAGTTTAAAATTTAGTAGTCATAAAAACTTCTTCTCTTTTAGTAATGCTTGGAACTAATAGTTGGTTGTCTCTTTCCCTATAATCTTACGAGCTTCTGTAATTTATAGCCATTAAAACTTGCTATCCCATATGGTTTTATAGTTTGCCGGCGTTATTGAGCTTTATGAATTGACGTATATTTGTTCGCATCGTTTGTTAACGTAAAGATAATGGATTTTCGAACAATCTGAAAAAGTAGTTGGTTAATGATATTCCTAAAGAGGATAAATGCATTGTTGAATTCGCTTGCGGTTCTTCCAATCTGTATATATGCAACTAAACTTGTTTTTAACTGATATTTCTCAAGCGAATAAATATTTACAAACGGGTTTTTAAATCAAATGAATGCTTTTTAATTTTCACGGATTAGCCTTGCTTTAAGAATTGGCTTCGCTTTTAAATGGTATGTCACAACACTTGAGCGTGTTGTTTTACATAAAATTTTACCTTATGAGCTAAAGGAATAAGATGATTATCTTACTAGAATATTATACAAAGTAAAAATTAAATATTGGAAAATTTTACTTTTTTCAGTTTTGGGTTAATTCTTCTCACAGAAATTGTTGCTCAATAACGTTCTATGACTTTTTTATCACATCAATATATTGTAGCGCGCTACTGTTAACGCGCTCATAAATTTAGAGAAACTTAGAACAATTTAGAACAAAAGTCTTTATTACTCATTATTCACAAGTTTAATTAACAGTATGTGCCTTATTTATAAATGTTTTTCAGTCCGATTAACAATGAATCACTATCACACTAATGCTATTTACAAGCACTAATATCTTTAAATTAAATACTTAACAATAAGTCTTTCTAACAACACTAACACTACTATAATTTATTTATTACCCTTTTGTCTATTTATGTACAAGCTGACAATACAATATGCATGTTCACAGAACACAAATGTATATTTACTATAGGACCTTCAAATCGTAATGACTAACTAGCTATACACGATATGATTTATATAGACATTTGGATATAGAGTAACTGATGTACACTCATCACCGATCTTATGTATACCCTAAAATTAAATTGATTATGCATAGTATGGTGTTTGCCCGAATGTTCTAGACTGCCGTAGAATACACTTCGGTTATGCAACTCGCGTATTTGACGGGTTGCCTAATAGTTTGTAGCACTTTCCCCTTTTAAAAACCGTTACGTCCCATAACTGTAAAAACATTTTGACGCCAATTTAATGACAGATGACAGTATCGGCAGCTATTTCCACTGGTGCATCCACCACGTCCTTGGAAAAACAGTCAACACTCTTTGCTTGATTTTGGTAGACAACCGGTTAATAGCAACAAACAAAGACCTGGATGTTGGTTCCTGGAAAATTACTTCTTGCATACTTCAAACTATTCTCCAATCCAAGCGATCCCATCTACAGCATCACTAGTAATGTTACTCCATTTTCCATTATCTGAGCCTTAAAACTCAGCAAAGCCTTTCATATATGTTCATAACTATGTCTCTGCCATGAAGAATTTTTGGTGACCAGATTGTAAACATAACAATTTCCATCCTGAAGAACCAAGGCTTTTCCTACAGTTGGTTGCTGTTGTACTAATTCAACCACAGTAGATAAGTAACCTTCGTACGAGCACAAAAAAACCGGTTTTCTTGTTAGATTTAACATGGGAAATTGTAAGGTACAAAAAGACAATTTTTTCAGATAGAAAAGTCATTCACCCCGGGCGATCCTACATTCAAGGTTCATGAGACTTTTGCTTAACCATTTATATAAGAATTCTGGTGCAGTCCGATCCACAACCTATCCCTCCATGCACTGCCTCTCCCTCTCCACCTAAATAAAGATGTGCAATTATTAAAATGCTTTATTACACATTGCACTTACATACATTGATTTTATACACATATTTTTAATATTGCTTATATGGATTTCAGTTTATCTGAACTAACATATATTACACACATATCGATTGCTTATGTCTAGATTAACATTCGTTAGAGGAGCATACTTTTATTTTATTTATATATTTACACTTATTTACTAGATGAACACTTTTACACTTACATTCTACATGTATATATCAGAATAATTCAATATAGTTTAAACTGCTTCCTCAATTTCCATGTTATTTATGGAATAATGACCTAAGGGTGATGTCTTGTATGATCCCGAAATCAAATATCTTTTATCGTCGTGTGAATTTGTTTCATCAAAGAACAGCAAAACCCCATTATTTACAAACTTTGCTGTCTGAGACGGCGATCCATTTGTTTTAATTAATTTGCCTTCTATGTACAGCATACCCTTGGATGGTAAGGTGTAAACACTTTGTTGTTCTTGTATATGGATTCGAATTTCTTCATTCTTCTTTAAAGATGTGTTAGCATAAGGCTGATGAGTATATTTTTCAATATTAACAATGGCATTGTCGTAGTTAACTTTTTCACGCACCTTCAGTATTTCACTATTCATTCTACTTTTTTAATTAAATAAATACAGTCCTAACGATTGTAAAAACTGCCGGTTTTGTGTTGTTAACGGTCTTGAAGCAATCAATCGAGTGTCGATTGCTTTGACATTTACAGCGTTTATAGCAATTCTTGACATGTTGCGTGAATTATACTTAATAGGCATGGCTATTGCAGATTTTTTTAAGTGCAACCTTACATTTAGCAGTTCTCCTCTGAAATTAACTAAATTTCCATCTAGATCTAACACTTTAAATATTATTTCATTTATTATACGTGACCTGATAGGTAAATATATAAAAGTAGGTGGGCACTCGACAATTTTAAAACTTGCAGGTACTTGAGGAAAAAATTCATGTATTACATGCGCTGGTTTACTAATTAAATAGGATCCACTTGCAATATTACAGTCGATTAAAACTGCATTCACATTATAAATGTTGATCGCGTAGTCTGCTTAATGTGTGGCATATGCTAGCAATTTTCGTGGATTGAAACCGAAAAGAAAACCAATTGAATCCTTTTTGGTAAAATCTACATCTTTACTACATTTAATACTACATTTAAGTGTATTATTGTCAACTGTAATTTCTATATACACTGGCGTTTTTCTAGCGCTTCGTGATTGTTCCATTTCGACCACGCCACCTTTTATCGCCTATAGCTTTTTGAAGATATTTATTAATTTTCCTAATCTCATGAGTACCTTCAAGTATTTCTATTAATTCTCCGTTAGGTTCATAACAAAAATTATTATTTATTCCTTTATCAACATTTAGAATTGTGTTATAAGACTCAAATTTGTTAATCCTAAAACGTACTCCGAATCATTATCCAAGTTTATAGGCGGGTTAAAGTTGCTTGTTAAAACTGAAGTGTTTCCCGTTAGAGTAAAAGTGTACGACATGACAATTTCATACGCAGTTCTATCAACTGCTTAGAAATTGTAAGCATAAATGTCCGCAAAACACAGTACCGTACGATTGTTCTTGGTTAATGTTATAAAGAATTTTACATTTACCCCCAATATCAAATAACTTATCAACTCTGTTGGCGGTCGCAGGTTTCCGTAGCTGTCATAGTAAATAGCACTACTACCGTACTTTTTATAAGAGGCCCAATAGGTGCCTACACCTTCTATTTCATCTAAATTAATTATACCACATTCTTTTAAATTAACTTTCTTGGGAAGAATGTTTCTCATAGACACTCCGCGGAAATATGGTACTTCTAATAGTTTAACAAACTCTATTAATTTTACATATCCTAGTGCTCGATTCGGTAAAATCAAGTCGCGTTTCTTTGAAGTTTTGCAGGGGCTAAAAAAAGACCAAAACGTTTTTTATAAGGTTTGATGTACATGCCGTTTCCGACTGCAATGTCCTCCATTGCCTTGTTATTACGTTGTTTTTTCGCTAGTTGTTCCTTAGCTATTTTAGTATCTGAAACTGTTTTTGCAACAGCAGCTGCACCTCCAGTAAGAGTACCAAGGGCGCTTAGGCCTGCAAAAATTGGTGTTAGTGGTAGAAAACCCCCTGTTTTAGGAATTGATATAATACGAGCTGATTTAACATGTTTCTTTTGTTTTGCTGTATTGGCGGCCTTAATTGCTATGTTGATTGCATCCATAATATTAGATGTTGTAGCCCTTTTTAAAGCTGTACGTGCTTGTTTGCTAATACTTTTAATATCTAGCGTACTTCTTATTTTACGTTTCTTTATCAGTTTTCTTATTTTATTGATATGATTTGTTCTCAGTGATGCGCAGACACCCATACCAAGTTTTACTTTAGCTCTCATTGCGGTAGCTACTCCAAATGCTGTTGCTTTTTCACCTAAAGACTCGTCACCAGAATTTAGTCTTTCTGTAGCTAACTGAGGTAACTTCAAATCTGTTTGATGGCGTTTAGATAGATCCTTTTCTTTGGAGTATGCATAATCGTGCTCCTTACAAGCTTTGTCTAACTTGTTTATTCCCTTGTCTCTCCGAGCTAACCGTTTGATTAGTTTTGTACCCGAACCGTAGAATTCGTAACCCGGAATATGCGCTTCAAAAAGTAAATTGTTAATAACAGTATTCAACAGTTCGTTCCCAGAAGTTTTAGAATTATTATAGTTAATCATTAGCGGATAACTGTCCTTTCAAGCTGTGCAGTAAATAAATTATTGTGAATTAATGATTCTTTATATACTCGCCGTTCTTATATATAATTCCACTTATTTACAATCGAATTTAGTACTTGTAAACATGCGTGTTGTGAAACAATCAACATCTTAAACCATAAACAATGATGACATTGACGTGCAATCCTTAGCTAAAAAACATAGCGTTCTTCTGCCTTAATCTATTCGATGTCTAGTTGTTGGTCTATCAAATTGCGGTAAAACCAACGTTATGATTGGGTTGATAGAACATCCTAATGGTTTAAAGTTTGAAAACGTATATGTTTATTCTAAATCACTTTATCAACCAAAGTATCAATACCTTGAAAGTCTAGTACGACCAATAAAAGGGATCAAATATTATACATTTTCCAGTTCCGATAATATTATATCGCCATCTGATGCTTGAAATAATTCTATATTTGTTTTTGATGATGTAGCTTGCGATAAACAAGGTATAATTAGGTAATACTTTAGTATGGGGCGCCATAAACAAGTAGACAGTTCTTACTTTCGTCAAAGATATACTCGTATACCTAAGCGCTTACTACGTGATAATGCTAATTTTTTAGTTTTATTTAAACAAGACGATTTAAATTTAATACACATTAATGACGATCACATCAATACTGATATGAAGTATGATAAATTCCGTGAAATATGTGGTGCTTGTAGGAAAGACAAATACGATTTCTTAGTTGTAGACAAGGATAGTGATCCAGGTCAAGGAAGGTACCGAATAGGTGTTGATGACTTCATACATATTTAAACCTTGAGAGACGCAAGTATCGTTAGTATTCAAGAATTTTTATTACAATAAACTTTTTACAGTATGAACAGGGAGGCGATAAAACTTAAAAGAATTTTAATTAAGAAAAGAAACATTGTAAAAACAAACAACGCCAGTTAAAAGATAGTGAAGTCGTTCAAGCGAAATCAATTTTACCCATAACATCACGATTAGAAACTATTGCTAATAAACTGGAAAGGAAAAGTGTGATAAAGAAAGAAAAATTAAAAAAAAAACTGCCTCATAGCAGTGTAATAATTAAACCTAAATCGCTAGAAAGGAACGTTTACCATATTGATTCGCCGGTTATTGCTCAGTATATACCGGATACAAATGATGCCATAGATGAAGATGATGATGATGATGTTGAAAATGAATACGAAGCAGAAGTTAAACGAAATGCTCAAGAAGCCTAGGAATATATAAAAAGCTTTGTCAATTCACCTGGTATGACACATTATCTCGAATATATGTTTAAAGATGTTAAGAACGAATTTCATTAGAAATATGGTGTTAGGTATAACCCTGATTTAAATGGGCTTATGATAGGCAATTAAAATTTCGCACTGGATGATGAAAATGTAGTAATAAATGATTTGAGATATAAAGGTGCTCCTGGATTATACGAACTACTGCTTAAAAAATATCCTGTCGGGTACAGATCGCAAGATCTAAAGTCGTACCTTGATATTGTAAAAAGAACAAATTCAAATACAAAATATTATTCTGAAATGGATCAAATTCAGGGTAATAGTTCATATAAATACAAAAATATCTAGATTGAGCATATTTCCCCAAGCACCTTATAGATCTAGAACATTACCCCATACAAAGCGTCTTGGAGACGGTATGACAGTGGAAGTATCAAATAACGTCATAGATTATTTATATTGGAATGATCCTAATGAACTTGTTGATAGATTACGGCTTTTAGTTTCAGCTCAGACTGCTGTACACACAGGTCACGGCAAGGAAATAAATTGATCATTGAAGAATTGCGTGAGGCAAAAGCGATTAGATGATATGACAATTGACAAATTTGGAATGTACTTAAATAACCGTGAAAAATATCTAAGTGAACATGAATATGAAAAAAAAAACGAACGTTTTGAAACCTTGATTGAGTAAAAGTTACATATGCAACATTACATGGTAATAGCAACGTTTTACTCTAGTACATTCTTCGATGGTTGCAAAACATTCTTTATTTTCAACATTAAGCATAATTATGAATTTCCTTATGAGGTAACAGTCATTGAGAATATTAAAGGATACCCGCAAGACATTGAAATTCTTATAAACGAAAAAGTTATGTAATTGCACAGTTACGAGGATTGTTGCTTAGGCGTATGGATGTAATCAGCTTTCGTGACAGCAGTGCTAGCATAAACAATACCACACTGTTTCTTGATTATATATTAAAAGTTCTTTTCAAAGCAAGTGGAGCCCTTGACATTCAAACGTAGAAGTATTTATTAATTGTCTTTAATAAGGTGTCTGTTTTAAATATTATAACTTTGCTGCTCCTGTCCTGATGAGCCCCAATTAGGGAAAAACGCGTCAACAGGATGCCCTCGTGGCTGAATCTGAGTCACTTGCTAATAATTCCTTTTTACTTTGTATTAAGTTAAGACTCATTAAACCTATTATTCTTTTAAATTATAACTTTTGGCTATGGAAAAAGACAGTTGAGCCGGATCTCCTCTATGCCGACTGTTGGGAAAATCTGCGATGTCAGATAAAATGACACGAAAACACAAATTGTGAGCTAGGTGATGCTGTACTTCGCATAAAGTGTCTGTATTAAATATTACAACTTTGCTACTCCTGTCCTGATAAGCTTCAATTAGAGCAAAACGCGTCGACAGGATGCCCTCGTGGCTGAAATTGAGTCGCTTGCCAATAATTCTCATTTTACTTTGTATATACAGGGTGTCCGGAAAATACGTGTACAACATAAGAAGAGAGATTCTTTGGCTCGAAATAGATTGATTTGAGCCAACTTACCTATTAGACAAGTTGCTTCATTTAGCCGCTAGAGGGCTTCAAAAATCGTGAAAAATAGTTGATATTTTAAAATAACTCGAAAACGCGTCGATCGGTTTTGACCATTTTTGGGGTGCGAGTTTCTACTTTCAATTGACATCTTTTGGTGGTGTACGCAATAATTTTAAAAAGCATACGAGTGTCCCAAAAATGATGTATTGTATAAATATCCGACAATTACTTTTTTCCTGTTTATGCAATGACTACCAATTTTTTTTATAAGTAGCCGACTTAATTTGGAAACTTTTTTGTCTCTTGTAAAATTTTGATTAGACAAACGGTTTGACAGAAAAATTAATTTCAAATGTCTGCATACTTTCGTAGAACGGGGCAAATAAAAGAACATAGTATAGTAGTAGGCTTTGCTTTTGTTTTGTTATTTAATTTGAATATTATTTAACCTCAGTTTGCCTGTCAAGTCGTGAATTTCTGCTTAATTCGATAAAAGTTTGCATCTTTCATCTTACATTATGAGTACTTACACAAACAACGAACAGGTGGATATGCTTTTGGTTTTCGGATTTTGTTAAGGCAATGGTCGTGAAAGCGTCAGACTCTATAGGGAAAGATTTCCTAATCCCCGAATTCCAAACCACCAAACATTCGCAAATATTGAAAGACGTCTTCGTGAAAATGGTAGCTTTCAGTCAAGAAATGCGGATTGAGGACATGAACGTACCACAAGAACTGCGGATCCGGAGGAACAAATTTTGGATAGAGTTGAAGAAGACCCAAAAATAAGCACCAGACGCTTAGGACTAGAACTACAAGTTCCTAAAAGTATTGTTCATGGCGTTTTAAAGGAACAGTTATTACACCCATACCACGTACAATAGGTACAAGACCTTTTGCCTATCGATCCTGAGAGGCGTCTGGCTTTCTGTCAATTTATTTAAGATCAGAGAATTCAAAATGCAAATTTTAGTCGCAAAATTTTATTTACAGACGAAGCTTCTTTTAAAAGGTCTTGTATTACTAACATACATAATGAACATGTTTACGCTGTAGAAAATCCTCATGCGACTAAAGTGACTCACTATCAACATGAATTTAAGATTATTGTCTGGGCTAGAGTTATTGATAATTTTATTATCGGTCCTGTTGTGATACCAAATCGATTAAACGGAGACAATTACTTCAACTTTCTACAACAAACATTGCCGAATTTATTGGAAGTTCTGCCATTGTTACTTCGACAAGACATGTGCTCCTCCCCACTTTACTCTAGCTGTTCGACAACATTTACACGAAAAATATCCGGATCAATGGATCGAAAGGGGATATGATGCTCCTACAAATTGGCCAGCACGATCGCCGGACTTGACGCCCTGTGATTATTTTTTGTGGAGTACCTTAAAATCTAAGGTTTATTCGTCTCCACTTGATAGCGAAGAAGAATTGTATAGACGAATTTTAAATGCAGCCAACTCTTTAAAAAATAATGTACAAACAATGCAGAGGGTTCAGTTAAACTTCTTACGAAGAGTTAATTTGTGCATTGAAGAAAATGTCGGCCATTTTGAAAATTTATTGTAATGGTCTAACACTTGCACCGCGCTGTTGATTTTCAATAATAGTAATAAAAAATAAACAAAACAATGAAATAAAAATAAAAAAAACAGAAATTTGAAATTACTTTTTTCTGTCAAACCGCTTGTCTAATCAAAATTTTACAAAAAAAAAGTTTCCAAATTAAGTCGGCTACTCACAAAAAAAAAATTGGTAGTCATTGCATAAACAGGAAAAAGGTAATGGTCGGATATTTATACAATACATCATTTTTGGGACACTCGTATGCTTTTAAAATTATTGCGTACACCACCAAAAGATGTCAATTGAAAGTAGGAACTCGCACCCCAAAAATGTCAAAATCTATCTACGCGTTTTCGAGTTATTGTAAAATATCAAACATGTTTTACGATTTTTGAAGCCCTCTAGCGGCTAAATGAAGCAACTTGTATAATAGGTAAGTTGGCTCAAATCGATCTATTTTGAGCCAAAGAATCTCTGTTCTTACGTTGTACACGTATTTTCCGGACACCCTGTATATATATATATATATATATATATATATATATATATATATATATATATATATATATATATATATATATATATATATATATATATATATATATATAAATATTGTAAGTAGTTTTACACAAGGTAAGTTGATAAATACTAACGTATTGAAATTAATAAGATGAAATAATAACTTAGACTTTTAAGTAAAGCCCAAATAATCATTTCAAATCGAGCTAGTAATTGAAAGAAGGAAAATATAAGGTCTTGGACAGGATTTGAACCTGCATCTCAGTTTTGCCGGAACTGTGCGTTTACCAATTACGCTACCTAGGCCGATGGCTATAATTGGGAAATTTACAAATCCAAATCGTGTACAGTACCATATATAAACCTAACTTTCAATTACGTTTAGCATTTTTGTCAATCATATCTGAAATTGTCAAGTTTTATGACTTATGCCAGATATAGACAGGAAGTAACGCTCAAAATCACGGCTATAAGCCAAGTATTAATATATTAATATTATAAGTAGTTTTTTACACAAGGTAAGTTGATAAATACTAACGTATTGAAATTAATAAGATGAAATAATAACTTAGACTTTTTAAGTAAAGCCCAAATAATCATTTCAAATCGAGCTAGTAATTGAAAGAAGGAAAATATAAGGTCTTGGACAGGATTTGAACCTGCATCTCAGTTTTGCCGGAACTGTGCGTTTACCAATTACGCTACCTAGGCCGATGGCTATAATTAGGAAATTTACAAATCCAAATCGTGTACAGTACCATATATAAACCTAACTTTCAATTACGTTTAGCATTTTTGTCAATCATATCTGAAATTGTCAAGTTTTATGACTTATGTCAGATATAGACAGGAAGCAACGCTCAAAATCACGGCTATAAGCCAAGTATTAATATATTAATATTATAAGTAGTTTTTTACACAAGGTAAGTTGATAAATACTAACGTATTGAAATTAATAAGATGAAATAATAACTTAGACTTTTTAAGTAAAGCCCAAATAATCATTTCAAATCGAGCTAGTAATTGAAAGAAGGAAAATATAAGGTCTTGGACAGGATTTGAACCTGCATCTCAGTTTTGCCGGAACTGTGCGTTTACCAATTACGCTACCTAGGCCGATGGCTATAATTGGGAAATTTACAAATCCAAATCGTGTACAGTACCATATATAAACCTAACTTTCAATTACGTTTAGCATTTTTGTCAATCATATCTGAAATTGTCAAGTTTTTTGACTTATGTCAGATATAGACAGGAAGCAATACTCAAAATCACGGCTATAAGCCAAGTATTAATATATAAATATTATAAGTAGTTTTTTACACAAGGTAAGTTGATAAATACTAACGTATTGAAATTAATAAGATGAAATAATAACTTAGACTTTTTAAGTAAAGCCCAAATAATCATTTCAAATCGAGCTAGTAATTGAAAGAAGGAAAATATAAGGCCTTGGACAGGATTTGAACCTGCATCTTAGTTTTGCCGGAACTGTGCGTTTACCAATTACGCTACCTAGGCCGATGGCTATAATTGGGAAATTTACAAATCCAAATCGTGTACAGTACCATATATAAACCTAACTTTCAATTACGTTTAGCATTTTTGATATGATTTGATATGATTGGCAAAAATGCTAAACGTAATTGAAAGTAAGGTTTATATATATTTCAATACGTTAGTATTTATCAACTTACCTTGTGTAAAAAACTACTTATAATATTTATATATTAATACTTGGCTTATAGCCGTGATTTTGAGCATTGCTTCCTGTCTATATCTGACATAAGTCAAAAAACTTGACAATTTCAGATATGATTGACAAAAATGCTAAACGTAATTGAAAGTTAGGTTTATATATGGTACTGTACACGATTTGGATTTGTAAATTTCCTTCTTTTAAAAGGTCTTGTATTACTAACATACATAATGAACATGTTTACGCTGTAGAAAATCCTCATGCGACTAAAGTGACTCACTATCAACATGAATTTAAGATTATTGTCTGGGCTAGAGTTATTGATAATTTTATTATCGGTCCTGTTGTGATACCAAATCGATTAAACGGAAACAATTACTTCAACTTTCTACAACAAACATTGCCGAATTTATTGGAAGTTCTGCCATTGTTACTTCGCCAAGACATGTGCTCCTCCTGTCCAAGGCCTTATATTTTCCTTCTTTCAATTACTAGCTCGATTTGAAATGATTATTTGGGCTTTACTTAAAAAGTCTAAGTTATTATTTCATCTTATTAATTTCACTATATATATATATATATATATATATATATATATATATTGCTATGATACCGCCGCACGCTGATGTGATTAACGTTACATTTCCTGCCAAATGCCTCCGCTCTGTATCTCTAAACAACCTCAACTTTAAATTTTAAATATATCTCATTCTGTATGCCTCGATTAGCTCAGTTTAATCTACACGGAGTGCACTACAATACGACAACAAAAAGGTTTACCCCCCCCCCCTTTATTCTAGCTTCTTTTTATTTGAATGATATAAGCGAAACAAACCAAAATTTGTATAATGACCCAGAATATATCCACTATACAGTTTAATAACTTTGAGAATTTGAATTGCTATTCTTAATTAACCCCTGAATCAAAATAATAATATCAATCTGATTATACCCAAATTATAACTCCTTTAAAGGCAGCAAAAATAACACTGTATACTACTAGAAGCACTTTTGAACGTTCAAACGACTTTCTTTCTCTCTACGTAAACTTTTAGAAGATTTTTGATAACCCTTTACAAATTAAATGCTTCTATTTGTTAAAATAAAGTGTTAAAAATTAAAATAAAGCCGTATGCTAATAAAGAATATTCTTATTTCTGACCTGCATTCTTCTTGCTTGTTTCCACTTCTTAGAATTGCCTCTGCATGTGATTGACCAGCACCCCTGGATAGTTTCCACTTTAGCTCTATTATTTATTGCATAGTACAGCTCTCCCAGTCTAGCCCTTAGTTGATTAATTTCTTCCTTCGATGCTCAGATACCAATGTTTAGACAAATATTTTTAAGTAGTTACTTAAATTCGTTTCTTATCGTAGTTATTTAAAATAGTTCATTAGATTTACTTAGATTTGCTTATATTCGTTTGCCAGAGTGGTTAGTTAGAGCTCTAAATTATTAAATATTAAGATTAGGTTTAATTAATAATTCTAACTTACATTTTTCAAAGTTAACGGCAACTTCTGTCGTTTATATTGGCACTAGAATTATCGCGATTTTTAACATTTTTATATCACTAAATAATTATTTAATTTTACTATTTTCATTCCGCGTGATATTTTACTTTGAATATTATAGCTTGTGCCTTGGCCGAAGAAAGACTGATTGTTTACCAAGTCTTTGTTCTACATAAAGGTTCCTCCTTTTACCTGTACCATTGGTTTTCCTAGTGTACTTTGTTAGTTGAGACGCTGTACTTTTGCCTTACCATTGTAGCCTTCGGATTTTCTACAAAGTTACCATCAAAACCCATGTCGAAGTGATGCATATTCTCACATAGACATCTAATTTGCATAGTGTATTCCTTTGAATATCAAACTTTAAATTTTCTTCAAGTCACGTCGGCTTGTTTATATTTGCTTTTATTCAAATCCTCCCGTTTAATTTATCAGGTAACCAAACGTCTGTTTTGTTTTTAGTACTCCAAAATCTGTTGGATTTTATATAAACTTACAATGTACAGATCACGAAGTCAAATTTCTATGATGACGTACTTGAATGCGTTTATTTATTTATGCGTTAATGTTTTGAATGGGATTTTTTTATAGCTAGTATGCCAGGTTATTTCCTTTCACTAATTGCGTATTTATTTCAATAAAACTCGTTGCGTTTAAAACGTTATTCCTGCGTATTTATTTTCAATTTTATGCTTGTATATTGAATTTAAAATGCATTATATGCCGGACAAGTTATTTATCTTAATAAATATAATTTGATTTTAGAAGAATGAGCTTCCCTTTATAAAATAAAGTTAGTTGTGATTTATATACAGTGTGTTCGATATTAGCTTTTTGCATAATTGTCTAGTTACTTCCATTTTACGTTGAAATAGTTTATGACTCAATATACCCCTAAATTACCCTAGTATCATAGCAATATATATATATATATATATATATATATTATATATACATGATAAGAGGGTCACGAGAGGTCGTTAAAATTCTACGCCAACATACAAATAAAACTCACCAAAAACAAAAAAACCAAAAAAAAAATAGACATTTCCTTAGATTAGTTTTTTACCCTGTATAATATAAGCGTATTTTAAATACATAACCATTAGTGTGTAAAGCGAAAAACACAATTCCGTGCTTGTAAATAATCAGTATAAGATTAATACGAAGCCATTCGTTTGTTATAAAAATGCACTTTTAGTGCATAAAATAAATAATTTTGTATATTAGAAACACGTTGTAGTCTGCCATGAAGGCAAATATTTTTCAATCGTTAAAAATGCAAATCCTTGACATGTACAAAATTCGTTGATAAAGTAATTAAAGCTTTAGTTAATCATATAATTTGGCTCTCGTGTGTGTACAACTTAAATTCAATTTTAAGTAAAACATGTTCGTGGGGAATTAAACAAGAATACGTCACTTAGTAGGAAATGTAATATAAACTAATTAAATCAAACAAACGTTTATTCCAACAAGTCGCGTTGTATCATTAAAACTCGTAAAATCTATAAGAATTATATATTATCTTTCGCAATACTACAGGATAGATGCGATGCCACATTAATTTCATTCTATTGGACAAGAACGGACGGCGCGCGTCGCTGTTATAAATAAATCACGCAGTTCAGGAATTCCCATAATTCTTGCGTCTAGAAGGTGTGAAATCTCATCAATTCTAGAAAGAGTAACGTAGTCAAATTAAAACTATATATAAGCAGAAGCAATCGACATTACATTTATTCAATTATTTTAGTAATTTTACTCATGTCGATTTACGTGATCAACAATGTAATAATCTATTTATAGTTTCGCGCCAACCAAGTAAAAATAACGTTGATTATGCCATTAAAATAACATGCATAGTTGACATATGAAATAGATTAAATTATAGAAGTTGTTAAATGCAGTGATTTAATTTTGTAATATACCATGAAGATGAAAATTCTTCGATACAAAAAGCTATTTTCAAAGTTAATTAATTATTAAATCGAACATGCAATTTTGGTGAGTAATATTTTAAATGAAGATTAAAGCGAATATAGATGATTTGGTAAACTGGGGTTTGAATAACAAGGAAGATTTGGAAAAGCGCTTTTTCAACATTGAACCATAAGTATAAAATTTTGGATTGCATTGTTTGTGACTAAACTTTAAGTATATTTGTCATTCGAATTTAGGGCAGAATAAGTCTTAATCATATAATATTTTTTGTAAGGATATTCACTAGAAAGTTTGTGGTCGAAATACTTTGACTTTCAAATAGACTATCTGTCAAAAAATTTTTGGTTAAACAAAACTTACAATCGTGGAAGTTGTAACGTGCATTTTTGGTGGCTTAACATTTTTAGTCTACTTAATTCTTAAAATACATCGTTTTTGGATCGCGGTTTGTATAAAGTAAATACTTCCGCCTAGTTATCAGATTGATATGCAAGTTGACTCGCCGGTATTAATTTTAAAAGATGGTTTAGTTGTATATTGGAATACTCGTAGAATTACTTTCCACTTGTCATTAATAAATAATCCCGCTGTAATTAATATGTGGATATACAGTCTAGGTAGGCGATCAGAAGTTGTACTAGTAGGATTAGATATAAACAAAAAAGGGTCGTGTTTGGTTCTTGCTTGCGAGATGTCAAAAGTTAAGTGTAAGATACGGTTTTTCTGGTTGAACTAAGAGTGGTAGAGTTGGTGAAACTCGACGCACGGGTGTTCAAAGAACTTTCGACGTACGGCTTTAGTGCTTACGCGTGTCTACTAAACGTTTTTAGTCGTTTTTCTTATGGAAAAAAAAAGCCGTAGAACTAACTGTCGCGGAGTCGTAGTTAGTATTTGGTTCCGATATAGGAATTACGTTGAAGATACTGTTTCGTTCTGCTTTTAACTCGATGCACGCGGGTTTTAAGGACATTGTTACGGACTCACTTTAGTGATACATGTGCTTTACTTATTATGGCTTTTGTTGCTTGCTTTGTCTGGTGATATTTAAACTGTGACAGACTACCGGTATACAAAAGTAGTGGTTGAAGTTCCTTGCTGCTTTTTGTATGGTTATGCAACTAATATACCTAGTTCCTTCGCGTGATAAGGTCCGCTGCTAACCCCAGTGAAATCAGTCAGTGTGATTAGGGTAAGTTGTGATGAGTTCCATCAACACCCTCACAGTCTAGGGTGCAGTGCTTCGTTAGTGCCAGACATCATGGATCCCACACTGCAATGGCAAGGAAGTGGTACTGAAGGACTTTGTGTAAGTTGCACTATTTCCTATTTGTTCTTACTGTAAATATCTACCCGTTGTTTTTGCAATATTCCTTGTCGTTCTGATACCTTTTCCATAGACTTGCCCGCTATTTAATAACAAAAAAAAAGGAACAATCAACCCTACTGAATGACTCAGAACAATGGTGCTTATCTACTTATTTATGTCTTTGCTAAAAATTTTACTAAATTACTTAGATTAATTATGTCTTACCTATTTATAAAGAACAATCAACCATACTGAATGACTCAGAACAATTGTGCTTATCTACTTATTTATATCTTTGCTAAAAATTTTACTAAATTACTTAGAGTAATTATGTCTTACCTATTTATATTTTTTGTTACATTTTACCTGAATTATGTTTAATTGGTGTGTGATGAAACGTTTCTGCTACTCCCCAATATGGCCTCATCTTGTACTCAGAATTTTTCTGTACTGCTATTACTGTTGTTAGATTATAGAGTTTATCTAAACAGTTGCTCTTATTTATTCTATAAAGTACTGAACAATTTATACTTGATCCATAGGCGATGCTTTTTCTCTGTTTCAGGTTTGCAGGACTAATTTGTTTTTCTTTCAGGTTTGCTATTCTAATTTTTTTATGGCAGTTACTGGTACTAACTCCTGACAGCCGCGTCCCTTATAGATTGGTCTGCTTTCTACAACCCCCCCTACTCTCCGATTGAGCCAGGTCACTGTTTTTTTTCCTTGGATTTTCTTTTGTTACGCACGGCTACGAGCCACCGTGACATAACTTTGAAGCACAACGTGGCGTCTACTAGAAATACGTAACATAATTTTTGGCGCCCAACGTGGGGCTCGACTCGATAAACGTGGCTGCCCGATAAACAAGGGGTTTGATTTCTCTGGAGTTGCTCTCGATTTTTTTTCTTCTCTCTTGCTCGATTTTTTTTTCTTTTCTGCCCGATTTCTTTTATTTGTTCTTGATTTTTCTTAATTTTTTTTTGACCTTGATGGTTTTTGACATTGATTTTTTTTGTTTGGTGTAGCGGTTCAAATTATTTTTTTTTCTCCCTTCTCGTCTGAACTGGATTGTGTTTAGTACTTGGTTATTTCGTTAATTTGGTTTCTCTGGCAAACCAACCTAATAAGTCGTTTTTGTGTCTTTAAATATTTGGGTGTTGTTTGTCGATTCGGTAATAATAGGTGACTTTTGGGGATTAAAAGTTGATCGGTTACATGAGGCTGAACTCAAATATGAAGTCGGTTCGCGTGGGTTCGATGCAAAGATACCTGTATCCAAACTTCGTAAGTCCTTGAGGAATATCTTAAAAATGGAATCTTCCGAAGCGCTAAGTCCACTTAAATCTGGTGTCGATTTCCAGGCGGATAATAAAGCCGTGACAGGGTTTAACTGAGTTAACTACGTAGGTCAGACTTTAATGGTGATATTTCAACTGCCGACGGCAAACGTATTATTAGCCTTGCTATGCATCTTATAGGGAGAATCCAACGTATGAATGTGACTTCAGACGCGGAAACCGTAATACAGCGAAAGTTGTTGCTATGTGTCAGCAATTTCCGCAGTGATTGCGATAGATTATACCGTCGCTTTAAACGTTCTTCCACTTCCCCTAGGGTACCACTTGTTTCTTCGGCTACTATTAATCCGACTACTACGGATACTGAGGATGATCTTACTTCTGCTGAATCTTTGGATGAATTACCTATACCTATATCTGTTTCTAAATCAATTGCTACATCTCGTTATGGACAGCTGGTGTCTAAATGGGACTTAAAATTTTTGGGTGATAACCGTATGTCTTTAAATGCATTTCTATTACGCGTGGACGAATTATGCTCGGCAACGTTTCTGCTTCTCAACTATTTTCTTCGGCATCGGACTTACTTTCAGGAAAAGCGTTAATTTTATTCAGAGCACATCGAAAATCCCTAACTAATTGGCAGGACGTTATTCGGCTATTAAGGGAAGAATTCCAACCCGTTAATTACAACGAAAAACTTTTGGAGGAAATAAAGCAACGTACTATGGGTCCCTCAGAGTCTATTGGTGTATATTTAGCTACGATGGAAAATTTATTTGCTCGTCTAACAATCTCTCTCTCTGAACTACAGAAACCCGATATTATTTTACCAAATCTTACACCTTTCTACCAAACCAACTTAGCTTTGCTGGATCTGAATACTATTGCCGAACTTTTGCGGGTGGGTCGCAGACTGGAACAGCGCAAAATCCAAGCAGATAATTTCAAGTTTCCTCCTGCTCTGAACTTTTCTCAACTCCTAGAGCCCGACTTAGCTTATACAGGTCCTGTGGTCCGCAGCAAACTTACGTCCGCTTATGTCCCTCCCCGTTCTGATGTCACTACTTCGAAAACACTTAGACCTGGTGCAAGTGATGCTCCTAAAAATATTTCTAATTCTCCCGTTACTTGTTGGAACTGCGGCCAACGAGGACACAAGTCTCCTTCCTGTACTAAACCGCAAATACTTCATTGCTATGGTTGTGGTACACCTAATGTTACCCGTGCCAATTGCACGAGGTGTAACAAGAATTTAAACTACCGATCGAGTCGCTAAGCCGAGAAACCGACCCGATTCCTTCTACAGTTGTCTCGGTACCTATTATTTCTTTAGAAAATCCGTTCTCTGGTCTTGATGACCGATCTAAATATGTTCTGGATTTTATTTTAGCTAGTTCTCGTGAGGACGACAGACCTTATCTTACTGTTACTATTTTCGACATCGAATTTAAGGGTTTACTTGATTCTGGCGCTTCTCGCACTATTATTGGTGGTCCGGGTTGGGATATTCTCTATTCTCTTTCTTTGCCTTTGTCCCAAACGCAGATCCACAGCTGTACGGTAGCCAATGGTCAATCTTGTGACATTCTCGGGTCACTTACTTTACCCATGTCAGTCGAAAATAAAACTATTCTTCTTGACGTCCTAGTCGTTCCTTCTATTTCTCAGTCTCTGATCTTAGGCATTGACTTCTGGAAATCCATGGGTGTTGTCCCGGATTTTCGAACGGGTCAATGGACTTTCTGTTCTTCTTCTACTGTCTCGATCAGTCAGATCAATGCTCTTTTCGATCTATCGAACACACAACAATCCGCATTGTCTCGTATAGTCCAACAGATGTTTCCTAACGATGATACTTTACCGTTGGGCTGTACTAATCTCATTGAACATCAGATCCGTACGACATCCAGTCCTATCAAGCAAAGATATTATTCCATGTCCCCTACGGTACTTTGACATGTCAATCAAGCTCTGGATGAGATGCTAGAAAGTGGTGTTGTAGAACCATCTAATAGCGCTTGGTCTAGCCCTATTGTTATGGTGCCTAAGAAAGATGGCACGTATCGTTTCTGCATCGATTTTAGAAAGGTCAATGAGGTTACAGAAAAAGATGCCTATCCCCTGCCTTACATTTCTACGATTCTAGACCGCCTGAGAGACGCAAAATTCTTAACTAGTTTGGACATTCGCTCTGCTTATTGGCAAATACCTCTTTCTTCTAATTCTAAAGCGATTACTGCATTTACGGTGCCTGGTAGAGGTTTATACCAGTTTACTAAAATGCCATTTGGTCTTCATAATTCTCCAGCGACATTTCAGCGACTTATAGATCGTGTGCTTGGTGCTGATCTCGAACCTTTCTGTTTCGCATACTTAGATGATGTGATTATCGCTACCCCGACTTTCGAACAACATTTGGTGGTACTACAGAAAGTGCTTTTTCGTTTAAATTCTGCAGGTCTTACTCTTCACAGAGATAAATGCATTATATGCCGACCAGAACTCCGTTATCTGGGATACGTAGTAAATCGTCATAAACTCCATGTCGACCCAGAAAAAGTTTCGGCCATTCTTAATCTTCCTCCTCCTACTACTGTAACTGAAGTACGACGCATAGTTGGTATGTGCTCGTGGTATCGTCGTTTTATCCCAAATTTTTCTGCTCTTACTACTCCGATTACTGCTTTGACTAAGAAAAATTCTAAATTTAATTGGTCTTCAGAATGCCAGCAGGCGTTTAAGCTGCTGAAAGAACACTTGGTAACAGCTCCAGTGATAAGTTGTCCTGATTTTTCTTTACCCTTTACTATACAGACTGATGCCTCTGATTTTGGTCTGGGTGCTGTGCTGACGCAACAACAGGGTGATGACGAAAAAGTCATTAGCTGCATTAGCTGTTCTCTTAAAAAAGCGGAACGCAACTATAGCGCCACCGAAGAAGAATGTCTCGGTGTTATATGGGCAATAGAGAAATTTCGTCCCTATATCGAGGGTTCTCACTTTACTGTGATCACGGATCACCACTCGCTTATCTGGCTGAATAATCTACAAAGCCCCAACGGTCGTTTAGCTCGTTGGTCTGTACGACTTCAACAACATAACTTCACCATCGTACATCGGAAAGGTAACGATAACATCGTTCCCGACGCCTTAACTCGCTCAGTACCTAAAATTAACTTAATTGATGACTTTCCTAAATCTTCTATTACTCTGCCAATTCTGGATCCTTGGTATCTTAAGCTACGGACTCGTGTTAATTCTAATCCTAAACTATACAGTAACTGGCATGTGGAAAACGAATTACTATACAAACATGTAAAATCTAAACAGTCTTTGCTCCAACATCCTCAAGACGATTGAAAGTTAGTAGTTCCCAGCGAACAACGGAATAGGGTTCTATACGAGAATCACGATCTACCTACTTCAGGTCACCCTGGTGTACACAAAACGGTCTCTAAAATTTTCATGCGTTACTATTGGCCTAAACTTAGAGCCGCTGTTGCTCGATACGTCCGTCGTTGTAAAATTTGCTCTGCACACAAAGTCGAACAAAAGAAACCTCCTGGCTTTATGTCTCCTCGTGCTACTGCCACTCGTCCTTGGCAAGTCCTATGTACGGATATTGTCGGACCTCTTCCTACATCCTCTAAATGTAATTCCTTCATTTTAGTTGTGGCCGATTGTTTTACGAAATATGCTTGTTTCTTTCCTCTAAGTGCATCTACGGCCGCTGCTGTTGCTCGAACCATTGAGGAAAATATTTTCCTGGTGTATGGTACTCCTCAGTATCTAATTGCGGACAATGGCGTACAATTTCGTAGTAATATTTTCACTAAACTCTGTAATTCTTATCGAACAAAAATTCTGTTTAATGCTCGCTATCATCCTCAGGCGAATCCGGCCGAACGTATTAATAGAGTCCTGAAAACTATGATTTCTTCTTACGTTTCTGATAATCAACGTCGGTGGGACGTTAATTTAGCAAAAATTGGTTGTGCTATTCGAACGCTCAAACATGAGGTTATTGGTTACTCCCCATATTTTGCTCTATATGGTCGTGAACATGCTCTCTACGGCGATCATTTTGGAAAACCTCCTGATCCTGATGATGTTCTTATGGATCCCGAACGTCCTATTCCTCCTACTGACTTAGTCAAATTTGAGTCACTCTGTGGAGAAATTTCGATACGTCTTTCCTTAGCATACAAGAAAAATGCTAAACACTATGATCTTCGTCGTCGTCCCTTAACTTTATCTCCTGGCGATCGCGTGTGGAAACGCAATTATGTTCTTTCGGATGCTACTCGCTACTTTAATGCTAAACTTGCTCCCAAATATGTGGGTCCCTTTACTATTAGGACTAAACTTTCTCCGTGGACCTATATCTTAGTGGATGATTCTGGTAACGATCTGGGTACTTGGCATATTAAGGACCTCAAACCCGATAAAACTTTAGACCCGCCAGACATTGATCCTGAACCTCCGGATCCTAATGGGCTCCCTCCGGCTGATTCTATTTTGACCCCTACGTATCGCTATCCATAAGGACTTGTGTTTTTTCTTTCTCTTTTGTTTTTTTTTGGCTTATTGGTCTTGTGTTTTCGCTGATAAGCTTGAGTCCGAAAACACTGGCGCCCATTTCGTATTCCTATGTATATTTTGTAGCTAGCCCCTCCCGTGACTTGTTCTTCTGGCCAGTTCCACCATTTGTTCACTATTGGACTATTATAGTCGCTTTCTACATCCATTCCTTGAGGTAGGCTTCAGATCTATTTACTTTTCCTTTAGGAATTTCGACTTAGTCGCTTTTGGAGGTCTGTTAGCCATACTCTGCTTGAGTAATCGTTTCATACAAATCTGTGTTACCTCAGCTGGAAGTATTCCAGATAGTGTACTAGTTTGCCTTTGCTCTTTTCTTTGTCTTGGTTCTTTCGTTGCTGAACACTTGAGGTTGACAGTGATGTCGTTTAGTGGATTTGCTACGAGTTTTCTTCCTCGTTTTTTTTTTATTTTCTTTTGGTTTCTTCGCGGGAAGCCAAAACTTTGCTTTGAGGTGGAAAACAAAAATGTCCTTTTTGGGGACATCCGTCTTTTGACGATTCTGAAAGTAGCTATAACCTTTAATCCTCATTGGGTGTTTACTTAAGACTTTCTTTACCTATTCTGTCATTGTTGGTTACGATAGATGACTTTGTCTTCTTTTGGAAAAATGTTCTTTCTCTTATACTGGTGTTGGTCCTTCGAACCGGATAAAAATTTTTTTTTGTTTGGTCCCTGGTCTGCCACTTTCCTTTCTTTTTTTTTTTCACCCCGACGTCTTTATTTTGCTAGGGGGAATTTGTAACGTGCATTTTTGGTGGCCTAACATTTTTAGTCTACTTAATTCTTAAAATACATCGTTTTTGGATCGCGGTTTGTATAAAGTAAATACTTCCGCCTAGTTTTTAGATTGATATGCAAGTTGACTCGCCGGTATTAATTTTAAAAGATGGTTTAGTTGTAAATTGGAATACTCGTAGAATTACTTTCCACTTGTCATTAATAAATAATCCCGCTGTAATTAATATGTGGATATACAGTCTAGGTAGGCGATCAGAAGTTGTACTAATAGGATTAGATATAAACAAAAAAGAGTCGTGTTTGGTTCTTGCTTGCGAGATGTCAAAAATTAAGTGTAAGATGCGGTTTTTCTGGTTGAACTAAGAGTGGTAGAGTTGGTGAAACTCGACGCACGGGTGTTCGAAGAACTTTCGACGTACGGCTTTAGTGCTTACGCGTTTCTACTAAACGTTTTTAGTCGTCTTTCTTATAGAAAAGAAAGCCGTAGAACTAACTGTCGCGGAGTCGTAGTTGGTCTTTGGTTCCGATATAGGAATTACGTTGAAGATACTGTTTCGTTCTGCTTTTAACTCGATGCACGCGGGTTTTAAGGACATTGTTACGGACTCACTTTAGTGATACATGTGCTTTACTTATTATGGCTTTTGTTGCTTGCTTTGTCTGGTGATATTTAAACTGTGACAGACTACCGGTATACAAAAGCAGTGGTTGAAGTTACTCGCTGCTTATTGTATGGTTATGCAACTAATATACCTAGTTCCTTCGCGTGATAGGGTCCGCTGCTAACCCCAGTGAAATCAGTCAGTGTGATTAGGGTAAGTTGTGATGAGTTCCATCAACACCCTCACAGTCTAGGGTACAGTGCTTCGTTAGTGCCAGACATCGTGGATCCCACACTGCAATGGCAAGGAAGTGGTACTGAAGGACTTTGTGTAAGTTGCACTATTTCCTATTTGTTCTTACTGTAAATATCTACCCGTTGTTTTTGCAATATTCCTTGTCGTTCTGATACCTTTTCCATAGACTTTCCCGCTATTTAATAACAAAAGAAAAGGAACAATCAACCCTACTGAATGACTCAGAACAATGGTGCTTATCTACTTATTTATGTCTTTGCTAAAAAATTTACTAAATTACTTAGATTAATTATGTCTTACCTATTTATAAAGAACAATCAACCATACTGAATGACTCAGAACAATTATGCTTATCTACTTATTTATGTCTTTGCTAAAAATTTTACTAAATTACTTAGAGTAATTATGTCTTACCTATTTATATTTTTTGTTACATTTTACCTGAATTATGTTTAATTGGTGTGTGATGAAACGTTTCTGCTACTCCACAATATGGCCTCACTTTGTACTCAGAATTTTTCTGTACTGCTATTACTGTTGTTAGATTATAGAGTTTATCTAAACAGTTGCTCTTATTTATTCTATAAAGTACTGAACAATTTATACTTGATCCATAGGCGATGCTTTTTCTCTGTTTCAGGTTTGCAGGACTAATTTGTTTTTCTTTCAGGTTTGCTATTCTAATTTCTCTATGGCAAGTACTGGTACTAACTCCTGACAGCCGCGTCCCTTATAGATTGGTCTGCTTTCTACAACCCCCCCTACTCTGCGATTGAGCCCGGTCACTGTTTTTTTTCCTTGGATTTTCTTTTGTTACGCACGGCTACGAGCCACCGTGACATAACTTTGACGCACAACGTGGCGTCTACTAGAAATACGTAACAAAGTAAAAGCCAGGAAAATTATATACAAAAGAACAGATTTGGGTTCTGTAAATTTTATGCAAGTTTGGGTAAGAAACATTTCGATAATTAAGTAAATAGGTACTTGTTAGGAATAATTTTATGTTCTAAAGAAACTATTCTTTTGTATGAGAAAAATATTTTTGACTGTATAGATGCTTTATGATATTGCTGTGTTTGATTTCATTTTGTAAACTCCATTATTTCCGTTGAAATAGTCAGGCAAAGAAAAGTTAGAAAGGAAGGTAAGTTAGTAATTTCAAATTTTACAATTTTTTGTACCTTTATCACAGTACAACTTTCGCGACGTCTAATCCGAGGCGTTGTTACAACGCGGGCGTGTCACATTATAATTTGAATAAAGACCGTTATACTTGCTGCCACGTCCCCAATGCTCCACCCGAAGGTACTACATTATCGGCGTGTCACAGCAATATATATATATATATATATATATATATATATATATATATATATATATATATAGAAAGAGGAACGAAATAGTTTTTGATTAGTAAATAAGAATATTTTCTAAATTTGTACATAACTTCCGATGGAGGGATATTTTTTTTGAAGGTATCTGATGTTAACATTAGCAAATGTATAAAGAAAGATAGAGGTAGATATAGATTGGACTATTGTACACAGAAGGTGAAAGATTTAGGTTGTGGAAATTTCAGGGAAATGCGCAGGTTAGCTCGGAAGGGATGCGCACCCAACTAGTTCCAGCACTTAGACCATATGATGATTTATAAAGTGTAAATAAATGACGCGTTATGTAGGATACTTTGCCTGTAGATAAATTGGAGCTTCACGTCTTTGGTTTTTGGGGCGAATAAGAGATTTTTGTTTTAGTTCTTGAAGTTTTTACGCACGACGCTGAACGCAAGCCCCGTATGCTGCGAAAGTGTGTAACCTGCAGCAGTTATACTTTATAACTGCAATTTGTAAAATAATTTATAGTCCGCGTGACAGACTGTTTTGCACAGTTATTAAGTCACTCAATTTTATGAGTTGCGTTTCAAATATAAGAAGTATTTTGGTTTCTTAATTATGATATTTGCATTTTTGTTAAAGGAAATGATTACTTTTAAATAAGTTTTCAGATGTTGATTGAATCGTGTTAAAAATCCTTGTTTTCAGTTTACTTTTGAACATAAATAAGCTTTTTCACGTCTAAGACAGATTTAAGAGGCATTATGATTTAGGTTTCATTTTTGTTGTTTGTTATTCTATTGTTTTGTTCGTACCCAAAAATTCATCTTGCAATAGCAATTAGTTTTAGGTATTATTTTTACAGTTAGTTAGGCACTTTCTATTTGTCAAATTAATTTCACGCAGCAAACAACCAAGGACACCTTTGCGTCGCCAGTGTAAATATTTTCATAATAGGTTTATCATTTTAAATCCTTGAAGAATGATTTTCTCAAGCATTTAATACATATCTCGTTAATGTTAGGGTTCACGCATACTTAACTTTCAGATTTGTGCATTAGTAATTGCTTTTTATACTTGAATATTATCACTAAAACTGATCACCCCCTAGATTCTAGTTCTGCTCTTTATAGTGCAGATTTCAACATCATTTTGGCCAAAGTGGAATGCCTAAACATATCCAATAAATCAGCAATAGTATGACTGAAAGTCCTACTTAAGAGGACGCAAACAACGGGTCATAGACTTCCATAATTCAAGTCTGTCAGACCCAACAGAACTTGTGGCAGGAGTTTCACAAGGAAACGTGCATGGTCCACTTCTCTTTAGTTTATATATTCAGTATGTATCAACATGCCTTAAATTTTGTCGTTATCACTGCTTCACCGATGATATTCAGCTCTATCATTTTAATTTAACTGATATTAATAAAGCTTTTAACATGGTTAACAAACACCTGTACAGAATACTAAACTGAAGTAATAGCAACAATCTCTCACTAAACCCGTACAAATATCAAGCGCTTATCCTTGGCACACAAAAACTTTTAACTAAAATGAATTCGACTGACAGACAAGTCTCTGTTAGCTCTAGGCATTTTCCACATAACACTTTCACAAACAGTTGAAAATCTTGGTGTTATAGTCGTTTCATGCTTATCGTGGGTACAGCAAATCTCCAGTGTTTATGGAAAGGTTACGTACTCACTTCATACCCTTAAACTCTTAAAACATTCTTTGTCTGATCAACTATAAGTAGATTGTTCGTTCCTTAATTTTTCGAAACTTTGACTAGTGTGATGTAGTGTATACTAACTCATCATCAAATTTATGTTTGCAGTTATAGAGTACCCAAAATGTCTGCATGCGCTTTATTTGTGGCTTAAAATATCGTGACAGAGAGACTCCAAGTTACGCAAGTTTATTTTGACTTAAATTGGACAATCGACTTAAGCTTCATTTAGCTATTCTAATTTACAAGTTTCTAAAAAACAAATCCCAATTTACCTGCAGGAGCAGTTCTTTCATCTTTTCAATCAAAAATACAATACCAGACGTAATGATCGTTTAGCTATTCCTATATATCACACCCAAATATTTCACTTTTCATTTCTTGTTAGTAGATTACTTCTTTGGAATTGTATCCCGCAAGATATTAAGAAAAATTCTACTATTTCTAAATTATCCAAGCTTTTTCAAAACTATCTGATACAAAGTCAGGTGTAGCAGTTTATCAATACTTTATTGGCTCAACTATTAGCAGACACAAACGATTGGAGCAGTGTCACATCTCGACCTACTTGGGTTGTATGTGTATATACGAATAAATAAATGAGTGTATAGGTATATAAAAGCGCGTGCGCGTGTGCGCGTGTGTGATTCTGTATGTATTTTTTCTATATAACTCTATATTGCCGTGATAGGGGATCACGAGAAGTCATTGAAACCCAAGGTCTACAAATAAAATCCACCAAAAACAAAAGAAACCGGGAAAAATAGAAATTTCCTAGGATTCATTGTACTACCTTGTATAACATAAGTATAATGTAAATACATAGCCATTAAAACGCAAAACGAAAAACACAATTTTGTGCATGTCAATAATTACTTTAAAATAAATACAAAGCCATTTGTTTGTAATAATAATGAACTTTCCGTGAAAAAAAGGAAATAATTTTGTATATTAAAAACACGTTTTGTTTGCATTTGAAAGCAATTAAAAGCGTTGGTTATTTTTTAAACCAACAATACAAATTTAAGCCTTAAATGTAAAAACGAATCTTAATCCTTAAAAGATATAAACTTTATACCTTATGAAAATCTATTGATTTCAAGCGTAAATACAAAACCATTTATTTTCACTTATTAATTATCATAAAAATACATTTTTGGTGCTAAAATATGCTTTTCATTTACTGTAAATAGCATAGAATAGTGCCCAGCTTTACGCATTTCACATAAACAGCATACCAATTTTGATACCGCCTTATAAATATGCATTAAAAATATTTTTTAATTACTGCGAAGGCAAATATTGTCTTTAACAATTGTTAATAATACAAAATCCGTTGGTAAAGCAATTAAAATCATTGGTAATAAATAATTACCCGTGTGTAAAATATCCCTATAACATTTTAAATAAAACATGTTCTGGAATTTTTTAGAGAATACCTTATTAAATAGAAAGTGTCGTATCTCCAATTAATAAACAAACGTTTATTCTAAGAAGCCGCACGAATAATAAAAATATCGTTAAATCGATTTTATTATCTTTCACATTACTACATGATAGTATGCGACGCTATAATCATCTCCTTAGGTTAAACAAGGACGGGCAATGCACGTCACTATGAAATAAATCACGCTAATCAGATAAGTGTGTAATCTTTGATTGGAATCCCGTACAACCTAAAATGAGTGACGTAGTTAAAATAAATTGTATGTATATACACGAGAACTTTATTAAAGAGGAGTCAATTCGATTTCAGTCGATCCGAATCAGATTGGATTCAATTTAAATCGTGAAGGTGTGACATTCAGAAAAGTTGTTTTAAAGTATAAAGTGTGCATACAGTATTTAAGGTTTAAAATGTAACGTTGATTATAAAACCAAAATAACATGCAGAGTTTACATATGAATATGGAGGTTGTTAAACGTTATTATTGTAATATGTAATGAAAAAGGGAAATTCTTCGATACAACGCTTCTTTAAATTAATTAACTAGAAGGAAGATTTAAGCGAATATGTATGATTTTGTAAACTGGGATTTGACGTCAATATAAAAATAGAAGCAAAAGATATTTAATACCCTTAATTACAAATTGTGAATTTAGCAAGTATTACTTTTATAATCTTTTGTTTGCAACTGATGTTTGGGTATTTGTCATTTTAATTTTAGGTAGAATAAATCAGTCATTTAATATTTTTTGTGAGAATATTTACTAGAAAGCTGGTGGTGAGAGTTTGAAACATTGACTTTTTAAATAGACTATTTGTCAAAGATTTTTTTGGCCAAACAAACCTTACAAGCGTGGAAATAAAAGCCAGGTAAACAATCCACAAGAGAAGAGATTTTAGTTCTGTAATTTGCAAGCAACATTAGATGAGGAACATTTTGATAATTAAGTACCCGTTAGGAATAATTTTATGTTTGAAAAAACTAGCTGTAAATGTTCTATATTCTTTTGTGTATATATATATATATATATATATATATATATATATATATATGTGTGTGTGTGTGTGTGTGTGTGTATTTACTATTTGCGTATAACATTTGTACTTCAATAGGCTTTCATGCTAAATGTAAGAAAGGACCTTATGGTCCTAATCTTGCATGAACACTAATTAGAAATAAATGAAGTCGTTTCAATATCAATATGTTATTTCCGAATTATCAGGAGAAAATTTAATTAACAATTGTAATAGATGTGTGTTTTCAAGTCTTCGCTTTTGCAGTCCTCCAAGAAAAAGGAGCAATCAGTTTAGTAGGAAATCCTCAGGATGTTCACAAGATCGATGACCATATATCCAGGTATACGGTATTAATAAAAATTATTCTATTCCCATTAATGCAAAAATAGGTAAACCTTAGGATCCCACCGACCAAGTTCCGACTACTGTCAACCAAATATTCACTAAAGAAATAATTCTATGTGTCCCTGAAGTCCAGGACCAACAGTGCTTTAAAGATATTTCGAAGTAAAGGTGCTTTACTGGTATTTTTGGGAAGCTGCTATTGAAACTGCAAAATGGAATCGAACGAAAACTCGAAAACACCTATCCATTATTGCATATGTTAATTAAGCTTTCTTTTGATTATTTGGTAATAACATGACACAGACAACACGATTTTTTTGCTGATGTCTAATGTATCTTCTGTCGCTGAAACCGAACCCCCACTTAGAACTTTTGAATCGCTTTCAGGAATTACGATATTCCTTAAAGACGGTTTACATTATATCAGATATTGTAACGAACATAATCCGGATGGTAACATATCATTGAAATGTAAACAGCGTCATAATATCTGGGAAAGGTATTTAAATTTACTAGAACGGTTTATGATATATAAACCCAGCGGGCAAGCAGAGCAGCAGTTGATATTCTAAACACGTCTAGAAATAGATAGAAAATATAAATTAAAAATTTATATTTTATTGTATCGTATATGTTGGTGATAGACTTTATACAATGTCGCGAAAGTGTGTAAAACAATGGATACGTTTTGTTACGTATTTGGCGAGTTTACGATTAAATCTTATAAAAACACCATAACTATGTTAATTAAAAAGCTTATGAGCTTTATTTCGGATGCAAACTAAAAAATTAAAATAAACCTTGGGCGCTGCATATGATTTGCTCAGCGCGTGTTGTGAATTAAAGATTATGGCTCTAGGGCATTTGTAAATCAATGCCTTTTGCAGTGCGTGTAGTGTGGAGAAAACCTAAGAATCAAGTTGCATATTGCCATCTTTGTGTAGTATCTAAACCTGCAATTAGCTCTCAAACAAGTTCTTCGCAGCTTATTCCCAAGCATTCAAAATCATATACACTTGACGATGACATGAATGCTGCTGAAAATAACATTTTTGAACCTATGGATCGATACGCGGATCTTGAAATCTAACTATTTAATATAGGGACTCCGCATTTACCTTCACAAGATGAGCTTAACGACTTAGTACGGGATTTAAATTTGCAAAAACCTTAAACTGAACTGTTTGCACAGCTAGAATCTATCGGAGACTTCAACAAAATTTTCTTCATTTTCATAAATCGTGTGATGAGTTGGTGGGCTGTATAGAAATTGCTGAACTAGTGAATGCATTAGGATGTAACTACCATACTAATGAGTGTGGAATATTTATTGATTTATCTACTTTAAGTCTGAAGGGAGTTTTCCTCCACAGTAGAAATTCATACCACTCAGTTACTATTGCCCACGCAGTATATATAAAGGAAAACCACGACAATATGAAAACTATACTTAAAAAAGTTAAGTATGCAGAACATAGGTGAAGCATTTGTGGTGCTTTAAAAGTCTTAGGACTTTTACTAGAAATGCAATTGGGTTGTACCAAGTACTGATCTTTTCTCTACTAAAGGAATAGGAGAACAACGAATAAATACTACTTTGTCAACGACTGCAAAATGCGGTAAAAGCTGTTGTTGGAAAAAAATGACACAAATCCTCCTCTAGTTAATATTAAGAAAGTTTTGCTACTGACTCTGCACATAAAACTGGAACTGATGAAACACTTTGTAAAAGTTTTAATAAAGATAGTAAGGGATTGCAATATCTGAGAATGAAGTTTTCCAGACTAGGCGAGGCAAAAGCAGGTATTTTTATTAAGCCACAAATTCGTCACATTATAATGGACAGTGTATTTGATTCAAAACTTACAGACATTGAGGCTGCTGCATGGGTATCACTTAAAGAGGTATTTCCAACTTTTTCTTGGGAAATACTAAGGCAAAAACATTATGAAGCAATTGTAAATCTCTTAATTTCCATATACAGTGATATGATATACAACATGTCCTTGCAGGTTGATTTTCTCCACTCGCATATGGACTTTTTCCCCACAAATCTAACGTCTGTGAGTGACGAAGATGGCAAAGGGTTTTACCAAACCATAAATTGTGAAAACCGATACCAGGGGAAGTAAAACTCCACAATGCTTGCGGATTTTTGATGAAACCAAACCAGGAATGTTCCAGAGGTACCCTACAAACGAAAATTGCATGCCTAAAAATTTGGAATTTGGTAATGACGTGGTTTGCATAATTTGTATTGTAACGGATGTAAACATTAGATAATAAAACGTTCCACTATAAAAATATTAATAACTTTTTATTGAAAGGTGATATAAAAATTTTGTTAAGAGATTTGTAATCAGAAAGAAAAAGTCTTATATGAAACACCCGTCGCATATTAGGAAACAAAAAAAAAATTATAATTTGTTGTTCATTGTAATTCAGCATGAAAAGCAAATATAGATACACAACTCTGAAAGTAGAGTAAGCGTCTACCCATACAATAACGAAATATGTATTGAATACTGAAGATAAACCATTCTTTAAAGATTTAAAATGAATAAACCCTTTATGTAAATATTTACTCCGGCGACGCAAAGACATCCCTGGTACTTTACTACACAAAATTAATTTGACAAATAGCATGTGCTTAACCAGCTGTAAAACTAGTACCTAGGACCATTAGTGCATGCACAATAAGTTTTTGTAAAAATGGAATAAAAAATAATCAAATGGAATTTGAATCACAATATTTTCTAAAGTTTTCTTATTCCTTAAGAACCTATTTATATACAAAGCACAATCTGAAAGCGAGCATACTTAAAACCATTCAATCAACATCTGAAAACTTATTTAAAAACAATCACTCCCTTTAAGCAGAATGTAAATCTTAAAACTAAGAAACCAAAATACTCTTAACATTTAAAACTCATTTCTTATAATTGCGTGACAGAATAACTGGGCAAAAAGTTTGTCAAATCCGGATACATATTCTGGTTATTGAAATATTCCTTATACCGAGTTTTCACTCTTTGGAAACATCCCATTATGCGAATTACAATAAGAATATCAAATTAATGCACTTTAATAAATATTCAACTTGGTAGAAGACAATTTTGATGAGTTAATTATAATTTATTATACTGCGAGTGTTTGTTAAACGTCAAGTTAGCGTAGACACATGTGTTGTTCACATGTATGGTATTTAATTTAGTAACGCATATACACTAACAAAATTTATATGCTAGTTCATTTAAATTTTAAAACAACTTTATATTATCCCTTCTAGCTTCTTGCTCAAAATCTTATTTCCGCTTTGTGTCTTGCTAGGTGTCGTAACATACTATTTGTCGTATTTGCTCTACATAAAAATAGCTTTGTACAAAGTGTAGTTGATTCATCTTAAACGCATTAAATTTCGTGAATAGTAAGCTTAAACTTGACTAGAGGTAACAACCCTAACGCGTTAAAAACTACCCCACCTAGTTCAGGGGCCTGGATGTGTAATAACGTATAAGACAGTCGTTGTAAAATATCCAGTCCCAAGCAAATTCTCCGCTAAGGAACTTAGATGTTCGGCAATTTAAGCTCTATTTCTCTTTCCTCCGGTGACGTTAATCGACTTCTCAGCTCTAGAAATAGCTGAAAACTAAGGACACGACTACGATGAAGCATTTACACCATGAACTGTTCTTATTACTGTGCGCCTTTATCTCAAATGTTATAGGTTAAGAATCTTATACTTATTATTAACTAAATTTATAACTGGCATTGATGCGGTTTTGAGTTGAAGTTGACAAATATGAGACACAAAATTTTTGGAAAGATTAGCTAATCCTACTCCAAATATCTATTTCCAATCTTTTAATTTTTTCCGCAGCTTCAAAAGAAGAAACCTTTGCTATATTACTTTATCTTTAATATTTGAGAAATATAGGAAACTGGATTATGCATGAATACCTTCATACAAATAGCTTTGCGGCATTGTTTATAAGTAAAATACATAAACACATAAGTGTCAATCTGAGTAAAACCTGCGCTGAAGACTATATGATACGATTTTTAAAGAAGTAAATCTTAAAGTAGTAATGGTAACTTAAAGAAAATGGGTTAAAATTGCAAACTTACCTAGAATTATCCAGAAGGATGTCGTTTTCGCTTTTTCTCAAAATAAACGTTGCATTCGACAATTATTGTAGACACCCTTAAAACTACTTACCAAACAAAAACCAAGTAAAGTTTATTTCAGGTATGTAATCAAATTGCATTTGGCTGGAAGTGACAAGGATTGGCTCTGCCTCACACATTTTAAGAAGCATTGAAAATAAATTGCAATATTTTGAAACATATATATATATATATATATATATATATATATATATATATATATATATATATATATATATATATATATATATATATTGCTGTGATATAGTTGCAATAACCCGGTGCCCCCTTTTGTGAAATAAAAAGGTTAAACATTTTTTCTTTGTTAATTTTAATTTTTATTTTTAATTTTAATTTTTAATACCCCGACTAGCTCAGTTTTAATCACGCAGGGAGCTTGCGACAATACGACAATAAAGAATTTTAATTTTCTTTACCTCTACTTCCTATGCCTTTAAGCCGAAACACCATTAAGCACAACTACCATAATATTCTCAAAATATTTACAATGTACAAAAACGTTTAAGAATTCTTTGAATAGATCCTCTTTTTAATAATTGAATTAAATTCTTTCAATAATCATTATTCCCGTTAGTTAAACAAAAAGTCAGCAAAAAACACCCTTAGTATTATTATTTGAAGCCCAATGAACGTTCATTAAACTTCCTTCAATATTTACGTAATTTATAACGTGTACTAAAACGATCTTTGTTGACCCTCACATAAAGTTTTCATGAAAGCAATGTTTAAAATATTCTTAAATGAAAATACAACAAAAAATTTAGATTGGCTAACCTGTTGTCTCTAGTTCAAACAAGTTCCTGCTCAAACTGCCCCCGTTTCAGCTTAGTGATTTAGATAGTCCAACGTTAAATCCAGATCTACTTTAGATATGGTTTGAATTTTTCTTGGTATAGCTTCTCCTGATTAATTTTAGATGAGATACTACAGAGTAACTATAGTATGAGAATTAACTCAGTAAAGACAAAGATAATGACAAGTGAGTTACAGCCTAGTTCTAAACCAAAATTAAAAATAGGTAATACCGAGTTAGAGGAGGTAGATGAATTTTGCTATTTAGGTAGTATAATTACAAAGGATGGACGTAGCAGAAGGGATATAGTAGCTAGAATAGCTCAAGCTAGAAAAATGTTTTTAAAAAAGAAAAACTTACTAATAGCTAATAGTATTAGTTTAGATAATAGAAAAACTTTCGTAAAGTCGTACGTATGGAGCGTTCTACTATACGGTAGTGAGACTTGGACAATTAAAGAAGTAGATAAGAAAAAGATAGAAACTTTTGAAACTTGGTGTTATAGGAGAATGTTAAAGATTAGTTGGACAGATAGAGTAACAAACGAGAAAGTTTATAGAAGGATAGGTGAGGATCCCTGCATGTGGAAACAATTGAAGGTCAGGAGAGATAGAATAATAGGGAACCAGTTAAGACATGAGGGACTATTTAGTAAAGTTTTAGATTATAGACTAACAAATAAAAATAGAGTAGGAAGGCCTAGACAAAGCTATATTAGTCAAATTATTAAAGATTTAGGTTGTGAAGGCTATGTAGACCTTTTTAGACTAGCTCAGAATAGAAAAGAATTTAGAGCTGCATCAAACCGACTTTAAGTAAGTTCGAAAACAAAACAAAAAAAATAAAAATCAGTTAACTAAATGTCACCAGGACATAACTCACAATTAGTTAGCGGTCTGGCATGTTGGTAGCGTTTCGTTGCTTAAGCCTTATCATAACATATATTTTAATAAACGTCACCATGACATAACTCACAATTAGGTAGCGGTCTGGCATGTTGGCAGCGATTTGTTGCTTAAGCCTTACCATAACATATAATTTAACACTTTTCCTTTTTGAAGCGGATAACCAGATTATATTTCATTTCCTTATAAATGGTAATCATGTAAACATGTTAGAGTTCTTTAACAACCATCAGGTTGCTAATATCTATGTAGAGTCAGCTGGATAGGAAAAGATAGAAGGATATAGGAAGACCTAGACCAAACTATATTAGTCAAATTATTAGAAATTTAGGTTGTGAAGGGTATGTAAAGCTTTTTAGATTAGCACAGAATAGAAAAGAAGTTAGAGCTGCGTCAAACCGACCTTAAGTAAGGTCGAAAACAAAATGATGATGACTAACGATCCAATTCTGCATTCCCTTTCTTCTTCCATACATAACCCATGTTATAAATCAGTGTATTCTTAAATCAATTGTTCCGGAAAAATGGAAAATAGCTTACGTTACGCCTATACCTAAAAATTCCAGTCCCAAAACTTTGTCAGATTTAAGGGCAATAAGCATTTTTACCATGTTTTCAAAAATTTTAGAAAAAGTCCTAGATATGCAACTTCGTGAATATTTACAGACTTATAATGTACTACCACTTATGCAGTCAGGTTATAGGCCAAATCACAGTTGTACAACAGCAATGTTAAACATTACTGATAATATAATTCGGGCTTGAGATAATAAAAAATAACGTATCTAGTTCTACTAGACTTCAGTAAAGCGTTTGACACCGTTAGTCATGTAATTCTTGTTGCCATTATGCACTATATTGGCTTGCTTCCTGAGAGCTGTAATTTGATCAAAAACTATCTGAGCTTTAGAAAGCAGGCTATTAGAGTCGAAGGGTCAACGTCCCGTTTTCGAATGGTAGCTTCTGGTGTACTACAAGGTTCCATTTTGGGACCTTTGCTGTTCATATTGTATACTCACTGTGTTGAATATTCTATCCTTTCATCTCAATTGCACATGTATGCTGATGGTATTGTAATATATCTGCATTTCTTCGTTGATGAAATAAAACAAGCTGCTGCCGCTATAAACTTGGATTTAATGAATATTGTGAAATATTGTGACAATCATTGTTTAAAACTCAATTCAAGTAAATCTGCGTTTGTTATATTTGGTAATGCAAGTGACAGACATTTTGCCTCAAAAAATCTAGATCTATTTATTGAAGGAGAGTTGTTGCTAAAAATAGATACTGTTAAACTATTGGGATTAACCATTGACTCGAATTTAAGATTTACTCAGTATATAACTAGTCGTTTAAAGGTGGCGTATGGCAACTTGAAAGTTTTGTTTAATAATCGTGATATACTAAGTGCATCGACAAAAACAATTCTATGTAAGTCATTGGTTTTATCATGTGTAGATTATGCTGATGTAGTATATGGTCCGTGCTTAACATCTGTTGATATTAACAGAAATCAGGAATTGCAAAATTCCTGTATTAAATGGATTTATGGCTTGAGAAAGTATGATCGTATTAGTTGTAAGAGAGCTGAATCTAAGTGGCTAACCATGTCTGCAAGACGAAACCTCCATGCTGCATCTCTATTTCATTCAATCATAATCAATAAGGCTCCACAATATCTGTATGATATGATTACTTTCCGAACAGACGTACATAATATCAATATTCGACATAAGGGAAGGTTGACACCTCCATTTCACCATACTGAGCTTTTTATACGTTCATATACGTACAATGTAACAAAACTGTATAATTCAGTAGTGGATGAAATTAAATCGGCAGGCATTGTAAGATTTAAAAAATTAATGTATCAAAAGCTTCTTTTGAGTGGCATATTTCACTTTTATTATACACCCGTTCCGCACTGACATAGTGTCCAATTGTGCAGTTGTATATTGTCGCTTCCAATCGCGTAATACCATGTTCTTTGGCCAAAGTAGACGCAAATGTTTCCCTTAAACGTACATCTGGACAACGTAAAAAATCTAGTATATGATTTCCAAGTTGTTTATTAAGTGCTACATTAAAGCAGGTAGTGCATATTTTACACAATCTGCAACACCATATTCTACAATTCCAAAAGAAATAGTCATTTCGGAATTGGGATTGATAAATACGCCTAACATTCGCCCAGAGGTTGTACGACAACGCGCAAATATTGGTAGTAAACTCTATCCGTTTACGCTAAAGAAGATTGCCCCATTATGCACGTCATACGCTGTAAGTGGAAGAAAAAGACAGCTGGAATTAGAGGAAATCGATGCAAAAAGGCGAAAATTGGACTACATGGAAAACACTGCCACAATACGCAAACAATACAAAGATGTGTTAGACAAAGAACATCTTATTAGAGAAAATGAGGAAGAATTAAAAGATTATTTTTTGTGCCGATGAACTGACTTAGATGCGTCCGGGTTCTACAAGCTGTATGCATTTGCGGTTAGTAAAAAAGACTCTTTTAGTTATGTAGGCGTCCTTGCGAAAAAGGATGGAACTAAATCCGTATACTTTTTAGAAGGTTATTCTAAAAACGTATTTATTAAAATGGTAGATAACAAAGACGAACTAAGGAATGCGGGTTTCGTAATCTTGGCGTACACCACAGGCAAAGGAGTTCTGCTAGATATTGTATATTTGCCTAGTAAAGAACCTATCGGATCATTTAAAACCGAGGGTCCTACAACCTATGACGACCATATATTCCCAAAAGTGGTGGACATGCAACTACGCAGCACTGGGTAGGGGAATAAGGATTCTCTCCAATACCGACAAGAAGAAGTCGATCAAGCTAACAAGATACGTATGCAGAATATAGTACGAGAGCCGTGATTAAAAGATTGTCGCAAGCTGCAAGAATTACACGAAAGAATGGATCTGGTTTTCAGTGGAATCAAAAATTTTATATATAGAGACAAGTTTCGGTACATTTTAGAATTCGAAAACCTAGACGGTCTCTATGTATCAAACTATTGGCTAGAAAAGGAGATAGAGGACTTGGATGTCGATTTAAATTTTAAACTGCGAATAAAATTAGATAAAATTAACACCACTCCCAACAAACATAAAGAAAGGACTGTTTTCTGTGTGTAAATTTGTATTAAAATTAAGTTTAAATGGCTCCATGCTTGGAATTAAATATTTATAAATTTTGTTATGTATAATGTCAGAATAAAAATTGTAGAATAGTAACAGCTATCTACGAGGAAAGTTTGACCGATTTGTTTCCGCTAAGCATGGTGTTAAAGCTAAGTCTCCGTTTTTTCTGGAAAGCACTAACAAGATGGGCTGGGGGAGTAAAAGAAATTATCGGAAAAAAGGTCTCGAAAGCATTAATAAAAAAATTGCAAATTCGATGTTAAGTTGGAAACTTTTTTGAAAAAACTACCAGATATATTAGACTGACTCAAAAAAGATTATTACTATTTTTTTGACATGGATGTAACCCAAGATTCTGCTGGCATGTTTAGCAAGATGGAGATGTGTAATTATTTAACTACAAACCATAACTTTTGCTACAACGGCGGATACGAAGGAAACTGTAATATGGGTATCGATTGTTTAACATGGCTAACAATTGATGCAAGAATTAAGATATACAACAAATTTTTGTAATAGATAACAAGTTCTGGTGTTAATAAACAACTTGGAAATTAAATACTAGAGATTTCACGATGTCCAGAGACAATTTCACCCTATGAGTCAATTTCACTCTATGGGGCAATTTTACCCTATAGGGCAATTTCACCCTATGAGGCAATTTCACCCTATGAGTGAGGCAATTTTACACTATGATGCAAATTTATCTTATAAGGCAATTTCACCATTTTTATATAGCTTTATTAAAACAGTAGATACAAACTATATAATTTAAATGTGTATAAATGTATTAGCAACTTCTGTAAATGGATTGTATTTTATAGTAATTATTGTTGTTGCTATGCAAATAGATTTCCACATCCTTTAATAAAGTATATGGCTGTTGAACAATTTTGAAAAAGAGAATTCGTTAATTAGAAGGGATTTTCAAAAATTTTATAAAATTTCTTTAGAAGATATATCACATGTATTTGGAATTTGTCTTAGGTAGCGAAAAAAAAAAGGTTTTAAAGATGGAGTTAAATAAAGATGGGCTAAAATTAGAGGTTTGGGTCTTTAAAAGGTTTAAGTTTGTAAGGGCTGGTCCTATTTAAAATCTATTTGCAGATCTAGGCTCCCTAGAAAAATCTAATATTAGTTGAAACCAAACAAGATATATTTATCTTAAAAGAGTGAGTACCCCGCGGATAATAAATACAATATACCGCTTGTCAACAAAAAAGTTGCAGGGAAATTCAAAGACAAATTTAACGAGGGTCTATTATTAGAATTCGTAGTACAAGAACCAAGTCCTACTGTATCGTAAGCGAGAAAGATACGATTAAAAAGATTAAAGGGGTCGCAGAAAGTGTAGTTAAGTAAAACCGAGGGTCCTACAACCTATAACGAGCATATATTTCCAAAAGGAGTGGGCATGCAACTACACAACAGTGCGTGGGAGAATAAGGATTCTCTCCAATAAAAAATTAAAGTTTCCATGTACGTAGCACCAGTCATTGGGAAATGGTAAAAATGTTAAACCTATAAAGATGATTATTAATTGTGGTTTAGAATAATAGTAGTTTTCTTGGACTAAATAAAATAGCTTAGACTGATTAATGTATATGGTTACATATTCCCGTACACATCCACAAACATCTGCTTACGTCCACATACGGCTACGGCGATGCCGGTAGCTTTTGTTTAACAAATAGAAGGAAAGATACGTTAGGTGTTAGTGTGTAGAAGCCCATCGAATCGTTGGATTCAAAAAAAACTGTGCGGCGGAATGTATGGTGCTTCCCGTCACAATAATTGAAAGTGGTTAATCTATCGTATTAGATGTTTAAATATGCGGAAGTGTATCAGACAAAAATAAGTGGGCGGTGTGCTATACTTATAAAGAAAGTATAGAATAGTGCTTTGCAGCGGTCCTAGCAGTAAAAAAAGCGACTGACTTTTTCAACCAACTACAAGTATAGCAGTAGCGCAGAGAAAGGGTATGCATGTATTATATAGCGCACTTTTACTATAAAATATGTTAGTTTACCGGTAGCTCGAACGTGTAATTGATCACGACTTATAGCTCCCTCGGAGGTTTAAATATTCTGAGACCATTGTCGTTGAAAAATGTTTGGAAATTATCAGAACGGGAGCGGGTCGAAGTATAAGTTAGATGGATGATTGACCGAGTCTTTTCTACCTTTTACGAGGGAGTCGTAAGTTGACAGACATCGAGCATCTAATTCTCTATTTGGGTGGTATCGAGTACTTGTCGGCTCTAGAAATAATTACGTGCTTTGACCTCGGCAACTTCGATTGTTTCCAAAATGTATATAAACCATGGCGCTATCCATGGAAGCTGGTCGAAGATCAAATGTCATTCAAAAATATTTTTAATTGCAACTC
Source organism: Platerodrilus igneus (assembly GCA_036346225.1). Lineage (NCBI taxonomy): Eukaryota > Metazoa > Arthropoda > Insecta > Coleoptera > Lycidae > Platerodrilus > Platerodrilus igneus. Next base: position 2,188,624 of record JARFIW010000982.1, on the reverse strand, counting down.
TTGTGGTGCTTCCTATACCTGGAAAAATGCTCTCAAACGGCACAAAAACAAATGTCGTGTTGTAACATCGTCCACGGTAGGCAAAATATGTAAAGCAGCTGCAAAAGAAGAATGTTGGTTTAAGTGTTGGCTTATAGCACGAAGATAACAATTTAACATGCGCTCGACAAAATGTTGTTATTATTCGAAATGAATTTTATTGTTAGATTAATAGTCTGTATTAAATATATGTATTGTTTTAATAAGGTTGTATATTAATTATGTTGCATCATCGGCGCTAACCTACCCTATCAAGTTTTCCTGCTATCTAACCTAAACCCAGGGATGTGGAGGGATGTGGAGGTGGAGGGATGTGGAGGTGGAAGGATGTGGAGGTGGAGGGATGTGGAAGGATGCGGAGGAATGTGGAGGTGGAGGGTCTGGAGGAATGTGGAGGAATGCGGATGGATGTGGAGGTAAAGGAATATGAAAGGATTCGGAGGGATGTGAAGGAGGAGAGGTGTGGAGAAATGTGGAGGGATGCGGATGGTTGTGAAGGTATAGGGATGTGGAGGGTTGTGGATGAATGTGGAGCTGGGAGGGATGTGGAGGAATGTGGAGGGGTGTCAAGCGATGTGGAGAGGTGTGGAGGGATGTGGAGGTGGAGGGATGTGGAGTGTTGTGGAGGTATAGGAATGTAGAGGTTGAGGGATGTAGAGGTGAAAGGACATGGAGATGGATGAATGTGGAGGGATGCAAAGGAACGTGGAGGTAGAGGAGTGTGGAGGAATGTGGAGGGATGCGAATGCATTAAGCACAACTACCATAATATTCTCAAAATATTTACAATGTACAAAAACGTTTAAGAATTCTTTGAATAGATCCTCCTTTTAATAATTGAATTAAATTCTTTCAATAATCATTATTCCCGTTAGTTAAACAAAAAGTCAGCAAAAAACACCCTTAGTATTATTATTTGAAGCCCAATGAACGTTCATTAAACTTCCTTCAATATTTACGTAATTTATAACGTGTACTAAAACGATCTTTGTTGACCCTCACATAAAGTTTTCATGAAAGCAATGTTTAAAATATTCTTAAATGAAAATACAACAAAAAATTTAGATTGGCTAACCTGTTGTCTCTAGTTCAAACAAGTTCCTGCTCAAACTGCCCCCGTTTCAGCTTAGTGATTTAGATAGTCCAACGTTAAATCCAGATCTACTTTAGATATGGTTTGAATTTTTCTTGGTATAGCTTCTCCTGATTAATTTTAGATGAGATACTACAGAGTAACTATAGTATGAGAATTAACTCAGTAAAGACAAAGATAATGACAAGTGAGTTACAGCCTAGTTCTAAACCAAAATTAAAAATAGGTAATACCGAGTTAGAGGAGGTAGATGAATTTTGCTATTTAGGTAGTATAATTACAAAGGGTGGACGTAGCAGAAGGGATATAGTGGCTAGAATAGCTCAAGCTAGAAAAATGTTTTTAAAAAAGAAAAACTTACTAATAGCTAATAGTATTAGTTTAGATAATAGAAAAAGTTTCTTAAAGTCGTACGTATGGAGCGTTCTACTATACGGTAGTGAGACTTGGACAATTAAAGAAGTAGATAAGAAAAAGATAGAAGCTTTTGAAACTTGGATGTGGAGGTATAGGGATATGAAAGGATTCGGAGGGATGTAAAGGAGGAGAGGTGTGGAGGAATGTGGAGGGATGCGGATGGTTGTGGAGGTATAGGGATGTGGAGGGTTGTGGATGAATGTGGAGCTGGGAGGAATGTGGAGGAATGTGGAGGGGTGTCAAGCAATGTGGAGAGGTGTGGAGGGATGTGGAGGTGGAGGGATGTGGAGGGTTGTGGAGGTATAGGAATGTAGAGGAATGTAGAGGTTGAGGGATGTAGAGGTGAAAGGACATGGAGATGGATGGATGTGGAGGGATACAAAGGAATGTGGAGGTAGAGGGATGTGGAGGAATGTGGAGGGATGCGAATGGATGTTGGAGTGGAGGAATGTGAAGAGATGTGGAGGTGGGAGGGATGTGGTGGGATGTGGAGGTGGAAAGATGTTCAGGTGGCGGGATGTGGAGGAGTGTGAAGGGATATGGGGGGTTGTGGAGGTGGAGGGATGTGAAGGTGGAGAGATGTGGAGGAATGTGGAGGTGGAGGGATGTGGAGGTGGAGGAATGTAGAGGTGGAGGGATGCGAAGGGATGTGGAGGGGGTATAGAGGGACGTGTAGGGATGCGGATGGATGCGAAGGTGGAGGAATGTGGAGCGATGTGGAGGGATGTGGAGGTGGGTGGGATGTGGAGGGGTGTGAAGGAATGTGGAGGGGTGTGGAGGTTTGTGGAGGTGAAGGGATGTGGAGGTGTAGGAATGTGGAAGAATGTGGAGGTGGAGTGATGGGGATGTGGAGGGGTGTGGAGGTATGTGGAGGGATGTTGTGGGATGTGGAGGGATGTGGAGGAGTGAGGAGGATGTGGAGGAATGTTGAGGGATGTGGAAGGAAGTGAAGAGAGGTGAAGGGTTAGGGGGGATGTGGAGGTGGAGGGATGTGGTGGAATGTGGAGCGATGTGGAGAGATGTGGAGGGAGGTGGAGAGATGCGGAGAGATGTGGAGGTGGAGGGATGTGGAGGGATGTGAAAGTAGAGGTTTGTGGAGGTATGTGGAGGTGGAGGGATGTGGAGGAATGTGGAGGGATGTGGAGCTGGAGGGATGTGGAGGTATGTGGAGGAATATGGAAAAGTGTGAAGGAATGTGAAAGGTTGTGGACGAGGTCCCAGAACCATCCAATTTCCTCTACCCATATTGGATATTATTTTAGTTCTTCCTGCTCCATCGTCTTCAAGTTCAACAGCTAGAACATCAAGACTGTATACTTTTCCGATTAATTTACGTGAATATAATGTTCAATAGTTACCTACTTAATACCTACTTCTTGTGCAAATATTACACTTAAAAAAATTTGTGTTTTGGTTTTGGTAAAAATATTACACTTTTTTCTTAAGATGTTATTCTATATGTATGTATACTTACTTACACGAATGAGGTTTATAATATAGCAAAAATACGTGTTTACACATCTGTTTTATAAAAATGTCTGATACTGCCCCTTTAATACGAATATACCCCAAGCCGTGTACGAATTTGCCCTACTAGAGGGGTTGATTCGTACAACCTCAGTATCTTCGAAAAACAATTTTAACACAGAATCCTTATGAGTTATATCTTCAACAAACCTTATTCATAAAAGTTTAATGTCTTTTATGCCATTTTGAACCTTCTATAGTTACTGCAAACTTTTTGTAAAAACAAAAATCAAAAATCGTACGAAGGGTCCCAATCTTCCCCTAATCACATTCGCAGGAAAGCGTTTATAATGGCAAGCGAAGTCATTGTTCCGCTGCCTGTACAAATAATAGGACACCCCTCCGAAGTATAAGGCGTCAGTTTATTATTGCTAGTATATCAGATCAGTTTTTATTTAGTATATCGAATCAGTCCATCAGTTTATTACAGTTTATTAAGTCAACTAACTACCTTGTCATCTTGTCAAAATACAGCTCTTCAGCTTTGGTCAAAATATGTGGTTTTGTAGTGTTAAGTAGGTAAGTAAAATTTATTCATTTTTATATAATAAGTAAAGTATCGCTTTTCATAATTAAATGTATTGTCTTGTAATGTCTTTATATGCTTCTTTGACTATTATTATACGTTATCGCAGTTATGGTAGTTTCATAATGACTTCAAAATCGCCCTTTAAGATACTGGGTTTATCCTTAACCTAGGGCAAATGAATGTCGTGGGCCCTCCGCATTTAATAATCTGCGCGAATATACTTTTTCGCGGCAACGTCGAACACAAAAACTACCATTTCCCAATCTTATTTGTTATTTTTACTTAACCCCGAACTTTATTAGTGAATGTAGGACATAACTGTGATCTATGTAGCAAACTATTTATTTTATTCATTTTGTTTAGTCAAAGAAAACTAAAAGCCAACGCTTTATTCAAAAAATTTAAAGACTGCATAAAAAGCTTTACAGGCGGCGTAGTATATCTAAACGGTGGCACACCGTAAATGTAGTGCCTACTGTTGTGTACATTGAGTGTTTAATAGGAAAACCTTCATTTATTCATGCATATTTGCTACTACGAAAACGTAGTAGGACTCAGAATTTAGTAAGCTTTTTGCTACATTCCACATATGCGAATTAAAAATTTTTAATTTTAAACTAATCACGCCACCACAATGAGTAAAAAAACCAAGAAAATACAGCGGTGCATAAAATGAAATTTTAAACATGCCATCCCATGTTACATTACAGTTTATTGTACCGGCGTTACAGCTATCATTCAGAAAACGCATTTAGTATTTAAAAAGCCTACTTTATTAATTAACTTGGATGGTATCTCGCAATTGAATTTAATATTACTGCAGAATAGAGGATTGTTCCCAATCAATTATCCCGCTCACTGTCACCGATATTGACGTGAGGACACATAATTAATTAAATGTACGTTACGCAATTAGTTTTTTTAAAGCAACGTAGCAGTTAAGCTTAAATTGAAAAGCTCTTGCAAAATCACTGTTTCCAATCATTTTTATTTATTAACAAGAGATTTCTTTATTTAAATTGGTTTCACTTTAACAAAAAAAAGGATTGATTCGCACTGAAACTTTATCGATACTTTATATTCCTGTTTTTAAAATAAAAAAAACATACCTACTTTTTATTCCTGTTTTTAAAATAAAAAAAACGTACCCCTGGTGGGACTCGAACCCACAATCCCCGGCTTAGGAGGCCGATGCCCTATCCATTAGGCTACAGGGGCTTGTAAATTCGCTATTCTCTAACTCGTTATGTTAATGACCGCTTGCTACTCAAATATTATAACTTGCTCTTTCAGCATTGATTTAATAACGATGATGCTTTCAAGCAGTATTTACTTCTAGCTACAAATATGTTAGAAATATTAATACTAGGAGAAACAGGCTTTAAATTCAAAGCGTATGTGTTATTATAGATTTATTCATATCCACTAGAGATCGTATTGTCGATAACCCTTTTAACATAATTACTTTAGTTTTAAACTTCTCATAATGTCATCATATACTAAAGACTAAAAACTACAATAATACCTAACGGATTTTGTACTACGAAGTAGTTTCCTAATATTGGATAGTGTTTATCATTCAAGACAGATATCAAATTTTTATAATATCCCACTTTTCTTTCAATGATGTACACCGTGTATACACCTAAATGGTTTTAAATCGGTCTGTAACGTAAAAATAGCCTCCGTCAAGAAGTATATGTAAATAAGAACGCATGCGACACGCTTCAGTTTCACAACCGTTTGCGTAAGACTCGTTAAATTTTCTGTTGTCCCATCTGGGCAAGAAAGCATATTGCAATTCTTAATTGTACAAGAACGGTGTAGCGTCATACGCTGTGGTAGGGACTTCGCACACATTCAACGACTGTTTAAAAGAGCACGTAACCCGTTTTTAATGAAGTGAATGTATTACACAAATATTTGTGATAATAAAATTTAAATTATAATGCAAATATTTTTAGTGAAGAAGTTTTAAGTGATTTCCTGTAGTTCAGAGCGGTTTTGTACACATTTCATGACACAGCTCACGTTTAATGTTAGTCTTTAATACGTCAAGTGTCTAAGGATAAGTTTGTAAAAGGTATGTTTCGTAAATACCGCCAAAGGAAAGGGTCTGATGGAGCAAGATCTGAAATCGTGGACGCCACAACACCTAACGGTTTATAATCAAATTGCATGTCATCTTATTCTGCTGGAACTAACATTCTAGTTCATTTAAATCTAGCATTGCGAAAAATTTGTTGGAATAAGTTGCGATAAAACACACCATCGTCGGATTTGTCTAAAAGGACCCTATTAAAACACCGTAAGATCGCACATAAAACACCAATTTAGCGAGCGTGTAATGGTCGTTCGTGAAACACTTAGGGATTGTCGACACTCCAATTTAGGCAGTTTAGAATGATGTTACCAACTATAACCAGTATTCAATATTTCAAAACCGTTTTCATCAACAAGAGAATGAAACCAAACATGTAAACATTTTCCATAGTTTACTTCTTTCAGTTCATGAACGATACCGAAGAGATATGCATACAAATTGTAACATTATTTTGTAATGTTAACGAATAAACAGATCAATTAATTAATTAAAATTTAGTAACTTGCATAACTTATAGACAAAAATTCCACAATAAATTACTTCATATTTTAGTTAGGCTCCCTTATAATACAAGACCAGGGTTACAAATAGCTTCAGGCTAAACTATTAGAAATTCCAGCGGCAGGTCATCATAATTTAAAGCTCTACCTTTGTAAATCAAATACAACAAACTTAAAGCTTAGGTCGGTTACAGATTGACGAATCTGATAAAATTAAAATGGAATAGTACCTTTTAACGTAAATAAAGGAAAGCAATTTTCTGTTTGAAAAGCTTAATCTTCTTAATATTTTTTTTTTATTGACAGCGGGTAATAGAAAACGAAACATTATAAATTATTTCCAATTTGATTTGTTCAAAGATTGCAAGTAATTTTAAGTAGTCTGGAGACATCCATTGTATTTAAAATCCATTTCGGCTCAAGTGGTTAACCGGTCTTTTGTTAATGGCAGACAACTGTCGCCATAGGTATGGTCCACATTTCAATAATTAAGAAATTCTTAGAAGATACAACATATTTAAACCCTTAGAAAAATAATTGCTTCCGTGACCCTCATCAAAAAAGGGGTTGGATTTGGTTTCTAAAATCTTGTTTTTGTGAGAGGTTTTGTTCAGTCATTGGATAACAGAAAATGACGTAGATAATGGTTAGAGTAGGATTTAATCTATATAACTTAAGGCTTTAGCAAAAAGACAGAGAGTTTTTCCAATGGGGCTGTCCGTGGTCAAGAAGTAGAAAGAAACGTAGTTCGCGGGTAGCGTTCTCCGGCATCACAGACATAATATTTCACTTAGTATCACGATAGTAAAAATTGGAAAGGAGTGATAACTCTTCCAGTTCGCGAGGGTTATGCCTGTATGTTCGCGGATTTATAGTGATACAAGGTAAATAATAAAAAGCTTGTAGGCATGTGATGCACAAGTTAAGTGATATTGTCAATAAGATCCTGCCGGGTTCGTGTGCCACTCAATTATTTAAAAATTATAAACAGAAGTAACAAGCGAGATTCTCTCCCCCAATTTAAGAGCTGTTCTACGTTAGAAGGCAAGCCATCAAGCAATGGACGATTTTTGGTAAGTAAGTTTTTATAGTTAAGTAGCATGACCAATTTTTAGTTAATTTATTTGTTAGGACGTTTTGGCCATAAACCGTAGGATTAATTTAATGTAAGATTTATAATATCAATTTTCTTTTATATACAAGTGTTTGAGAATTACTTATGTACGCAAAATTTTCATAATTCCATATTCACCTATTCAATTAAATTTCTAAATTAAAATCAATGAATGTAAGAGGTTCACGTTTATTGCTCTGTTAATTAAATAGTTTTGTTTGCCGTTGATTAAGTCAATAGTTTTTTTTATTATTTTTTATCATGGAGGTTGCATAAGTAGTAAAAAAGATAAGAGTTGATTAAAAGAAACAATTGTCCTCCTTGGGATGACAAGTCTCTCAAGGTTTTGCACGAACATTTGGACATTCTCGACTTGTCTGGCGCCCTTGGTAATTGTCATTAAGCCACAATATTTATGAAAGATAAGTGTCAAATTTTTTTGTAGTATCTTATAGGTTAATTTAACCCTTTCTGCAAAATTTTAACCCTCTATATGATCCACGACCTTCCGCTAGCTAGTGCTGGTGACCTCCCTTTAATTTTTGTTTTACAGGCCGCCCCCATTTTATAATTTTACTGGGAAATACATGCGTAGTAGCTTTTCCGCCTGTAACAAAATGTAGCTTTCTAATATTCCTGAAATTAGTAGATAATCAAAGGCTAGCTTGTGAAACTCCTTCCGAACGATTTTCCTAGTGAACAAGTCAAGCGTCTTTAACATACTCCAGTACTTCTGTATTTAAGAAAGATTACAACTTGTATTTTTTTTGACCATGCAAACTTAGTCTCATAGAATGTATTAATCAAACACAAGTTACATATGGCCACACTGAGTAAAGGATTGGAACTAATGTACTAGCTATTTATGTCGTATTTTCACACAGGTACATGATCTTAACACTTGTGGAAAGCGCCGCATCCTTTATAAAATAGAAATGCTTTGCTCTAATTGAAATTAAAATTCATTTCATGTGAATAGATTGCTCTTGGCAGTACTTAAAATTAACAAATAAAGTACGTTTGTGCACAGAGAATAATCTTGAGGACGAGACGCACATGTAAGTGGCAGAAACAGGCGAATATGATAAAACGTTATAAGTCTCGTGAACAAGAACAATTATAATTCATTTGCTAACAGTCATGTGTTAGTCAGATTGCTCACATTAGATCTAAGGATAGTAGAAGAAAATCAAGAATCCCACTGCCTCATTTTCACCAGAATCCCTAATTTCCTCACTCATCTGGACCAAATTTACATGTAAATTTCCATAATGAGGAAGTGAGAAAATGAATCTTCTCCTTGCTCTCTCCTTGTTCTCCTCCTTGCTCGGACACCCCCACATCAACCATTTTGATTACGTCGCACCCGCCTTCTTTCCATCCTCGAGATAAATCTTTCTCCACATTTCCACCCACGAGATAAATCTATATTGTTTGGTATCAATGAATATTAGATTTTTCTCAGCTACCTAAATTCCTAAGAATTTTTTTATATAGCATTATCCCCCAGGGAGTTACCCCAATTTTAAGATTTTTTTACCGCTAACATTCTGAACCAAATAGTTTTCTTCGACTAGCCATTTCCACCTACGAGATAAATATATCTTGTTTGGTGTCAATTAATATTAGAATTTTCTCAGCTACCAAAATCTCTAAGAATTTTTTAGATTGCATCATCCACCAGGGAGCTACCCTCATTCTAAGATTTTTTGCTGGTAGCGATTTCTAACCGTCCTTATAAATTTGTTAGCCATGCGATAGGTCAAATTAGTCTAGAATTTTACGTACAATCCGAATCTGTAAACAGATTTGAAACAGGACCACCCCTTACCGTTTTACACACATACCTTCTAGCGAGCATACCGCCACAGTACCACTACTTGCTTTTAATGTCATATCATAGTTTCTATCTTGTTTAGCTCATCTTTTGAGATAAAAATATCTTGTTTAGTATCAATTAATATTAGATTTTTCTCAGCTACCTGAATTTCTACGAATTTTTTAGATAGCATCATTTCCCAGAGAGCTACCCCAATTTTAAGATTTCCTTACCGCTAACATTCTGAACCAAATAGTTTTCTTCGACTAGCCATTTCCACTCACGAGATAAATGTATCTTGTTTGGTACCAATTAATATTAGAATTTTCTCAGCTACCTAAATTTTTAAAAATTTTTTAGATAGCATCATCCCGCAGGGAGCTACCCCAATTTTAAGATTTTTTTACCGCTAATATTCTGAACCAAATAGTTTTCTTCGATTAGCCATTTCCACCCACGAGATAAATGTACCTTGTTTGGTACCAGTTAATATTAGAATTTTCTCAGCTACCCAAATCTCTTTAATTTTATCAGATAACATCTTCTCCCAGGGAGCTACCCTCATTTCAAGATATTTTTACCGACAGCGATTTCTAATCGTACTTATAAATCTTCTTAACGATGCGATAGTAATAGTTATTAGTTTATAGTTATTTTTTTCAAAGCCTGACTGATTTCCTGTTTGAACATTTTCTATAAAATGCATATTGTTGATCTGGCAGAATTCTGTTGATAGCGTATTATTGTAGGTTGTTATATCTTTAGTGAAAATTGTTATTGGATAAATGTAGTTGATTGGTAATCCATATGTATTAATTGTTTTATAATATTCTCCAATAGTAAGTTATTTTTAGTTATGTAAATTAAAAACATTCTTAAAATTTGAAGAAAATTAAAAATATCTCAGAAAGTAATGGATTTAGGTATAGGGAATGCTTAACAAAAATGAAAGGACACTTAATGAAGTATCCATTGTAGCAATAAAATTGGTAGGGTGCCATTTAAAAAAAAATTAAAAAATTGCATTTTGCGAAACCTGCCACACCCTGTATACTGGGAAGAAATTCCAAAAAAGTGATATTTACAAATATACTATGGTATATGGTAAAATTTTCTGCATCTTGAAAATTAACATTAGTTGTGTATTAGTGCAGTGGCAATGTATCTAATCGGGGTTATTTTTTCTAAAAACAGTTGAATATCTCAAAAACTAAAAGGAATAGACAGATACAATTTGATATCAAATTAAAGCTCTTTTTATGGGCTTTTCAAAAATGTAATAATATACAGGGTGTTCCATTAAAAAAAATATAAGTTTAATATGCCCTGGAATTATAAAACACCCTGTATGCTTTCAAATACTTTTAGAATGTGCACTTTAAATATGCCTAATACGCCTACAAGTTTGGTTTACGTAGCTTCTATAATAACGCAGTTATCGTCCGTTGCCACACTAAAAACTCACCCTGTATATAAAAGAAACTAATACTTAAGAAGTTATTAGAAATATTAGGAAATGTGCAACAATGTAATTGAAGGACATTTTATTCAGTTTATTAACGTTCATGGGAACGGAAGCGCTACTTTGTAGCACAAGGATAAGTGACACTGCAGATGTCAGGTCACAGGTGGTCACAGACAGTCACGTACCGAGATTACGCAGAAGTAAGCTCGCAACAAAGTAGTTATGAATAGATTTAAGATTACAGCAAGGTATTATGAATAAGAGTAAAATGAAAGCAGACATTAGGTCTGCAAGTTCCCACAGAACTGTGAGGGGGTAGGAAGATTATAAAAGGCCCGGGAGCTCCATTCGCAGTCAGTTCATCAAACGTTCAGTTTTCACATTGCAGTTCGTAGATAGCTCACTTGTACAATTAAGTAATTAATTTTCGATTTAGAATAATAATTCAAGATTGTCAAAATTTTATGTTTAAATCTGTTTAAAACAAATAAATGTGTTAAAGTTCAAAAAGTCTTTTTAAAAAGGACCGCTCGAAACCACGAACGTTAACTCGTATAGTCGTTCAAAGTGTAATTAATTGTATTACAGAATTTTCCGTTTTTGAAAATTTCGTGTGAGGACTATCGACAAAGAAGAGTAAGTCTTAGTTTGAATTTTGCAAACGTAGAAGAAATTAATATTTACATGTATAATTCAAGAACTGTTAATCATTATCTTTTTCTAGAATGGACATCTTAAGTATTGAATGCAGTGTGTGTGAAAGCGTTTTTACTGGATGTGACGCCATAAAAAAACGCAACCAGAGGTACATCGAGATGGTTTATTTCCAGGAAGAACTAAAAATTACAGACAATGAGTGAGAACAAATTAAGGATTTAGAAAACCAGCCGACCGCTGCGCAGAAAGAATGTATGTACGTCGCAATTCGGTTAGAGCGAACCAAGTTGCTATTTGAAAAACCATACGCCATAACAAAATCTTCTTCCAAAATCATAATTGTAGGCCTGAACCCGTTCGACGATTATAAAATAATTTTCAGATTTGTTGACATCATTTCGCAGACCGTACTTGATGTATCCCTCAACGTATTTAGGAAGTTTATATCAAATCTTCCATACATTATATGCACTATGGAAGTTGGCATGCGAAATCAGATATGCAAATTCGACAACTTGCGTTTTTATTTAAATAAGAATTGTTTAGTGAAGATGATGACATTTGATGAAAATTATATGTTATATACCAAAGGAACTTTAGAGCACTTTTTAGGGGTATCTCAGATTGGAGGCGAAACAAGCATCGTTCAATCCCAGCAAACAAAAGAAGTTGAAGGCGAAACAAGAATAGTTCAAATTCAACAAAAGAAAAATTGGAGGCGATACAAGAATAGATTAAATCCAAAAGAAAACAGAAACAAAGAAAGAAATCAATGAAATCAACGAAGCAACTAGTGTAAGTTCATTTTCCTTTAAACCAATTGACTTTTATTTTGATTTTAACAAAAACATTTGATATTTGCTGGTTTATGATTTATATATGTATATTAACTATTGTTACCATTATTTTATGCAATTTTTTGAAAATAATCTGCTCAGCAATTGCTAGAGATTATCTTTAAGCTGTTATTGAAATTTTAGCATTATTTTATACTTGTATATGAAAAGAGAGAGATAAGAACTGAGAAAAATTATTTCTGAGAAATAAAAACTTGAGACAATTAAAAAGTCGCAAAGCGCACAAGAGACTATATAACGTTTAAGCTAACGCAAGAAAATCCTTAGAAACAAAATCAAACTTCTAATTCAACAACTTTAACTGGCGCAAGAAAATTTTTAGAATTTCTACTACAACAACCCGGCATTTAACCAACGCAAGAAAAATTTTTTTAGAAACAAAAAACGAATTTTTAATTCAATAATATGAGAATTAACTGGCGCATAAAAATAGTTTAAATATCCCGAGAATAAAAAACGAAAGCTAAAATCACAAACAATTAAAACCAAAATCCTTATAATAACGCAACTATCCAGACGTAAATTCGTCTTGTTCTACAAATAGACAACGTACAAGTCTATTATTAAAAGCCACATTCTTAATACGCAACAATCGTCTCATCTTTACAAGTGAATACAACCACGCATATATCTAATTATAAATTACTGAACAGAAGCTATCTAAACGTCGCGAAAATCTTTCAGCATTGTAAAATTAAAACAGCATAAAATTACGATCGGAAACTTTTTATAAAGTATCAATTTAAATTACTCAGAAAAGATATAAATAATTACTATTTAAAAACGCATATTACAACCTTATTCAAACGTGAAAATTTTTAATTAAATACTTCAGTAAATTAAAGAAGCACAAATTGTATTATTCTCAAACACGACATTGTATAAAATCACAACGATTACTAAATAACACCTACAGTATATTTAAAAATAACCTTACAACAGGAACTGACGCGACTAATAAATTGACAACATTGTAAGCATTGCAGACACCTTACAATCGCATAAACCAAAGAGATAATTATTACACACCTAACTAAAATCGACATAATTAAAAATAGAGAAGTTTTAACTGACGCAACAAACGCAAAACATTTAAGCACGATAAATTACCACAAAAACCACTCAGCCGATTGAAACTTCAAAAATTAAAATTAACATCGGCAAATTAAAAATCAACGTAACCAAACTAATACCAAGCGTAAAACTAATTAAATAACTACACAACCGTGGAACTAAGCGCAAAATAAGGCCAATCAATTTTTAATCCGAAATTATCCAAATTAAAAACAGCAAGTAACCCGACGCAATCCAAACGAAAAAGTAATAAATCCAAGCAAGGAATAACACCACAAACTACGAAATAAATCCAAATTCTTCAAAAAAAAAATTTTTTCCTTTTTTAAAATTACCCAAATATTCCTCAGCCAAGATGACTAATAAAATGAAGCTGTATATAGACATGATCCCCAATTTTAACGGTGATCAATGTTTATTAAGCAACTACATTTCGGCCTGTGAAATATTCTTAAAAATATTTTATAAGCCCGGAGATAACAAAAGAAACACTTTGTTTATCCGCCTTATAATCAGTAAACTGACCGGAACGGCACTAACATTAATAGCAAGTCGAGATGACGTAGACCAGTGGGACGAGTACAAACGCATATTAATAGCATACTTCGGCGATCAAAGGAACCTAAAATGTCTAGTAAGAGATTTGATGAATCTTAGGATGGAACACAACCAATCCCCCTATCAACTTGGAATGAAATGCCAAGATGTAAGAAGCTTAATCTTGACAAAACTCAAAATTGAAAAAAACGACCCAAATGTAAAACTTTTAAAAACAAAAATGTACGACGAGATGGCATTAGATACCTATCTACCCGAACGACTTTTAGATAAAATTAGATTTCAACATCCCCAAGACTTAGAAGAAGCGATGAACATAATAATCGAACGAGAGAATGTAATGTATTACAAAAACCGACTATATAACCCCAACGCAAATAAAAGCTATACGCCAATAAAAACCATGCAACCCGCGAGACAAATAATACCACAACAAAAATTCAACCCATTCAATGCACAAACAAACCAAATGAGAACTAATAATCCACATTTTAATAACTCAAACTTTAACAACCATTATAAGCAATTCCCAAAACCAACACTTTACCCAAACTTTTCAAAACCCGCATTTCAACCAACATTTAACTCGAACTTTTCAAAACCCGCATTTCAACCGAGATTCAATCAAAATGTAAATCAGCAAAGACCAGTATTCAACGCGAATCCTATTAGGAACTCACCGTTGATAAACAATAATAATCCCAATAACTATTATAAACCTACACCAATGGATACCTCATCTGGTAACACTAAACCCAACACGAAAATAACGCACACAAGACCAAACCCTAATCAAAAACGCACTTTCACTTCAGAAGAGCTATTTCATCAAGAAGTAGAAGATTATGAAGATGACCAGAATAATTGCAATCGACCGTGTACAAATAACGAACAAAACCAATCAAACCATTATGAACGCGAAGAACTATACGAAACTTACGAGGAGGACGACGAAGAAAACGCGTGCTCAAATTTTCAAATGGACCACTTTATAAACGACCAAACGTAATAAATCTAAACAATATGAATCACCTCGTGTTACCCTATATCGAAATACCCCACGCTGACTTTAAATTACTAATCGATACCGGTTCTTCAAAAACATTAATAAGCCCGCGAACAGTAAAGAAACATTATTCAAACTATGTAGAAAGAGAACTCTTCAAAATTAAAACCGCCCATCAAACAACCCTATACCAATTCGTAGCAAACATACCTTTACCAAAAACATTCAACGTAAAAATGAAACATAAATTCTGCATATTTGAATTTAACGACAAATATGACGGACTATTAGGAATGGACCTTCTAAGAAAATTAGGAGCCAACTTAGACTTTAAAAACCGATTATTAAGTACAAAATATGGACGAATCCCCATTAAATTCCAAAACACCCAAATTGACGAAATATATACAATAGAACCCCGAACGGAAAAAAGGATAAAAATCCCCGTAAATTCAAATAATAAATTAGGAATAATTAACCACATAACTTTTCAACAAGGAGTAGAAACCCCAACCGCATTAGTACAAATTAAAGGTAATTACGCCACAACAACAATATTAAACTCAAATGACTACCCCGTAGAACTATCTTTAACAAACCCGATCAACATAGAAAAATTAAATTTTAACAAGATGGAAATAGACGAAAACTCAAACGAAAATTACAACCCCGTAGAAAAGGACGAAATGTTAAGACAAAATTTAAGTAATATCCGATTTAACCGCGACATAAATCCAGAGGAACAAAGAGCAATAGTAGACCATTTAGTGACAAACCACTGCATCATTTGCACCAGCATCCTCATTTGCACCCACATCTGGACCAAAAAGTTTTCTTCGACTAACCATTTTTCATCTTTCGAGATAAACCTATCTTAAATTTTTTATGTTTCGAGATAAATGAGCATCCTCATTTCCACACACGAGATAAACCTATTTTTAAGATTTTTTACCGCTGACATTCTGAACCAAATAGTTTTCTTCGACTAGCCATTGCATCTTTTGAGATAAACCTATCTTGTTTGGTATCAATTAATATTAGAATTTTCTCAGCTACCCGAATCTCTAGGAATTTTTCAGATTGCGCCATCCCCAAGGGAGCTACCCCAATTTTAAGATTTCTTACCTGTTGCACAGATTTAAAATCGGACTACTTCTTACAAAGTTACACTTTAAAACTCTCAAACCTCTTTAAAATTTTTGCTCGTATATATTTAACTCCATTTTTAAAACCTTTTTCGCTACCTAAGACATATGCTTTAACCAATACAAAGAAATAAGTACACAAAAGTTTAATAATTTATTTACAGTTTAATAAACTTATAGAATACAATTTTACAAAGTATAACATTATTTCCTGTGTGTAGCCGAATCCAAGTAGTTTAACCTGTAACAAAAAGAGATTAATGTAAAAAAGAGGAGACCTGTTTTCAGTCAATAAAACATATTGTTGTTAATCCAACAATATGTTTTACCGTCCGGCGAGACCACGTGGAGGTAAACACATATCGCCGGGAACGAAGGAAATTTTAAGGATGGGGATGGTAGGTATTTCTTATAACTAACTTACATACTATATATACACCATAAAATATATACAAATATAAACAACTATCTTATATCCTTATGCCCCCATGCGTAGGTTGATATGCTTCCGGGGATGACGTAATGCTTGTCATCTGCGCCCGATAAACTGATTTTATTAATAAGCTGTGTATAAAGTTGGTGTTTCTTACTCCGGATTGATACCATCGTATGCAAGAGGGCATTATCATTGTTAACCACCACCCCCCTAAAACTATCTACACTAATCCCCGCCACCACACTACGACTAACACCCTTAATTTTTTTAACAATGTCTTTCTCACTCACTATGCAGTACGATTTGGCCCTGGTGCCGACGAACTCCAAGACCAAATCGCCACAAAACTCGTCTTTAAATTTACCCAACACCTTTTTGTTTATAAGTGGTATATTATATTTGTTAGTAGGAGAGTAATCGCTAGTATCAAAGTGTTGTACATGATTACGAATGTCACTGTACAAGTCTGGCGTCTCAACACTATAAACCAAAGAGTCTGTATCTGTATAAAGCAGGGACAATCTGGGACCATACAAAGGAACCATGGTACTGTAGTGAAAGTCGTACATTAGCGTTTTGGACAGATCTAAAATTGACAATCCTGCATAGATTGGTTTATCGTACTTCGCTTTTACACGACTCATCTGTATAATCGCCAGATTTTCCCCCAACACTAAGCAACTGTTAAAGTTAGGTTTAGCTATTAGTCCACTCGCGCACAACTTTTTCCCGTCGTGTTCCCATCGCGTGACTATTTTGACATCGACCCTTTTGTCCACGTTCTCCATTGTTTTACCAAAAACCGCATTGTTCATAAGTTTGAAAAAATCTTTTTCAAACGCGTTAGCGGCAGACGTACGGAGATTCGTGTTGAGATCAATGTAGGGTTTTAACCACGTCGACTGATCAAACTCCAACAACACGCGAAGCACAACAGTTAATTGCAGACCGTTGCGCAGAGCCTGCTGCAAGTTGCGGTAGTGAACAATG
Source organism: Platerodrilus igneus (assembly GCA_036346225.1). Lineage (NCBI taxonomy): Eukaryota > Metazoa > Arthropoda > Insecta > Coleoptera > Lycidae > Platerodrilus > Platerodrilus igneus. Next base: position 2,171,294 of record JARFIW010000982.1, on the reverse strand, counting down.
TATTTTGTTTTGTCCAGAAGGGTGGCGAGTAACTTAGGCGTCTTTGAAAACGGTGTTGGAGGTACCATCGATTCAGGGCAGAAAGGTAAATCGTTATGCGGATCATTGAGTTCCTCTGGATACTGTACATCAACTTCCAAAATATACCCTTTTTCGTGCGTGCTTGGTATATTTAATATTTCTTGTTTTATACGATGTAACTGGTCCGTGTTTAATCATCTAAAGCCGCTAATGGGTAAATGTTGGGACATCGCCCAGCCGTATAAATTGTTAGCATCCATATATGCGATGTACTTGGATGGCTCGTCAGGGTTGTAGTCTTCCATATACTTATTGTTGGCTTTGGCATACCGACCGCTGCACTGGGTTAACCCACCACGTATCCCTTTCTTGATAAAATGTTGCATGCTGACATCGGTCAACAACTCGAGCTTCACCCCAGTGCGCTTCAACATGGCATCCCAACTCAAACTAGGAGCAGTCACGTACTGGCATGGGTCTAGATCATAGGTTTTTGTGCAGACGTCTCTGAAGTTCTCGAAAATGTCTGCTAGTAACAAAACGTCTGTTTTCAAATAAAGATCGCTGTATTCCCCAAGCGTTCGAATTTTGAATGTTCTTCATACATTCTGTGCGTGTTCATAATCTGCATACGACACCGCTGTGGCGGTTAGACCGTTGTAGAAAGCATTTTGTGGTGGTAGAACCTTCTCTTCCAATACGGTAATATCTTTCACGTAGTCGTACGGGAACACACCCTTCCGATGTAATAGAGCAAACTCTTCGGTATTGGGGAAACAGCTCTTTAGTTCCACAAACTGTTCAGCATTCAAGTTGGAGGCTAGTTTATTTAAGCTAAATGCCATGAAGCGTAAGGAGTCTACAAATCTCAGTGTGATAAAAGATTCATCAGTTTCATCGTCGTTTTCCTTAGACAATCTAACGTTTTTTGTAAACGATATGAACCTCTCCTTATTATTCGGGATTACAGTAACCCTTTCTTTGTCGTATCCCAATTCCTTAATTATAAAATGGCTATCGTACCCACTTAAATTATGGAATATAACAGGGATAAACTTTGGAACCGTGTATTTAATGTTGCATTGGGAGTGTGCGGCAAAGCGAAATCTCCTGAGAGGTGGCAGTGATCCTTACCTCTCATTTCCCAAAGGTTGCTTACATATTCCACAGTCCACAGCCATATGGAACAACAACTCATCTAGGGGTTCCATTGGAAGCATGGGGGTGTTTGTTTTTAAAATATTTCCCAATCGTTGAGCTTCCTCTTTCATCTTTTCCATAAAAACTTTGGCTGCATCAACACCTCTGTACAGCTCAAACTTGTTTAAGTTATCATCATAACAACACTTAACATAATATGCAAAACTGAAGGGTTCGTGGTGTTGTGTGCTGTTGGTGAAGGAAGAGGTAGGATCCGGAACTGCTGAACTAATAGGCTTCAACACACTTTCAAAGTCTGCATAAATCACGAACGGTACCCGCATTTGCTTGTGAACTTTTTTAAACTCGAGGATGTTGTTGAAATGGTTCGGCATGGTGGTAGCGACACGGTTGCAGTCTTGTTCGGTATGTTTAACAAGTTGCTCCTCGCTGCGAAAAAACACAAGACATCCATCGCAAAGCCATTTGCTTGTGTGCTCACGAGACAACTGCTTACGCACTAGCTTCCCCAAATCCTTGATCCAGCAGTAGTGGGACTTGCCCCCATTCTGAATGTACAGTAGGTTCACATGCCGATCCCTTTTATTAGCAGTGAAATGTAGCGGTCCAACGATGGACTTGTCTTCCACCCCAAACACGTTGACGCTGATGTCGTTTAAATCCTCAAACCTGGGGATGTCCTTAACTCTAATCGGAAACTCAATGTCGACAAAGTTGAGCACCGTGCTGTAATGCGGGTAGCTACCGACTTTTTGCGGATTGTGAACATCATCAGGGTGAAGAGCAGCCACAACACACCAGGCAAAACATGCATCATTGTTATTTTGGATGTTAACCACCGCAAGCTTGTCCTGAATCCATTTGGGGAGCTCTATGTACGAAGATCCACGCAAAGGGTTGTACTTGTTAACATTTACTTCCAGGTATAGTACATTTTTCAGACTCCATCCTAAAATTTAAAAAATTAGAAAAAATAAATAATTGTAGAAACTAACCAGAATCACGTTCTTGGAACTCATCAGACTTGGCCGACATCCTTTCAACCAGCTCGTCATAGACCGCTCCCAGGTCACTGGAGGAGGTGATAATCATGTTTTTGGTGTTAAAGGATTTCACGTCCTCTACACCCTCTGCCGCAGCCATCTTGGTGTAACCACCAAACAACTCGCAATTAACCTTAAGGGCTGTGTGAATCCGTAGCTGTTCCCCGGCTAAGGCGACGAACCTCTCCCTCTGGTTGCGGAGGAAGTTTAGGATACCTAAAAATACAAACTAAGCAAACACAAAATACTTATAAAAAATACATACTTGTAGAGTCGATGTTATTGATGCGGAAAGTTGCAATTCGACTTTTGAATGCGGTCGCTACTACTTCTACACCTCCATCCAGGACGCGAGTCGCATTAGCTTTGTGCGCGTTCGTGCGTTGGTGGGCTACCAAGTTGGTAACGTCCACATCACAGTCTTCGCATCTCCGCAATCTCTTAGGAGCAGGTCCCTCAACTGTTGGTGCGGCAGGTCGTTTGACTCCAGAGGTTCCGGCAACTGGTTCCACCACACCATGCTTGGCGTCCTTGTGCCGTTTCAAGTTGTCCCTCCGCGAGAAGGATGCCGGGCACACTTCGCAGGCAAACAAACCTTTTTTCGTTTCAGAGACCGATCCATGTTGTTGGAGCTGGTGCCTCTTCAAGCTATTGGTTCTCGAGAAGACAACCCCACACATCACAAGTAAAGGAAGCCATTTTCTATAAAGAAATTAAAACTGGTCAAAGACTTTTAACAGTTGTAACTAGTCAAAGACTAAACAGAAACTGAATCATATTGCATTGCACTGTGCTTTTATACCCTGTTGGTATAATTAGCTAGTTTACTTTTAAATTAGGAGAAACCCAGCGTCGTTTAACCTTGAGTAACATTCCAAACTAGTCTAATCACACCAGTAAAACCTAATATTCTTAACTAACCTTGAATCGGATTACAAACTAGTTCATGCCTGTCTGTAAAATACTGCAAATGATAATGAGGAGCATGCGCAACAACAACCCTGAAACATTTAAAAGGTTGAGCTGTATAGGATTCTTTCTCAGTCATCTCAGTGAAATCAGTGCAAAGCAATGGAGTCTGTAGATGTTAATGATGCACAAGTTTCGTATACCGAAAATCTGATTAATAAGTTTACGTATAGTTTAAGTGAATTGGGCGAACACCCTCATAATGTGGAAATTGGGTTTGTTATAAACCAGACAATAAAACCCGTATTACGATTGGTGTGTAGCAAGAAATATTGTGGCAACCATGTTCTGGAATTGACATACGAAAATTGGATAGCATTTACAAATTTTCAAGTGGAATTTCAAATCAACGTATTTTCTCGTGACGTGCTAAACATTAGATTAAGTGGCGCATCCGAAATGGAAGATCTACACATACAACTAGGAGCTCCGTTCTTTATCACTCTGTCACCGGTGTCTGGATCAACCGAGGACGAAACGTTCCAGTTAAAAATAATAATGGGTAATAGTTCGATGGTTATAAACGAATTGGAGTGCCGTAAACTATTCCATATGCGAGAGTTGTTTGAGTATCAACTTAAACAGCTGAAAAGTCGTGACTTCCCAGCATTATACAGCGAATTAGTAGGGTTTGTTGCTAATTCTAATTTAAATGATTGCGATCGGTTTAATACTCTGACTGAAGGGGAGAAACGAATTAAATTCTTGATTGAAGGTGAAGTTCGAATTAGCGCCCTAAATGCATTGGAGCTGGTTATATGTTTTCCGGATATATTTGTGCAAGACGTGATGCGTACAAGAACATTAGTGGAAATGTTTAGACGTTTAAATTTGTCGGAATCTGAAGATTCTGGTTATGGTGATAACTAGAAAGAGTATTTTATAAAAAACAGCTCAAGAGACGTGGATGTAAATGTATATTGTAAATATATTGTAAATTTTTTTGAAAAAGTATAAATAGACTCGTTGTTGTTTATTTATTTAGTATAGTTTGAGATTTTTTTGAGTAAACACATGATTATCTGTTCTGGAGAGGGTTTAATCAACAGCGCTATAAACAGGTTACCATTTGAGCTGCATATTCCAGGTTATCAGTACTGCGGTCCTGGTACAAAGTTGGATGAGCGCTTAGCAAGAGGTGATCCTGGAATAAACGAATTAGATAAATTGTGTAAAGACCACGACATTGCATACTCCAAGTACCCCGACGATCTTCCAGCCAGACACCGAGCAGATAAAATTTTAGAAGAAGAAGCCTGGGGGAGAGTTAAGTCTAAAAACGCAAAGTTTGGAGAAAAAGCCGCAGCTTGGTTTGTGACAAACGCTATGAAAGCGAAGAGAAAAATGGATATGGGCTTAAAGAAGAAAATTAGTTTCAAAGGTGGATTTTTGAAGAAAATACGATCCGCAATAGACCGAGTTGGTTCCGACAACTTGAAAAAGCTGTTAGATGTTGGTATTCTAATTGGTAAAAAAATCATAAAAGGAGCCGGTGGGAGAAACACGTATTATACCCGTTCCACAGAAAGGAGGTTTTCTACCGTTGATTCCGATATTCGCTGGACTAAGTGCCCTAGGGGTACTAACAGGTGGTGCTGCGGGGATAGCTAAAGCAGTAAATGATGTCAAGACAGCCAACGAACAGCTTAAGGAGAGCGAACGACACAACAGATCTATGGAAGCCATTACCGTTGGGAAAAAAGGAAATGGAATGTTTCTAAAACCATACAAAAAAGGCACAGCATTATTCTTGAAACCGTACAAACAGGGGCGTGGCATTTGTAAAAAAGTATCAAAAAACTAAGCAAGTTACCTCGAAGAGCTCTCACCGATGTAGATATAAGGAAACACGCATCTAACATTCCTCATTTTCGCAACGTCTTTTCTAGAGATCAGTTACAGAAGATTAGACCGCGTGTCAACGAATCGGGTGTGATTAATTTGGATACCACCAAAGGTTTGGGTACACATTGGGTGGGGTACCGAAAACGCGGAAATAGTGTGTATTACTACGATTCGTTTGGAGACTTGAGACCGCCGGAAGAAGTAAAGAGATATTTTCGAGGTTGTAAAATTTACTACAACAGTGCACCGGAGCAGACTTACAACACATACAATTGTGGACATTTAGTGTTAAAGTTTCTTAGTGACAATGGCTAAAACAGTGAGCGTGTTCGGGTATGGTAATGTCATATCGACAGGATCCATTTACCCACCAATTAAATTGAAACAGGACGGTGAATATGCTTTGGGTCTAGTGGGACTGTACACTTGTAACACTGTGCAAAACATACATCCAGGAAACAATAACTTATACTTTAACAATCCAGAGCATCGCAGAATAACCATTAAACCTGGATCATACGAATTAGAAGAAATAAATGCATATATACAGGATGTTTTCAAAAAATGGTTCAGTCAGAAGCCGGACATCAACGAGAACATTGAAAAATATTTTAAACTGAGTGCCAACAATAATACATTAAAGTGTTCTATACGAAGCAGTATACCGATTGATTTTGGGGCAACCCGTAAAAACAATATTGGAAGCATCTTGGGGTTTACCAACCGCAAATTGTCTGCAGATACCGTACATATCGCTAATCAGCAAGTGAACATAATATCGGTCTCAAACATTTTTGTGGAAACCAATATCACCAGCGGATCGTTCAGAAACAATTTTCTTACCCACAGCATATTTGAATTCAGTCTATCTGTACCACCCGGGTATAATCTGGAAAAGGAACCTAACCACGTCATATATTATCCGCTGAGCGTGACAGAAATTGATAATATTACAATCAGACTAGTCGATCATTTGGGTGAATTGGTAAACTTTTCACCGGAAACGTACACCTGTGTGAGACTGGAAATAAAAAGTAGTTGAAAATGCCTATCGATTTTGTATATAAAGCACGTTACAACACCCCCAGACGATTAGAAGTGAAGACGACGTCAAAGCGTCAAGTTGTCGAGAGACTTACAGCAGAAGAAGTACGTTTCTTAAAATCTTTGGGGTTAGAAGTTATAAATGATGGGAGGCAGAAGTAAACGCAGCTTAGATCTCCACGGTGATGAAAACGTTAAACTTGGAAGGCTTAAATATGAGGACGTGCCCAAATTGGATGTGTTTGGAGGTTATAAATTAGACGAAACCATAATAAAGGAAGATTATTATACATATCTTCCCTTTACATTGAATGCAGAAAACAACGATCGAATTTCAATTGAAATCCAGAGCAGTGATAACATCACATACCCTCATGAAAGTTTCATATTTATAAGGGGCACCTATAAACCTACGGAAACATTAAGAGAAGCGTCAACAACTGGAGACCCGATTAGAGCAGCAGAACCAGACCCTAAAGCTTACGAATTTACTAGAAATGCGCCATATTTTCTGTTTGAGGAAATGCAATACAAATTGGGTAATAATCAAATAATAGATGTCTGTCGAATCCCTGGAATTACAAGAACTATTAAAGGTTTAGTATCCATGGAAGAATCAGAAACAAAATCTATTACACATACCGGGTGGAAGCCCGATACCATATTCCAAGATGGACGGTTTAGTTGTGCTATACCGCTAAAAACCATTTTTGGGTTTTTTGAAGATTACAAGAAAACTATCGTCAACATGCCTCAAGAGCTGATTTTAATCAGATCCAAGTCGGACGTAAATTGCTACAATTGGAAATACAGTAACGTTCAAAATACAACGTATTTCATGGGAGGTTCCGCATATAACATTAAGCGACTTTGCCAAGGCATCGCTGCTTTCGGAAATGCAAAATCAATCATCTATAATGGTTGCATTCAGAAAATGGGAACTACACGAATTACCGTCTCTAACACAATCAAAGTCGCAAGTATGGAGAATTATAGTATCGAACGAAACAGAGAAGGCTCGCTGGATATTACTGGCGCTGCAAAATGGGAAGTACGACAGGAAAGAAGAAAATGCTACAAGCTTTACGAATGCAAACATAACCAATGTCAAAGTGTTTTTAAACTCTCAGATGTTCCCTCAAGGTCGATTAAATTTGGATTTCGAGCAGAATGACTACTTGCCAGCGTACCTGTCTTATGCATCTTTTATGGAAAAATACTACCCGAACAAATCGTCAAATAAATGTTTAATGGACTACAACAGGTTTAAGGAATCACCCGTCTTTGTAATCGACTGTCGTCATCAATTTGAAAGCATCAAGGATGCAACTGTTGATGTAAGAATGGAATTAGAAGCTTCAAGAAATTTTGAACCGTCGATGAAGGCTTATGCTTTAATTATACATGACTCTATGTTTGAATATAATCCTTTTACGGAAATTGTTAATAGATTTATTCACAATTAAATATTTTGTATATATTTTTAATAAAATTGTATAAAAGCAAGGAATTAATTTGTTTCAATTAGTCTACTTTTATTTCTCGAATGGTGAGCATCTCCCACTCTGTACATAAGTTCTAGTTATTTTAGAGTGAAATTGCCCCATATAGTGAAATTGCCCCATAGGGTAAAATTGCCTCATAGGGTGAAAGTGTCTCCGACAGTATTGGTTAGCATGGTTCGCAATTACATAAGAAAACGAAATAGCGGATACAGTAACGAAGCATTAGAAAAAGCTACAGAAGAAGTTCGGCTGGGTAAATCAAGTATTTACTCCATCAGTAAAAAATATAATATACCGAAAGAGACGTTAAGCTATCACCGCAAGCAGCAGGAAAAGCAAGCCTACGCTCGAAGCAATATGGAGACTGCGAAACAAGAAGTTAAAATACCTATACAGAATTATGATAACTTTGCTATTGCTAGTGCAAGAGAGTATGGTAAACATGGTTCATTGTTCCCGTCTAACATACGAGCTATATTCGCGGGACCATCGAGTTGTGGGAAGACCAACGCTTTAATATCTCTGATCCTGCACGAGAACGGTCTTAGATTCCAAAATGTGTATGTATTTTCGAAAAGTTTATATCAACCGAAATACGAATTGTTAAGAAACGTTTTTACACCATTAAAAGAAGAAATTGGGTACCATGAGTTTGAAAATTACGATGATTTGATCGAACCCGGGGATACCAAAGAAGATTCAATTATGGTTTTCGATGATATACCTGTAAAATCACTCAATTTTTCTCGTTCGGCCGACATAAAGCAATAGATTCGTTCTATCTATGTCAAACTTACGCTAGTGCCTTAAAACATAGACTTAGGGATAACGCCAATGTAATCGCATTATGGAAACAGGATGACACAAACCTTCGCCATATCTTTTCGGATCATATAAGTGGTGACATGACATATCCAAAATTTAAAGAAATGTGTTTACAGTGTTGGGGTGACTCAAAACATAATTTTATAACTGTTGTAAAAGATTTTGATTTGGATAAGGGGCGGTATCGGAAGAATTTCGACGAGTATATAAATATTTGACATTATTCAAAAAAAGTTAGTTCCCATCCAAAGTGATATTGTCGGAGGCTTTCACGGCCGGAGTCATTATAATTATTTATGGTTCCAGGTTGGGACCGTGTCATTTTATAAATTAAGATCGACGTTTCGCCCACTTTTGTAAGAGGCTTCATCAGGACAATAAATATATTAAAAGTTAATATTAAATAGACAAGTTACAGTGTAAAGTTACTTCGCCACAAGACACCTTTTGGCTATGAATGGACTAGTGAGTCTGCTAGTTCAGGAGTAACTCTTCTCTTTACACTGTGACTTGTCTATTTAATATTAACTTAATATATTATGTCTGATGAAGTCTACAAAGTGGGCGAAACGTCGACCTTAATTTATAAAATGACACGGTCCCAACCAAATAATATAATTCCATCAAAGTTTCATGATGACGGACGTTAACAATTTTATTGCGAATAAACGCAGTCTTCATCATATGCAGGATGCTGTACGAAAAAGTTTGTAGCGTACAAAAGGAAACGCTACATCTCAGCAAAATTCAAAGAGATACACAAACAATTGATCGATCCTTGCAAATAACCGCTTCCCAGTTGCAATCGATCACCGAAAAATTCCACACCTACAACAAAGGTTAAAGTCGAAAACATGGACGTACCTATAAAGAAAATTAAACAACTCGTTCCAGAAAAACCGTTCCATCTTTACTATGCGGATGTGTTAGCTAGAGACGAAGACGAAAATATTGACAAATCAATTTATGGAGTAAAGTATAATGCGGAAACCGATACATGGAGTTTGTGGAAAAGTGTATTGATAATTAACCCGGAAACTAGCGATATAACATTAAACAATGTGATATATCCAGGTACGAGGGGTTTATACAATCTGCTGGTTTACAAAGACATCAGCCCCGAAGATGGCGATTTTAATTTGCATGAAGATTTGCCGAATTACTTGGAAATGATCAAATCTGCGTCGATTTTGAGAAGAAAGTTTAACCCATTTGCGGTGCACGATTTAAGCGGATTTCCAACAAATAACAAAAAGTTTAAAAAATATGTGCAAAAATATCTCACCGAATTTCGGAGGAATCCCGAAAGAAAACAGCCAAAGAGAAGAAAACAGTCTAAGGGAGTGGGTTTTGGCTTTTCTAATCGGTTTTACAAAAGTTTAAATTCAAAGCCGGTGCAATATGTCTACTGGAATAATGTACATGAACTTGTGGATCGGCTGAGATTGTTAAACGCATCCAACCGAGCTGGAAATACAAGCGAGGAAAACATTAACGAGATGGTGTCCATAATAGAAGAAAGAGTTGAGAGAAGAAGGTATAATACAGTGAGCTCAGTAAATAATTACACAGTTTTAAAATGCCTATCGACCGCTTCGGACGTTCAGAGCGTAAAGATGCTGATATTCGACGCGGTCCTCCAGGTCGAGGATTTGTGCTAACGTTGGATGGTGATGGGTACGATATGCAGCAAAGAAGGTTAGTGAATTCATCAGACCCGAAAGAAGATGGTGATTGTGTTAATCAGAGAAGCACTATAGTATTCAAGTCTGGAGAAGAAACAATTAGTTTTCGTAAAAGAAGGTTAGTTGATGTAATGGATCCTAAAGAAGATAGTGATTAAGTTAATAAGAAATCTGTAATCAAGCTCGTGAATCAAGCCTTTTCATACTGTCTAAAAAGTTCTGATGATATATAACGTAAAGATAAAGCCTTCAATGCAAGAAACCAGCGTATTGCAATGCTTGCTCAACCAGTAGAGTCATCTGATGCAGTTAATAAACAGTATGTAAATGAAAAATTGGATAAGCTTGTATCTGACTTTAAAACGTTTATACAATTTTTTATTAATTTGACTGCAACTTCTGAGACAAATGAAAAGGAGCTCGGTCTTGCAATAGCATCGATTTACGAGGCGTCACCAGCAGGTATGAAAAACAAATACTACAAACCAAAGCTTCAGTTTATGTCAAAGGTGCAATTGGATAAAGATAACCCTATTAGTTTAGCAACAGTGTTAAGCAAAAATGAGTAAAGAAATCATCGTTAAGGAATTATTTAAACCTGCAAGAAAAAATTTTCAGCGTCGTCATACAAATCTGAAACATGTGAAACGTGATCTTATCCAATCGGACTTGTGCGAAATGCAGCCTTACTCGCGTGTGAACAATGGGTACAGATATATTATAATAGCAGTGGACTGTTTCACAAAATATGCTTTAGCTGGACCCTTAAAAAATAAAACCGGATCAGAAGTCACAAATGCTATGAAAAAAATATTGGACAAAATGCTGCAAGGAGAAAATAACGTAAAAATCAATCTACAAACGGATTTTGGGAAAGAGTACTACAACCGCTGGTTTAAAAATCTTATGCAAAAATATAAGATAAACCATTACTCTACGTATTCCGCAGTCAAAGCTAGCATGGTTGAGCGATTGATCAGAACAATCAAAAACAAATTGTACAGAAGATTTTACTTGCAAGGCAGTCATAAATGGGTGAATATTTTGCCTAAGGTTATGGAAGAATACAATAATACACCGCATCGGGCTATTAACATGACACCTATGGAGGCAGAAGAACATCCGGAAAGAATAAAACTTTACACCGCTAACAGCGTTTCTAAAAGTTACAAGAAGTTGTATAAGGTTGGAGACATTGTGCGTATCTCAAAATATAAAGCAGTATTCGATCGAGGATTTCACCCAAACTGGAGTACAGAACTATTCAAAATTGTTAAAGTACAACAAACGAGACCGACAACCTATCTGCTACAAGATTTAGAAAGTCGGCCAATTCTAGGTGCTTTTTACGGCGATGAAATTCAGCTCACAGCAGCACCCGACACGTACTTAGTAGAAAAAGTTTTACGGAAACGGAAGCACGGGCGCGAATTATTAGTGTCGTGGTTGGGGGATGATAAAAGTTGGATTAAGAAAACAAACTTGCTTTAGTATCATCTAGATAATTACCCATTTGAAAAAATCATAAAAGGAGGGAGTAAAGTCCCTTAACTGGATATATAGGAAAGATTTGCTTAGAACCCCATTCCCATCTGTGATTTGAAGCAGGAAGCATGTGTTTCATAATCGATTTACAAGGATATCAATACAAAACTAGTGATTTCTATTGCAAGGAGATTGCCATTTTGGATGTAGCGAATAATGTAATATGGCATGAGATACTGGACATGGCTGTGGAGTATAACACCCTAAGTGATGATTTCAAAAAGCAAGTTCGGTGGTTAAAGCAAAGAATCCATGGGCTTAGCTGGGATGAGCAGTCCATAAGTGGATATACAAATGTAGGCGATTTGCTGAAAGAAGTCATATCACCCGATGCTACTATCTATGTAAAAGGCGAACAGAAAAGACAGTTACTATCAAAATATTTATCAAACAACATTTTAAACATGGAAAGTGTATTCTCACTTCCAAGGCTCAAAGAATTAAGAAGATTCGGTAATAGGTACAATCATTGTTTAAACCATTGTTTGAATAATTTAAGCTGTTCTAAAGAAAACGTATTGCTATTGAGGTCTTTTGTTAATGTATTAAATTTTTAATAAAATATTTTGAGAGAATTGTTTTTTTTATTTATCTTAGCTAAAAAGCATACCTTTAAAATTTGAAAAAAATGTATCTGTGAAACAGCGCATTACTTTGGAAAAATTAATGTTTTAAAATACAAATAAGAACCAATAACAGAATACATAATAATTGGTGTTTGCAAATAAATTCAGTTCTACTTTAATAAAAAAAACAAAATGTAAACTTACCTTAAATCTTCCTTCAAAACTTTCCACAAAATAACTACGCGAAACAACGGTTTAAAATTTCGATGTACTTTAACACAAAAGCGTGCGAAACTAATAGAATTTTTTCTAATAACACCGCGTTATATACGTTTTGAAATCCGTTAATTATACTACTAAATGAGGTTTGTATTTTCCCTAAATACGCACTTTTCAGCGCCTCGGGTTATTAGTAATCTACAAACAATTATTCATCAATTTCTAATGCACAAACATAATTAATAGAAAGTCCAAAAAAAGAAATTATAAACAGCTTTTCACATGTTCGTTAAGAATCTAAAATATTTGCTGGATTACAAATAATTACAAATGAATTAATACTACATTGGAAGTTTCGAAAATATTGAATTATAATGCTTCTACAGCGTCACGTAAGGTAATTTAGGTAATTGATGTAGGATATCAATATGTAATAAGACCCATTTACTTTTACTCTAATATTGTTTTATGATTATTGAACAGTACTTAATGTGGTTTATTACATTTTGATAATTCTGAAATTTAGGTAGTTAATGATGTCATACACAAAATTTCTAATTAACATGGTTGGTATCTAGCGAAGATAAGTGACACGCATTTTTAATTACGAATGCATTCTTCTTTCATTACAGGAGAAATTCCATAGATTTCATACAAGCAAAATGCGCTTTCTTAATTATTAACTACACGATCATTACACCAAAAGTTGACCTTCCCATTTAGATATTTAAAACCCATTACATTGGAATGATTAGTTTATTAAACTGTGAATAAATTATTAAAATTTTGTGTGCTTATTTCTTTGTATTGGTTAAAGGACTGTAGATATTAAAAAGGAGAGGAGATTAGGAATTGATCTTGGTACAAAATCTTAAAATGAGGGTAGCTCACTTGGGGATGGAGCTATCTAAAAAAATTCCTAGAGATTTGGGTAGCTGAGAAAAATCTAATATTAATTGATACCAAACAAGGTAGGTTTATCTCGAAAGATTCATTGGTTAGACGAAGAAAACTATTTGGTTCAGAATGTTAGCGGTAAAAAAAATTTTAAAAATAGGTTTATCTCGTGTGTGGAAATGAGGATGCTCATTTATCTCAAAAGATGAAAAATTTAAGATAGGTTTATCTCGAAAGATGAAAAATGGTTAGTCGAAGAAAACTTTTTGGTCCAGATGTGGGTGCAAATGTGGATGCTGGTGCAAATGTGGTGGTGATTAGCCTGTATTCCTACTACTAGCAATACAAAAATTATGTTTTGAATACCGCGACATATTCTATTGCGAAGGAATACACCTAACCTTTACAAATACAGTTAAGCACAACATTGAACTAACAGACAACAAACCGATATTCACCAAAGCATACAGATTACCCTAGGCAAGTCAGGAAGAAGCTGACAGACAAGTAGCCGATCTATTAGATCAAGATATCATACAACACTCCAATTCACCATGGAGCAGCCCCGTATTAATAGTACCAAAGAAACGTAGACGAAACCGAAATTAGAGAATACCCAGAAGAAATGGAAACCATACATTCGACGCAAAATGACGAACCGGAAACCGCAATAAAAATTTTAAACGAAGCCATAGACATGAAGCCCAATCAATTCATAATCACAGGAGTTTTAAACAACCCCAACCCTGTAAAATATACGAAAGTAGATAACAAGAAAATATACCAGTTACAAATAACCAAAGACGACAATGAATCACAAATAATTACAATTTTATAGGAATACACCCCCGAGAAAAAACGATTTTACTTTTACTTCAACACGGAAAACTTGTATAAATGCTTTTCAGAAATATATATTAAATTATTCAACAATTCTGGCCCCGAACTTATAAGATGCACAAGAAAATTAATAACATTAGACGACCCTGACGAAATAAATGACGTGATAAGAAACCAACACGAAGGAAAAACCAACCATCGTGGAATAAATGAAAACCTAAAGCAAATCATGAGACGTTACTACTTCAAGGACATGAAAGAATTAACTACAGACTTTATCAATCAGTGTGAACTATATGACAAAACCAAATATGACAGAAAACCCCCAAAGATACCCTTAATGTTGACTAAAACACCAAACAAAGCTTTTCAAAAATTACATGCAGATACTCTAGTTGTAGAAGCACAAAGTTACTTAACAATTGTGGACGCATTTACGAAAATAGGCCAAGCAATACCAATCACTTCTAAAAATAGTATTGACGTAACCCAAGGATTTTTACATTATTTTACATTTTATGGAACGCCCGAAACAATCACGTTAGACAACGGAAGCGAATTCAAAAACGAAACAATTTAAAACACTTTGGAACTACACAAAATAAATATTCACTTTATAACTGAAAACCACACCGAATCCAACGGACTAATCGAAAGACTACATTCAACCCTATTAGAACAAATCAGATTATTAAGAATCAATTACAGGAAAGAACACATAACTAACCTAATGTCATACGCATTAATCGCGTATAATAACACAATTCATTCATCGACAAATTTTACACCCTTAGAACTAACCCTAGGACACTCAGATTCACGCAACCCGTACGATATACATTATAACAAAGAAATCCATCGGCAATACGCCAAGGATCACAAAGAGAAACTAAAATAACTTATGACAAAGTAAAGGATAAGTTAGATAACGATAAAGAACGCATTACCGCGAACCGTAATAAAAACACAGACATAAATAAATTTTCCATAGGACAAACCGTATTCGAGAAAAATTACCAAAGTAAAAGACACAAAACGGCACCGAGAAATTTAGGCCCCTTTAAAATCAAACGAATATCCAACAAAAACGTAGCCGTAGTAGACGACGGCAAGATAACAAAATATGTTCACCTCAAAAATTTAAGACACCCTGTACTTTCAGATGGACAATCATCACCCTTACCGTCAACCTCCGCCCAGGTAGAACGGACACAGAAATCATAATTGAAGATATATAGAATAACCCCGGTATACTACCAATTATATTAGGCAGTATGCAGAACACTATAGATTATTGGACCTTTGCTCAAAAATTCGATTTAACTGAGCTAAAACAAAAATTTCCAATAATCAAAAATAATTATTTTCGACTAAAACAATCAATGGACACAACAAAATTCGGAAAAGAATACGCAATAGAAATGATAAACTACGACAGTATAACAAAAAGCATTTTGAAAAATATAGAAGACAAGTTTAATCGACTAATACCTACAGAACAAACGGCAAGACGAAAAAGAGGACTAATCAACGGATTAGGAAACATAACAAAAGCAATTACCGGCAATTTAGATAATCAAGACGCAGAACGCTATGACAACGCGATACAACAATTAATAGATATCAAAACCATAATTAGTAACCAAATATCGTTAACTCAATCAACGAATCATCAAATTTAATGAAACCCTAAGAAAATTAGTTAGAAATCAAGATACTATAGCCAAAGAATGTATAAACGTCGCAATTCGGTTAGAGCGAACCAAGTTGCTATTTGAAAAACCATACGCCATAACAAAATCTTCTTCCAAAATCATAATTGTAGGCTTGAACCCGTTCGACAATTATAAAATAATTTTCAGATTTGTTGACATCATTTCGCTGACCGTACTTGATGTATCCCTCAACGTATTTAGGAAGTTTATATCAAATCTTCCATACATTATATACACTATGGAAGTTGGCATGCGAAATCAGATATGCAAATTCGACAACTTGCGTTTTTATTTAAATAAGAATTGTTTAGTGAAGATGATGACATTTGATGAGAATTATATGTTATATACCAAAGGAACTTTAGAGCACTTTTTAGGGGTATCTCAGATCATTCTCAACTATGTTAATACTTTAAAAGAACTAACGGAAAACGGTACTTCTAGTATGGATCTGTTTATGTTAGATGTAGCAATGGAAATATATAATAGGAATGATGTCTTACAGAATCGCGCACATTATGTAATTAAAAGCAAATACGGTAATAGTGATATTGGGGTCATATTATACGAATTTATAAGAACCTACCCAAGAATGTTTGAAAACAGTATTTGTAGACAAGTTGAGTACATGGAAGAGTACAACAGGTTTCCATTCCACGCATTTACGAGCGATGTTTAAAGTTTAAGCCATAGATTTTAGAGAAAATTCTGTAACACATAAAATGTAAGGGAGCCATGTTCCAGTGCATTAGTCGTCAAAGTATCGTCGAGTTTGATTAAAATTACAAGCTAAAGATGGATTTTTCGTGTGTTGACGTTACAAGTAATGTGCGAGTACCACAATTAAATATCAACCAACTAGTTGGTAAGACAATCTATAGGTTAGGCAAATTTCCTCCAAATTCTCACCACCATATAATAGAAGTTGGTTTTGATTTATATGGCGGTCTTCACCAATTTGCTCAAGACTCAAAACAAGTCAGATTAAATAGTTTGACTACTGGAGACGACGTTGTTGACATACAATTGGATCAAGATTTCAAACTGCAGCTGAGCACACCTTTAAATAGAACTATATGGCTGTTGAATAATTTTGAAAAAGAGAATTTATATAATATGGAATTTACAAAAGATCAAAATGTTATTGTGCTACTTGCGTACGAGTGCATCAAGCTATTAAATTTGCGAGAATTAATCTGTTTTAAAATGGCTGAGTTGAGGTGTAGAAACTTTCCAGAATTTTAAGAAAAATTTGTAGGTGATATACAAAATGTATGTGGAAATACGACGGAGGAAGAAAGGGTTCAAACGTTATTAGAAGAAGAGAGCCGTGCCAGTATTTCTCTGTCTAAAGATTGCAGCAATTTAAATTACTTGACAGTGTTGGAAATTATTAAATGTTACTCCACCCAATACTTAGAAGATGCGACTGCTAGGCAATCTCTTGCGCAAATGTTTAGAGATTTGTCTATCCCAGATTTGCCAGACTCTGGTTACCACAGCGGTTTATAGATGTTATCAAAGCTTGTATACATTTTATTAAAAACATTATATTTCTTGATAAAGTTTTTTTACATTTTTGTATCGCCAACACTAGCAAAAATTATTGGTAGACGTATTAAACTATCTTGTTCTTATTTTTAGGTTTAAAGTGGTGTACCCGCAGATAATAAACACAATATACCGAATGGCAACAAAAAAAAGTTGTAGGGAAATTTAAAGACAAATTTAATGTGGGTCTAGTATTCAAATTTGTTGGTAGTAAGGCTAAGTCCTACTGTATTGTAAGCGAGATAGACACGTTTAAAAAGATTAAAGGGTCTCACGAAGTGTAGTTAAGAATATTAATGTAGATAGTTTTAAGGACATTGTACATTGCGGAATATTTGGTTCTAGGAAATGAGCAACCTACGAAAGTACGAAATACTTGATATTAATGCTAATTGGTTCAGTGACCGCGCTTGTGCACTCTTCGATTGTCTTCGGCAATCTTTGGTAAAATAAATTATTAAACTATTGTGTGCTTAATTTCTTTGTGTTCTTAGCTATTAATTGACTTGAATTCAGCGTACTTTCCTTCGTTAATTAATGTATTTGTTTGGAGAGGAAATACGCTTTAAAAGAAATCATACACTGCTTTCACATGTAATTTGGGTAATCCATAATCGTCAAGAAACTAGTTCGGATACGAATTGTATTTTCCAAGTACCTATTCAGCATTGACTACATAATTATGTTATGATGTGTTTAAAATTTTAAAAGTCGTGGTTTTGAATATTCTAAAAACAGTACATTACTGTTTGAAAATAGTTTTAAATATTAAACACTTATGGCTTATAAAGTATTTATTTTTAAAATTCACACGGTTTTAGATTGCCTGGAAACTTATAGATAAGATTAACATGGGTAGTCGAAGAAAACTTTTATCTAGGTTAGATATGAATGCAAAAATTTAAAGGTTTGAGGCCGTTAAAGTGTAACTTTGTAAGGGGTAGTCTAAAGTTTAAATCTGTTTGCAGATTCGGATTCTGCGTAAAGTTCTAGACTAACTTAATGTATCGCATCGTTAAGAAAATTTATAAGTACGGTACGATACTAAACAATATATTTTTATCTCAAAAGATGAGCTAAACAAGATAGAAAGTGTGATATGACATTAAAAGCCAGTAGTGGCACTGTGGCGGTATGCACGCTAGAAGGTATGTGTGTAAAACGGTAAGGGGTGGTCCTATTTCAAATCTGTTTACATATGCGGATTGTACGTAAAATTCTAGACTAATTTGACGTATCGCATGGCTAAAATATTTATAAGGACGGTTAGAAATCGCTACCAGTAAAAAATCTTAAAATAAGGGTAGCTCCCTGGGGGATGATGCAATCTAAAAAATTCCTAGAGATTTTGGTAGCTGAGAAAATTCTAATATTAATTGACACCAAACAAAATATATTTATCTCGTGGGTGGAAATGTCTAGTCGAAGAAATCTATTTTGTTCAGAATGTTAGCGGAAAAAATCTTAAAATTGGGGTAGCTCCCTGGAGGATGATTTTATCTAAAAAATTCATAGAAATTAAGGTAGCTAAAAAAAATTTAATATTAATTGATACCAAACAATATAGATTTATCTCGTGGGTGGAAATGTGGAGAAAGATTTATCTCGAGGATGGAAAGAAGAGCAAAAATTATCCCGTGAGTAAATCCTAAATACCACTTGGAGAACTCTATTGTATGCTAAATCCTGACTGCTGAAAAATAATGCGTAAATTTTTCTTAAATAGAATTTTGATTTATAGCTACTGGTAGTTATAAGATTGCACAAATAATTACAACAATACGAATTTGGTAATGTACGTATATATTTTTTTCCTTTTAGATTAACAGAAACAAATCTAAATATTAGTATTGTCTTTTCGTATAAACTGACAAATTGAAAATTATTTATTGTGATGGCAAAGGACACAATTTGACTACGGGACGTTTCAAAATTCCTTTGAACGTTAGTACAGTAGCTGCACGAGAAACGCCATCAATTACAGTGTTCGGTTTATAATTATACATAATTAACCGCTTGCCTTATTTTAAACATTTAGAATTTGTATTTAAGTGCTGCGAATACCGATAAACTATGCTGTGTTTTCGCATGTGCAAGAACTGTCTTATCACCTGCCAAGGAGAGGACGCGACATATTCTACTATCGCTTTTCGTCCTAGACGGCCGCAATAAATAAATGTGATACGCTTCGCTATGTTTATTTTAGAACAACCAGACCAAATGAACTAGACAAGCTGGTATTTTATTTCCTGGGGCTCGAGTAAGGTGGAAGCGCAACACAATATATCATTAACATACTAATTGTTCTTCAATGCTTGGGCAGCTAAGAAAAAGGTGCTTTCGCCGAGTTTAGCTAACTCCAAAATTGTTCGAATTGCTAAGAATGGAGCTGATGGCATCCAGTAAGTAATGGTGTTCAACTAATAAGTCTGAATAGGATCAGATGGCTTTCATCTACATTGTATTAGCTGATAGCGACGACCAGATTCTGTAAGCAACATTTGACGATACATTTGTTTAATGCCGTAGACGAAAACGAATTTTAAAGTACGAAAGTTAACAATATTTAAACAATATCATTCTGGAGCTTTGGTCCTGTAAGCAAGGTATCATTCAATGAAATACCATTGTCTAATTGCGCAGAAGCATCGAATACAACACTCAATTTGGATTACCTGTTTTACATCTTAAGAATTGCATAATGCGTAATGTAGTATGGGTCACTACCAGGAGGGAAGACAACAAAAGTGATATGTGACCTGATGATTCATAATCACACAACTTTGCGAAGTTCTAGATTGACTTGGAGAAAACGCTCCAAAGCCAACAGACGTTTAACTGAAATAGCTTTTCAATCTGGAAAGGCAGGCTTATGCCAAATTAACCATTGGATAAACGAAATAATAACTGTTATGCCATACGAACTTCTTGAGAGGACAGCTTCTTACACATCTTCAAGCGCCGAAAATTGATCGCTAGTAATATCTCTGCAGGGATAGGCAGAAACGAAAAACGAACTTGGGTGATGTGCCGACATGGAATCAATAGGACGAAAAACCATGTAACGAACAATTGTATTAACAGCAACTGGAGAATTGTCATTACCAGTAATTTTATCATCTTATAAAATACAAAAGGCAACGTGAGCACCTAACAACAACCGAACCGGAGCAGACTGTCTTCATTGTTTATTTGCAATTTTAATATTTTCTAACTGAGACAATCGAGATTGTAGAAGATCAGCTGGAAGGTTGCCATAGATGGAACGTAAAAGTATAATGTTTACTTTAAATTGTTATCCATTTGGACAGAATTATATTCCTAAATGGAACAATTTATACTGCAAATCATGCCTAAAGTTTTATACGAAGTTAGGCCCAAACCAAAAATAAGAACAGATGAGGGCAAAAATAATGAACCAAAAGATTTGCTACAATCTTCAGTAATGAAGGAAACTTAACAGTCTCTGTCAACAAGAGCACGAACACTTTGAGGTCGATTTTGCTTGTCAAGAAATTCCAGATGAACTGTGGGCAACAGAGCAAGACAAGTTGTTGCGACAGAACCGATAATGCTTGTTCAAACATTGCTAGCAGTACTAGCTTGAGATGTCTCTTTAAAAATAGGAGTATTCGAAGAGGACAGGCACGAAATAACATTTAGTGAAACAAAATAAAGAAGTGAATTATGATATTTACCACAATGTCTACAAAATGACTTTGAAAAACACAACGACGTGCCTTGGTTAGGTTGAAGACAATTCAAACATAACCGATGATGTTTGGCTTGTTCATGACGCGGAATTAGAGACAGTTTAAGGAATGCTCGCACGAATACAAAAAAATGATCACCTTAGCAAATAATGCATAACAAATTACTCCTTGAATGAGTAGTAGTTTGTTGTGCCAGAAATGTCTTGGACTCAAATCAAAATTAGAACGTGTATTCAACTATTCGATCTGGCAGCAGTACCTTTAGACAACGGAGTTTTCAAAATCGCAGTGGGAACAGGTTCTCCAAAACCACACACCCTTTCAACATAACCTTTTTAAGAAATTCATAAGTTGGCATTTCAAACGAATTAAAGTGCAATTCAAATCATTTACGGGTAGCTTCATCAATTTTGCTCAACAACTATCTGTGCCAAAATTTAATGATTTCAATATCAACAATTTTCGGTAAAACAACCAACCAAATTCCTAAGATGCTTTGAATTCCTGTAGTAGGAGTAGGATAACTTCTTAATAATGACAAATGATGATTGGCTAAGAGCCTTTTGTTCGAAAAACAATTAGTGAGTGTTTGGTACCCTAAAGGATAATTATCAGAGGTCATAAGAATGTTCTTAATAAGATTAAATGCCTAATTTTTCAGGGACAGCAGGAAATATTGAAATTTTTCGATATTAGAATTGTGTATAAGTGTGTCAAACAAATCTTTGAATCTACACCAATGCTTTATATCGCCAGAAAATGTATTTAACTTTACTCTGGGTAGCTTAGCAGGAGACAATTGAGACGAAGTTGCTGCAGGTGCCAATGTACTCAAACTAACTGACGCGTTAGATGAACAGAAAACTTATTTTCCAAAAGATTTATCGAATAGTAAATTTTACCTATCCCTATAGTAGGGGATAAAGAATACTACTATAGTAAGCCTGCTTATCGTAAAAGGCGATTAAAAGGCGCAGCAAGGGGCAGCAGCCTTGCTGGCTAACAGATATTGGAGGAGGGTCGGTTGGTCTCGGGCGATCCTCAATAATTTACAAGCTTGTTGGGGGTTGGCCGTGACGGATACGGCTTTTTGCTAAAATCTTTAAAAACTGCGTTGTGGAAAGATATGGGAGCCTACCACAATATTTCCCAGGTGTGCGTGGCCTAAAACACGAAATACATATGATGGAGAGCTCACAAGTAAAATTCTTGTCCGGAGGTAAAATACTCCCTTATTCGGATCTCCGGGAGGGGTACTTGGGGCTCGTCATCATAAGAATATAAAACAACAGTTCGATTTAGTGATAGGGACTTGGAATGTAAGGTCATTACTTAGAGTAGATAAGTTAACGAATTTATTAGTCGAAATGAGAAAGGAAAAACTGGACATTTTAGGTATTAGTGAGGTGAGATGGCCAGATAGTAATGACTTTGGAAAGATAATTATAGAATAATTACAACTTCTTCAACTAATGGACAGGCAGGGGTAGGAATAGTGTTAGGTAAAAGAATAGGGCATAAAGTTAAAGAGTACTTACAATTTAGTGATAGAATAATTATGGTTAGATTGAGTACAAAACCCACAGACACTGTTTTAGTACAGGTTTATATGCCAACAACTCAGTATGAGGATGAGGAAGTAGAAAAGGTATACGAGGATATAAATAGTATAGTGAGAAAAGTAAAAGGAGATGAGAATTTAATAGTTATGGGCGATTTTAATGCGTCAGTGGGAGAAGGTAGTGAGGGAAAAATGGTAGGAAAATTTGGGTATGGCAGACGAAATGATAGAGGAGAAAGATTAGTTGAGTTTTGCCAGGAACATAGATTAGTAACTGTAAACACCCTATTCGAACAACATGTTAGAAGAAGATATACCTGGAAAGCGCCAGGTGATAGGGCTAGATACCAAATAGATTATATTTTAGTTAAACAAAGATTTAGAAACCAAGTTAAAAACTGTCGTAGTTATCCAGGGGCTGACATAGATAGCGATCATAACTTAGTTAAAATGAAGTGTAAACTAAAATTCAAAAATTGAGAAAGGTTAAAAGAGAGGATGGGATCTAGGTAAGCTTAATGATAGTAGGGTAAAGAGGAATATAAACAAGTATTAGATAATAAGAGCAAAGAGATAGCTGTAGGAGGGAATGTAGAAAATAGATGGAAAGAAATAAAACTGACTGTACATGATACAGCAACACAGACTATAGGTAAGAAAAAAATAGAAGCGAGAAAACCGTGGGTAACAAAGGAGATATTAGATTTAATAGAGAATAGAAGAAAGCTTAAACCTTTCAGAGAAGTGGATAGTGAAAGTAAGCAAAATATAATACAGTTAGAAATAAGATAGTACATGAGTGTAGAAAAGCTAGAAATAAATGGATGGAGGAGAATTGTAAGGAATACAAGATGATTTGAGAGTAGGTAAGACAGACAGGGCTTACAGGGCAGTTAAAAAGTTTTTGGGAAGATAGGAAAAATGTAATGGTATTAGAGACGAGAATAATGAGCTTCTAATAAATAAAGTTGAGGTAGCAGATAGATGGAAAAGATATTTAGAAGATTTATATAAGGAGACGATATGGATGAGTTAGAGTACGACCAAGAAGAGGATGTAGAAATAGGGTTCTCAATATTAAGAGAGGAATTTGATAGAGCTGTTCGGAATCTTAAATTAAATAAAGCGCCAGGGATAGACGATATTCCCGCAGAATTAATAAAATATGCAAGTCAGAAAACTTTAGACAGATTATATGAACTAATAAATGTAATATATGACACAGGTGAGGTTCCAATAGATTTCGAAAAAAATATTATTATTCCAATCCCAAAAAAGTCAGGAGCTGACAGGTGTGAGAATTTTAGAACGGTTAGTTTAACTTCTCATGCTTCCAAAATACTAACAATAATAATTAAAAATAGAGTAGAAGCTTTGACTGAGAATTATTTAGGCGAAGACCAATATGGTTTTCGTAAAGACAGAGGGACTAGAGAACCGATACTAATGATTAGGGTAATTATCAAAAAAAGGTTACAAAAAAATAAAAAGACTCATTTCGCATTTGTAGATTTAGAAAAAGCATTTGATAGGGTTAATTGGATTGTTATGTTCAGGGTTTTGCGAAAAATAGGAATTTCTCATAGGGATAGAAAAATTATTTACAGTCTATATAAAAACCAAAGCGTAGTAATTAGATTTGATGGAATAGAAAAGGAAGCTAAGATTAGAAATGGTGTTAGACAGGGTTGTATACTGTCTCCCTTGATTTTTAATGTTTATATTGAAGAAGCTTTAAACTTAGCTAGAGAGAGGAAAGAGATAGGTATTAGCGTACAGGGACAGAAAATAGACATGTTACGTTTTGCAGATGATATAGCCATTATAGCAGAGTCTAGGAAAGAGTTAGGAGAGTTTTTATATATTTTAGATGAGATACTACAGAGTAACTATAGTATGAGAATTAACTCAGTAAAGACAAAGATAATGACAAGTGAGTTACAGCCTAGTTCTAAACCAAAATTAAAAATAGGTAATACCGAGTTAGAGGAGGTAGATGAATTTTGCTATTTAGGTAGTATAATTACAAAGGATGGACGTAGCAGAAGGGATATAGTAGCTAGAATAGCTCAAGCTAGAAAAATGTTTTTAAAAAAGAAAAACTTACTAATAGCTAATAGTATTAGTTTAGATAATAGAAAAAGTTTCTTAAAGTCGTAGGTATGGAGCGTTCTACTATACGGTAGTGAGACTTGGACAATTAAAGAAGTAGATAAGAAAAAGATAGAAGCTTTTGAAACTTGGTGTTATAGGAGAATGTTAAAGATTAGTTGGAAAGATAGAGTAACAAACGAGGAAGTTTATAGAAGGATAGGTGAGGATCCCTGTATGTGGAAACAATTGAAGGTCAGGAGAGATAGAATGATAGGGCACCAGTTAAGACATGAGGACTATTTAGTAAAGTTTTAGATTATAGACTACCAAATAAAAATAGAGTAGGAAGGCCTAGACAAAGCTATATTAGTCAAATTATTAGAGATTTAGGTTGTGAAGGCTATGTAGACCTTTTTAGACTAGCTCAGAATAGAAAAGAATTTAGAGCTGCGTCAAACCGACTTTAAGTAAGTTCGAAAACAAAACAAAAAAAAAATAAAAATCAGTTAATTAAATGTCATCAGGACATAACTCACAATTAGTTAGCGGTCTGGCATGTTGGTAGCGTTTCGTTGCTTAAGCCTTACCATAACATATAATTTAACACTTTTCCTTTTTGAAGCGGATAACCAGGTTATATTTCATTTCCTTATAAATGGTAATCATGTAAACATGTTAGAGTTCTTTAACAACCATCAGGTTGCTAATATTTATGTAGAGCCAGATGGATAGGAAAAAGATAGAAGGATAGAGGAAGACATAGACCAAACTATATTAGTCAAATTACAAGAAATTTAGGTTGTGAAGGGTATGTAAAGCTTTTTAGATTAGCACAGAATAGAAAAGAAGTTAGAGCTGCGTCAAACCGACCTTAAGTAAGGTCGAAAACAAAATGATGATGAAATTTTACCAAGCAATAATCGCTCTTGAAATAGTAGTTGTTGAGATTCTTCACTTGTTGCGTGAAGAATCAACAAATGGTTATCACTGCATTCCCTGTATATTAATTCTTCATTTCAATATCGTATTTTAAATAAATTTCTAAGCAATAGATCATCCACTGAACAATTTGCACAATCTAAAATTTTCTTTAATCTTGCTTTATGCAAGGCATTAGCTAAAATTAACTTATCTCTTTTTGGAGTCATTTGAATTGTAATTATTACGCAGAAATTTATATATATATATATATATATATATATATATAAAAATATATATACAAGCAAACCAATGCAAACAACAAACTTAACCTTTTCAGGTAAACGTAAAGCTTACCAACAAATACAAATCACAATAATTATACAACAATGGAAACTTCTTAAATGTGTTTAAATAAGAATACACAGAATTAATTTTCAATTGAATTAAATATTAAATCACTAGCTTGTATTGGAACGAAACCAGAAATATGTAATTACAGTTTTAAATTACAAAGTTTTGAATCATGTGCATTTGCAACAAAACCAAACATCTATGAACAAAACTGTAATAAAGTTTAATAAAAGTCCCGTTTATTCTATATAAATAGATCTAGACGCATGTTTTGATGTCTAAATATTAGCAAATTTGTTTATTCATATGCAGTAACCTTTCGCTAAAATGCTTTTACCATTAAACTTAAAATATAAAGTATTTTTCTATTACTCACTAAATTCACAATTTAAGTAAGTGTGTATGTGTTTGCGCGAGTGCGTGTGTGTGTGCGTGTGTGCGTGTGCGTGTGCGTGTGGCATCGCGCGCGTGCGTGCGTACGTGCGTGCGTGTGTGCATGCTAACGTGTTATTGCGTGTTTGTGTGTGTGCGCGCGTGTGTGTGAGTGCGCGTAAACATGTGCGTGTGCGTGTGCGTGTGGGATCGCGCGCGCGCGTGCGTACGTGCGTGCATGTGTGTGCATGCTACCGTACATGCGTGTGCACATGCGCGCGCATTTGTATACGTATGTGTTCACACGATTGCGTGTTTGTGTGTGTGTGTCCACGATAAGTATGTAACCGACAACGATACTCCTCGTATGTTCAAGAACAATAACATGGAACCCATGCGTTCATTTTAGGGCTCATAAAAAAGCGTTTTAAGGCAAAATAGCCGTAAAATCGATTTTAAAGGTATACATTATTTTAATATCCCTTATGCTGAATGTGAAATTGGCGCACTTTAAAAGCTAAATTTAAAGTCATATTGAAAGGTCTTTTACGTGAAGCAAAACCTGAAAGATAATTTTGAAAATACTTAGCGTTTGAATCAACGTAATACCGAGCATTGTTCAAAAGTTTTTTTTATTGTCAACTTAGAACAGTGTAATCCTAGAGACCACATTTTAGTTACAAGGAAATTATACTATGTGACCAGTTTTAAATACACCATATTTTATAAGTTGTTTTCCAAATTTATTTCTTAATTATTACATTTATCAGCAGAGCTTACTTTGAGTTTTATATTCACAAAACAATGTAAATGTCAACGCACTTTTACATAATGCCATCTTCGCTGTTTTTCTCATATCACATTTTATCTATAATTTTATGTACTATGTCGGTACGTAATGTAATTTTCAATTTTATTCTACTTCCTCCTACTAAGATATACAGCTTCTTCTTTTTTCTCTTAATTTTCTAGATTTACTAAGATGTCAGAAATATAGGGCAGACCTCCATAAAAAGAAATGAATTAATTTATTTAACAGGTTTCAACAGATGCAATGCATTTTCAAACCTCGTTCACCTTCTGCAAACAACATAGTTCCAGCATTTATATCATCCATTTATAAACCCTTTGTTAAATCACGAGCATCTCGCCTACATGCATCCATTAAAGTATTAAATATTAAATACTAGATTTCTCAATTTTAAACCATTTTCATAAACCCTTCCTATTCTAGTGCATTTCCTACTTAAATTATCGCTTGAGAACGTGCCATGCATTAATCATTTATACTCATCATATCCCTTACGGATATTTCATAGCATATTCCAGTTTTTAAATCATACGACACTCTACGTAATACAAATATCTTATCTATACAGCCCCTAACTCTATGCAAACTTAAATAGTACGTACTATACTTTACAACTCATCTTGGTGTAAAACCTTTCAATCGGGTTCTTATCAAACACATTTTCTGGTATGTTCGACAAATTATAATTTTTACATTTAAGTTTACTTTCTTGCCTATAAATAACGAAACAATAAGTTCACTCTTAAAATCACCTTTAATTTCTGGTACTAGAAAATATTCTTTGCAATAAAGGTATCGCTACAATTTAAAATTTTGCTTCAGAGCCTATCAATATCAATACCTCTTACATCCTCAAAATTTTTTCAAGCAGCTTTTGTCAAAAATTTTTATTAGATTGTGAAATCATTTGAAACCAGGTTAGCAGTATTTTATAAACCTTCATTTTATGCCATTAATACGGTAGGATTTTGTTTCTCGACCTTTTACGTTTTTCGAATGTATAATTCATGTACTGTTATAACATAGTCGAGCGTCGTAATACTTCAAACTGAATGTACTTATAAACATACCTTTTCAAATTCATAATTTTCTATTATCGTTTTTGTGTTAATACAATAAATGCAAGTATATAACATGTGGCTATCTTCGATTGCAACAAATGACAAATATATATAATGGTTTAGGATAAGAACATAACAAACAAAAACTTCAGACTTACTCAGTAGTTGTGGCTGTGTGTACAATACTTATTCGTTTAAGCACTAGACTTGAAATGGTAAGACCAACCGTGATTGACTGCAGCTATTTGACAGCGGCGTATAAAAACAGAGTTTTACACTATATGTAATGCCTAAAAATTTGAGTAGATAAGTTATGTTCGTACGAGACCAAAAAACCGGTTTTCTTATGGGATTTAACACGAAAAATTCTAAGGTCCATTCTGGTCATTTTTGTCAGATAAAAAGGTCATTTACACCAGCTGCACCCACATATATATGTTGCTTAATTAATAAAAGTACACTGGAATTCCTTGCAAAGAGCAGGAGGTAGTGGTAAATCGTAAATGTTGGCGAGAGAGGGGATTGAGGTGGTATGTGGAGGAGGAGATATGTAGGTGGAGGTTGCGTGTAGAGTTGAAGGTGGTATATGATGGTGTGTATAAGAAGCTCCGTGCCCCGATGCGCTCTACACGTAAACAGATGCTACCCAATGCGCACCGGACGTACCCTAGCGCGCGAACAAGTGATAGAGTAGGTGTGGCAATTAAAGATTCAATAAGCAATAAAAGCTGATTCTGACTACTAGCAATCAATATAGAATAATTGGTTTAGACTGAAAATATTACTAAAAGAACTTTTTAAAGGTCATGTTCGTTTACATATTATTAGTATTGTTTGCGCAACAAGTGCGATATTCAATTAAATTTGGTTTTACCATTTATTTCAAATTAACTGAACGCACACGCGGTCAAAAACAAAACAATCCTCGCATGTGTTATAAGTGATCGTCGAGCCTTTAAAAGTCACCGTCTAGCCATAGAAAGTGGCAGTCAAGCTTTTAATAGGAACAGTCGAGTTTTAAAGTATCTGTCGAGACGTCAACTTCGCGGAAGTACTCTCGAACCGTTTGATTGCGTAATGCGAGTTGTTGCTTGTTTCCTTTCCTTTTCTTTCCAAAATATGATCTTACAGCTTTAAGTGATAAAACTGGACTGCTGCCGCTATCACCATCGGTAAGTCTTTAACTTTTGTTTACGTTTTTCTGCTATAAACTATTCAACCGTTTACGTATTTTTCGTTAGGATTTTGTCGTAACAATGCCCGACTGGTCCACTAACTTATCGAAGGAAAAATATTAAATTTACTGCCGTGCGCTGTTATACAAAAACCTACATGCTCCTACGAGCACGGATCCATCATATAACCACATGTTCTATCGGCGCGGAACAACAAAAAGTTGTATTTAAGCGTGGTTTCAGAATAAACCAGTCTTCCAATGAATAAAACCGGAATTTATAAACTTTGTTACAATTCTCATTAAAATACACGAAGTGTTTTCCTAAATCCCTATCGTATATTAGGTCGAAATTGCAGGTTTTGATAAATCTAACATTTAACATTTAATAGTTATCAAAATTAACACTTGTGTATAGTTCTATATCCGAACGAACAGCTGTTTTCTGTTCATGTTTGCTGTCACAATTAAAATTTTACTTAATTATTTGCTTTGCGGCACATTCCTCGCACTTAACATAAATCATTTCATTACGTTACATTTATAATATTCCATACTGTTTAATTTACGTTACGTTTGTTCCTATAAATATCAAGGGTCACAGTATTTACTTCTCAATTTACGGAACTTTGTATTTGTAGAAACAATAGGTGGTACGATCATTGGTCTTAAAACACCTGTGACGTTTTGTTTCATTCTCTTTAATAAGAGCATAATTCATTGCCATACGGCATTTCATATTTCAATTTTGTTGCTGGAAGTAGCACCAAAATTAATTTACGTATTTCAAAAAAAAATTGTCAGTCGCTTATAAGTTTACATATTACAATGGCTCAACAACGAAAACGATTAGAGTACAAAAGAAACATATTTGCTCAGCGGATCACCGAGGTGTACAATCTTTCCATCAAGGCAACAGATGATGCAGCGTCTTTTCTACCTTTATTCAATACACGCTACGAAGACCTACAATCTTCTTTTGATCAGTTCTTTAAGGTTCATAATCAAATAATAGAAATTACAGACCGTAAAGATTTTGATGCTGAGGGACTGATCAGAAAACAAGTTGAAAATTACTATTACTCGGCAAAAACCGTTTATGTTAAACTGTGTCCCGCATAAACCACTAATTTCCTTTCAGTGAAGGCTGCGACAAAATTACCATCGTTGAGCATTCCTATTTTCAGAGGTGATCAAAAATTATTCCAAACATTTCACGAACTTTTTGATAGTATTATAGTAAAA
Organism: Platerodrilus igneus; assembly: GCA_036346225.1. NCBI lineage: Eukaryota > Metazoa > Arthropoda > Insecta > Coleoptera > Lycidae > Platerodrilus > Platerodrilus igneus. Next base: position 2,140,560 of record JARFIW010000982.1, on the reverse strand, counting down.
AACGCCAATTTTGCACCCATACAACGCTATCAGTATCTCCTCTCATTTTTAGAGGGAGAACCCTTAAAATTACTTGTCGGCATTCCCGTCTCAGGGGATAATTTTTAAATCGCCTACGACAAGCTGATAAAAAGGTATCATAATAAACGGCTTCTAGCATCGGAAGCCGTTAACAATATTATGAAGTCCACTTTAAAAAGTGATAATGCAAAAGATTTACGCGCTCTTATAAACATATTTTCAGAATACATTGCTGCACTAAAGGTTTTACAATTTGAAAGAGACAAATGGGATTTTCTACTATTTCATATTCTTTTACAAAAAGTCGATGTTTCTACCCGAACCTATTTTGAAGTCGAATACGCTGAGGTAGAAATTTCCACTTTAGACAGTTTAGTGTCTTATCTTGAAAATAAATGCAAGGCACTCGAATCTGTGCAACTATTAGGTATTTCTACAAATAAAATTGCTTCACCGGTTGCGAAAAGCAGTCCTAACAATTTCTTTAAAAATTACCCAAAAACAACACCTCCGTTTACCGCTTTGTGTAACGAGGGTGTTACACCCTTACAAAAACGCGGAAACAATGGGATTACGTGCCACTTGTGTAAACAGTGCCACGTTCTTTCTCAATGCGCCAAATATTTACAGAAAAGTGAAAACGAAAGATTAACATTAATAAAACAAAAACAATTATGTATGAATTGTTTACACCCTTCACATGTGCTACAAAATTGTCCCTCACTTTTTGGATGCCGTACATGTAAAGCGAAACACCATTCGACTTTACACATCACTTCATCCACTAACGTTCCGACCAACACACAACCACCTTCAGGCACTTTGTCCAATAACAGTATTGCTAATACAAGCAATATTTCCGAAGACCTATCTAGTACACTTTGCGGTATAGCAAACGCCAATTAGAACACGGTACTTCTAGCCACTGCTGTTGTCAACATTTGCAACAGCAATGGCAATTTCTGCCCTATCAGAATAATTATAGATTTTGGTAGTCAATGTAATTAGTGAAAGATGCGCGTCGTTTAAATTTACAGTGACGTCAATCGCCAACTACTATTTTCGGTTTCAATGACATGGCCTCAAATTCAACTAGAGGCATGACACATGTCACAATCAGACCACAGGACAACTTGGAACCTACATTTACGTTCGATGTGGTCATTGTTCCCAGGTTATGTTCTGACAAGCCACAAATTCCAATAAAAAAAAGTGGTCACATTTACAGTCTTTAACTTGCTGATAAATAACATCATTTTTTGGTTCCTATCGACTTATTGGTAGGTGCCGAAATGTTTCCACACATTTTAACGAAGGGTGAGGTGTTAGGTAGTCCAGGGCAATCTACGGCTATTAACACAGTTTTTGGTTGGGTAGTCGTTGGAAAGATTATGCCACAAATTTCTCCGAGTACTTATTTCTTTTTTACAAGCACTCATATTCCGTTGAAAATTTCATTACCAAAATTTTGGAAAATCAAACAGGTTCCTTCTAAAGTTAATTACTCCCCGGAAGAAATAAAGTGCGAAGAAATATTTTGTAATACCGTAACCCGAACCGCTTCGGGCCGTTTTCAAGTTTCACTTCCGTTTCCTGATGGAGAGCCTGTTTTAGGCGACACATACAGCCAAGCTTACCGGCGATTTATTTTACTAGAAAACATATTGCTAAAATCACCTGAACTTTACTTATCATACTCAAATATTATGCAAAGGTACATAGAACAGAAACACATGTCCCCAATTTCGGAGCCCCGTGTTGATAATTCCATTTCTTGCTATTTACCACATTTTTGTGTGGTGAAACCAGATAGTATCAGCACTAAGGTCAGGGTAGTGCATGATGCATCAGCAAAAAGTTCTAAATGTCTGAGCCTCAACGATATGTTGTTACAAGGACCCAAGTTACAAAAAGATATTTTTTCATTACTTCTAATTTTCCGAGTTCATCCGATAGTTTTTGTACCGAATATTTGTCAGATGTTCTCGCAAATATTAGTTACTCCTAATCATAGGAAATTTTAAAAAACGCTATGGAGATTCTCTCCTAATAATCCAATTTCACATTTCGAGTTAAACCGTGAAACTTTCGGTCTTAACTGTTCGCTTTACTTGACAATGCGAACTATCTTGGAGCTTGCTGATAGAGAAAATGAGCGTTTTCCTCGTGCAGGTGATCTTTTAAAAACACAAATGTAGGTAGATAACGTTTTAGCTACTTGCACTTCTGTTTCGGATGCTCTTAGCTTGCAGGAGAAGATAATAGGCATCTTAAAATCAGGAAAGTTTGAATTGTAAAAATGGGCGAGCAACGTTCCTGAGTTACTTCCATTAACATCAAATTCTGATTTACAATTACCTATTACTTTCGGCAAAGAACAACCCAGCTTCGTCAAAAAGTTGGGACTTCAATGGAATCCGCAAAACGATTCTTTTTCATATGCAGGAGAAACCATAATTCGAACCTGTACAAAACGTACTATTCTTTCCGATATAGGACGGATTTTAGACCAGCTTGGTCTATTAAGTCCAGTGTTACTTCAAGTCAAGCATATTGTGCAATGTTTGTGGAAATCTAATATAGATTGGGACGCTCAACCTCCGCAGGCTATTGTAGATTCTTGGAAATGCTTGAAAAACGAATTTTCATTTTAAAATATATTTACCTGGACTGATTCACAAATCGTTCTAGCGTGGCTAAACGCCTCACCCCGTAGATGGAAGACGTTTGTCGCTAATCGAGTAAGTCATATACAGGACATAGTTCCCCCCTTTCCTGGCACTACGTGCCGTCTGCTTTGAATGCCGCAGATGTCTGGTCCCGCGGGAATACCCCATCGGAATTGCTTATTACTAAAACTTGTGGGAAACTTATTTACACTTTCCGCCTGTTATCAATTCCGAAACAGACCTGGAAGAAAGACAACACGTATTTATTGCAAGTATAGAAATTCATTTTTTAGATTTCTCGCTTGAACGATTTTCGTCCTTAGATAAAATTATCCGAATTTTATGCTACCGTTTACTCGTTAAAAACAATTTTCGAATATATTCTGAGAAAATTTACGGAATCCCAACCCCCTTTGAGATTCAAAACAGTCTTCTAATTTTTGTCCAACACGTGCAATCGACAGCTTTTACGGAGCTAATTGATCAGATAAAAGAAGGTAAATTACTGCCAAAACCTTTTCGATGCCTTTATTTATCGATCCAGGTGGACTTTTAAGAGTAGGAGGTCGTCTTAGAAATTCCGAATTGCCTTACAAAGCTAAGCACCCCCTACTTTTACCAAGTCAACATAGGCTTACTAGTCTTATCGTTGAAAACACGCACTATAAATATTTGCATCCCGGTTGAAAAAGTTTACACTATCTTTTACGTCAACAATTCTAGATATTGTCTGCCAGAAAGACTATTTACAAGACACTTGCAGGATGTCACAAATGCTTTCGCGCTAAGCCTCGTTCTTGCGCCCCTTCAATCATGGGAGATTTACCCGCCTATAGAATTCAGGCACTTAAACCTTCTGTTCATGTCGCAATAGATTTTTGCGGCTCATTTTACGTTATTCCTCATCGTACAAAAGGCTCAAAATCACTAGAAGCATATGTCTGTATGTTTGTGTGCACCTGCACTGGAGCAATGCACCTTGAACTTGCAATGGAGTTGTTTACAGACAGTTTTATTGCAGCCTTTCGCCGTTTCGAATCCCGTTGCGGCACCTATTTCTGATTGTTATTCAGACAATGCCACAAATTTTCACGGCGCCCTAACACAAATTTACAGATTGATACTCTAGTTCTTATTCGAAGTGACTTACAATCTTCTTTTAAGTGGCCCATAGGTAGAGTTATAGAGTTGCACCCGGGAGACGACGGGCAAGTACGTGTAGTTACTGTCAAGACTGCCACGGGTGTTTATAGACGACCAGTAGTTAAACTATGCCCTTTGCCTTGCGCTTAGTTTAACTTTATTTTATACAGAATATTTCCTTTGTTACATTAGTTACATAAATTTTCATTTTCTAAGTTTAAGTTTTTCGGGTTAGGTCATGTTCGTTTACATATTATTAGTACTGTTTGCGCAACAAGTGCGATATTCAATTAAATTTGGTTTTACCATTTATTTCAAATTAACTGAACGCACGTGCGGTCGAAAACAAGACAATTTTCGAGTGTGTTATCAGTGACCGTCGAGCCTTTGAAAGTGACCATCGACCACCTTTGAAAGTGGCAGTCGAGCTTTTAATAGAAACAGTCAAGTTTTAAAGAACCTGTCGAGACGTCAAAACTTCGCGGAAGTGCTCTCGAACCGTTTGATTGCGTAATGCGAGTTGTTGTTTGTTTCCTTTCCTTTTCTTTCCAAAAAATCCTCTTACAGCTTCAAGTGATAAAACTGGATCGCTGCCACTACCACCATCGGTAAGTCTTTGACTTTTGTTTACGTTTTTCTGCTATACACAATTCAACCATTTACGTATTTTCCGTTAGGATTTTGTCGTAACAATGAACGAATGACCCACTAATTATCGAAGGAAAAATATTAAATTTACTGCCGTGCGCTGTTATACAAAAACCTACAAGTATGTTATTTCTGTGCAAGATAGAATTATGGGTTAACTAGTCGCCATGTTTACACCTATAGACAAATAGACACTGTTTTCTTTATATTCGTAAATAAATAACAACCCTACAAAGTTTAAATTCTTTTCGCTATATATTATTAATGGTAAAAGACGAAGGTCAACCATTGAGTAATTTATAACCCCTTGGAAGTCAAAGACACAGTTTATATGGCTCAAGGTAGACGGATTTTACAACGTTTGGTATCAAAGTTAAGCTCCACAGTGTTGATAGGTTTTCAAGGAAATATTTAGGCATCGAATGTCGCTATGGGCCGAGTGCCACAGCCATAAACACTGCTCAACACATTTAGGTGATCATTGTAACAGACCTTCCACTTGGTAGAGTAGAATGGAAATATAAAGATATTGTGTTTATTTATTAATCTCTATAAACTTCATAAATAAAAATTATTGTCGTGGTATTTGAGTACAAGGTAGTACAGTGCATTAACGTTTACCTCATAGCCTACTTGTCGGGCTTTATACGTCGAGATGACACTATATCGCGATAACCATGAACCCAGCGTTCGTCAGAGGCACACAATGGACTACCATGCGCACAAAGGCCAAAACAGCATATTCAATGTCATTTAATACTTCTAGAGATGAATCATTGCTATTAAGTTAATATTAACAAATCATACGGTTTAAAGTAGTCATATGAGCATATATGTAGGGTAGAAATACGCAAATAACTGTGAACTCATTAAGAAATATGAAATTTGAATCAAGTACGAGACGAAAATATTTACATGCAGGGACGACACATAACAAAATATTACCTCGGTAATAATTTTAAGCAAGATAGGATTTGACGAATATTAAGGGAATCTCTTTCTATGTAACAAAATAAACATTTGGGTCAATTTACATGATAGATCTAAATATAACTGGCCGTTTTGCAACAAAGAAGAAGAGAAATTTAGTGTTGATTTTACATGCTACTACTTGTTTTATTGGGAGCACCCATTCATGTCTACATGTTTCAAATTTTACAAATTGGAGTGAAAGTTTTTGTCATCACTGAACTATAATTTTGTAGCCAATTGAATCTATTTGCTTTTTAAAAAGCTGCGTTTCTTGATAGCTAATCTGGTAAACGTTCGGATATCTCTACGTATCTGCTCCACACGTGTGTGCATTGATGTAAATAAATTCGGAGTTATATTTAGAAGAGGCTAGTAATGAGGATTGCAGGTGGGTGTCAAAGTTAACAAGAAGTTAGCAATCAACATCATTAGTGCGCGTTGTGCTATCCCAGTGCGATGGAGTTAGTGCATGGGTACAGGATGGAAGTCGTGCATAGAAATGCATTTAGGTGTTGATCAACCGCTTTCGCCGCAGAAAGAAATGATTTATAACAAGCCACGTTCCGGTCGGTCGTCTACTAGAAAAAGCCCAGACATCATTGAAAGAATGAAACACAAGCTGGCACAGGATTGCTGCCGATGGACGGTTGTGAAATTGAACATTAGCAAGAACAGTGCACATAGTCGTCCAATAAGATATTGGTAATCATGAAATCTGTTTTCGGTGTGTGCCGCAAAAGCTAACAGACTATCAGATATCAAAACGAATCGGAACTAATGGAGTTTTCATTACCGTGTGTTCTTCAGACGATCATCAAACGCGATGGGACTGACTGCTCTAGTCCGATTGAAAAACCGAACGGCAATCGATGGAATGACGCGTTAAGAATTATTGACTATCCAGAAAGAGCCGCTCTCCAAAGGCCAAAATCTAGAAAAAGTTAATCGCTTTCTTCATAAAATGGCATTGTCCATCGTAAATTAAATCCCGTTGATCAATTTATAATCGCAGCATTTTATGAGGAACTTTTAAAATGGTTGCTTACACGTTTCCTGTATATGTAGCTTGAGCCGCACAGAATTGTACAGTGAAAGTTGCTACATGAAACCGTGCAAGTGTATTTTTCAATTTGATTATGGCAATTCTCAGTTCAACAAGACGTAGCTGTTCTCGGTCATTCAACCATTTTACTTTCTCTGGCGACTGCAAACTATTTTTTGTTTTTGCGTTCCAAAGAGATCATGAAAGATGCATGCGGACTTTTAAAGTTCGTATGACGGAGATCCTGCGATCAATTTGCTGCTAATTTCCAGAAACTCGATAAACATTGTCAAAAGTGTGTTGAGCAATAACGCAATTATCATTAACACCAAAAAGAATAATTTGTTTTTATCTTTTTTCTTTAGACAAAAGTCAAATTCAAATTGTATAATATTTAATAGAGTTTGATCGAACGGAAGAAAAATATAGTAATCAACTAATCAAGTACACCCCATTAACTGAAGATCAAATATGTATAGAAAAGTAATTCCAATCACGGATTTATCCTTCTTGCATGGGATAAATTCTCTCCATAGCAAATAAAAATAAAAAAATTATGTAAAAATATCATAGCTGCCCTACAATGGCTAAACCTAACAACTAGAGTTGCAAGCTTCTTAATTTTATTAGATAATCGAACTGATTTTGAGAAGCTACAACCTAGTATATTCAGTTTGTATTTACGTCATTCTCTTCACTCTGATATAATGCCCGTTATTTTAGTAAACTAAAATAAAACCTGGTAACTAAGGTTATTATGTGACTGTAAATGAAAAATATAATAAGTCGCTGATTTCACTAATCATATTATAGTATCTTGAGTTACTATGTTTAGTTATGAGAAGTAGATACTAATATATTAGCTGTTTTATGTACTTAATACTTACTAGGTTAACTTACTAGGTTTTACTACTGAGATTTTACCAGCTGACATGCAGCATAACCTCAGTTGTTAAAAAGTGGAACGTGTAATAGATGCAAGTTCTGTTTTTAATTGCTTAAGTGTTTTCATCAGTTTTTACCTAAAAAGTGTGGTGAGCAATTTAAAATAAAGTATGATATCACGCAGAGGCAGGCTAATAAAATCTCTGGCTTTAAAAGGGTAAGTCCTAATAACACTATATTGAACATAATTTGTGCTTATAGTATTAATACTAAAACTTGTACTTGTGTTAAGCCAATAAATTAATAGTAACTAATTAGAGATTGTTACAGTAAGTATAATAAGTTTTAACTAAGGTCTGAAATAAAATTCATAATATTGTATAAAAATTAAGAGACGCGTAATACGTAGAATTTAAAATACCGGGTATTCCATTATATTTATCTTTATTATAATAGTTAATATCACGATTTTCACAAGGTTTCATTAGATAATTTTAGTTGAATTGAAAATATTTTTTTGAGATATACAGCTGTGTTGAGTTTTCAAGAATTGATTTAAAAAACTAACTGAGAAATACATTTTGCTTTTATTTTTGGGCTTGATTATGAATCTGACTTCAATACTGAGACCTGGAATTATTCATCAGATCCAAAAGAATGATTCAGACCTCAACCCAGACTATATTCCCTAGAAAAAACTCAAAAGATATAAATATTTCAATGAAAAGAATTTATTAAGTGAAATAAGCAACTATAGAAATCGTTCTGAAATCTGTCCTACAATAAAAGAAAATTTAGTTGAGACTTGTTTTACCGGCGACGAAATGATTCCCAAAACTCTAACAAAACGACATGTGATATAATTAGGTTTTTACTTGCAGAAATTTTAGGCAGCGTGTTCTCTTACTCACATGATAGCAACAACAAAATTCATATAATTTCATCAATTAATTTCTTTCCGAATGCAGATGTAAAGATTTTTAAACTTACAAAAATACAGGTTGATGAGATAGTATCAATACAAGATTATGACCAAAGAAATACATATGAATTAATGGCCCAAAATATCGTCGAAAGTTCACACAAATTTGTGTCAAAAAAAACTGAAACGGTTAGCGTAAAAATCAATGATTGAGTATAATTTGAATACACAAAAAGTTTTTCCGCCTTGTGCAATATAATGCCGGAAAAAGTGTAGAGACAAAGTCGGCGTAGCTGTAAAACGAAATATTTTGGACGAATTTTGCAGCTTCAACTTTTCTCAACGGCGATTGTTTCTGGACTTACACATTAAAGAGGACAGTGTGAAATGGAGAACGTCGCCAACAAATATTTACAGACGGAATAGTATATACAAATATTTTTTGCCTCAGACAGGAACTATCTACAAAGAAAATACATCAGTCTGCAAGGTAATGTTCATTCATACATTGGGAATGAAAACAGATGGCATGATTACCGAACATTTTAAAGCAAAAAATGCATTATGTGAAAAAATTAAATTAACCGATAATAGGGGCAATGTAGCAAAGGAGATATTTCATGACAGTAAAGATGTTTTAGATCAAAAGATTAAGAACCACATAAGATCATATAATCCTGTTGTTTCACATTATAATTTTGTTCATTATCCCAATAGGAAATACCTTCATGCGAACTGAATATTACAATTTTGTGGTGAGACTTCTGCATTACGAACATCAAGGTATCTTATAAAAAGTACAGATCAATGTTTGAATCAATGAATATAGGGTATGATACCTCAACACAAGATGATTGTTCAGCATGTTCCATTTACTTAAACCATAACAAAGACAATCATCATGATATTGAAAATTTTCAGTTGTGTAAAAACTACGTGTGCATAAAGAAAGATATACCGCTGCCAGAAAAGAGTATTCAAATACAAAAAATTTTAGTGGTCACATAAATATAATGTGTTCACTGTTGACATGTAAAAGGTATTAATACTTCCTAAAATGACAATTAGAAATTCATACTTCGTATCTCGACTGGTAATTTTTAATGAAACATTTGCCGCTTTGCCTGACGAAAAAAATATTTGTGTTCTTTGGAACCAGGCAATTCAAAACCGTAATGCTTCTGACATGACAAGTACGTACTATAATACTATCAAAAATGCACTTCTATATGTCATGCACTTCATATTCTGGGCCGATAATTGTTCAGTTCAGAACAAGAATTGAGTATTATTTCCAGCTATGACTTGTATAGTGAATTGTAATTGGAGTCCATCCAGTATCACTTTTAAATATTTTAAACCGGGCCATTTTTTCATGAAAGCATGTTCCGTTCATGGACAAATAAGTTTGGAGTAGAAAAAAGAAAGGAAGTGCTAGATATGAATGACATTGTTGATGTAATTCGAAAATAATCGAAAAACAATGTTCCTGTTTCATTGCAGCATCAAGATTTCATTGATTTTAAGGATGGTAGTATACAACGTCGAAAAAGTAGGCATAGAGGAAGAAAGCAATATTCTTTAATAGAGAACACAGAAATGTAGAATTCAGGAAAGGAAGCAGACATCTATTTGTGGGATTAATAATTAAGTAATAATAAATGCTACGTCGTAAATATACATTTATTAATCAATTATAATCCTTTTATAGTAAACAATCTAACCATAATCTTAAACAGTAGGAATTAGAAACAGCCCGTCGTCCGTCGTTATCACAAACAATATATTACGTCTCACTTATATTGTTAACACGTCTTTCGTTCGCTACGGCTACGTTCGAACTCTTTCCGCGGTGGGGTGGGGCACAGGTCGCTGTTCACTGGTGTGTGACGGCTTGTTGGGCGACGCAGGACTGTATCTCACATTCAACCATTCTGAACTGGATTCACCACGACATCCTCAATATTTTGGTTCTCTTCGGGCTGTTCTAAATCATCTACAAAGTGATCGTCTTCATTGGGTATATATGGCCATCTTTCATATACTCCGAACATGTACTAGTTTTTTGAGGTCCCTCATGGTCGCCTTCTTTCTCCACGTCATACGAATTATTTTGCTTCCCTTTAGTCACGTTGTAAGGACCCAAAAATGTCGACTTAAATTTTGAACCTAGCTCTATACGCATCCGTTTTATACCAACTAAATCTTCTGTAAAAACCACGGCCCTTTTTCTATTGTAGTTATATGACTTCACATTTTCGCTTTGCACCTTCAGAATATTTTTTTTAGCGTTATTTCGCAAATCATCTCTGTCTTTAGCAAATTGATTTATGAATTCCTCTTCGAGCCTTTCTTTAAGACGCACATCTATATATGTCATTTCCACGACAGTAAGCAATTCAAAAGGTGTCATTCCAACTGAACGCTGATATGTAGAATTAATAACCTGCTGAACTTTAGGAACCCATTTGTACCATTTCGTAGGATCGTTTTCAGACAATTTAGTTATCATAGGGATGATGCTCTTATTCATCCTTTCTACCTGATTATTAGATTGTGTAAGCCCAGTGGTAATTGCAATATGCTTAATATATTCTTGCTGACAGTGAAAACAAAAAATCTCTTCGTGAATATCAGATAACAAATTGCACCCTTATATATCCTAAACCCTTACCTGATATCACAAGGTCCAGAATTTCTTATTAACAATAAAAGCCCAAGGTAAAGTTGGATGGAAAACGGCTTAAGGAAAAGAAAAACTCTTTAGACATAAACGGTTAGTAGAGTGTTAGCTCTGAGTAGATCATGAGCTTGGGTCATGGGTTGTCAAATGACCAAAAATATAAATAATGAGCGCCACCGTATTTTTCAATACAACAACCTACAAAAATTATCTGTGCTTGTATTAGGGGAATGCGGAAACCTTATATCAACACCACTAATATAGCCATAAAACCTGAATTTCACTTTTTTAAAACACTTACCAAAATCTCAATTACCAGATGTCATACAGATGTCACGACTTAACCTGTGAACAAACAAATGCACAACATGGACACCGTTTGTGTCCTTAATAATATTTACCAAAAATAATATAATAGATTTTAAGTTCCAAAAATATACACCCAGGGTATTTGTTATCATTAGACACAATGTCTGCTCATGAATGACCTATAAGTTTTACATGTATTTTGAATAATAAAAGAGTTATGCAAAAATGGATTCTATTTGATTAAATTCCTTGATTTGTTTTAATATAATCTTTTTCTACTAAAAATTTTATAGAACAGAAAATCAATAAGGTTTTGTATTCAAAAAAAACATAATAATCTCTGAATTGAATATTTCATAATAAATTTTCTAAAAAGTCTTAGTTCACTTAATAATTCATATTACACATTTTAATTCCCAGTCATGTGTAGTACTAGATTGACTTCACAATTTAATTTAATTATTTAGGATCTCATAAAATAGCATTTTTCAACATAGAGTTAGTTTTACTTAATATGTATAAAAAGAATTCATCACGTTGTTTAACAATTAAAGTACATGACCTCAAAATTATTAAATATATTTTTAGATTAGCGTCAAATAACATGGGATATTTAAATTTGGACAGCTGAATATTTCTTTGACATCATATGTCACTAACAACTTTTTCAGTTTAATTAACGTTATCTGTTTGTGAAATAATTATGATAAGCAAACAGCATAGCCATCTTTAAAATTTATGCAAGGTTACAAATTTATTACGGAATTCTTTCTTTAACTAAATAATTTTTAAGTTACTTTAATCTAGGTAATGCTTCCACCTTGTATTTTTCGTATTACGATTAAATAATTATAAATGTGATTAAATGCTAAATATCACTCACGTGTGGAAGTACAGTACGACCAAAAGAAATTGAACTATGACCTCAGCTGTGGGATATTTCATTAACATCTGCGTTCTGCGATGCACAAACAGGAAACACATGAATACGGACGCATTTATCGCTGGAACTATGAGAATTCTTCTGAACAAAATATTATTTAACGAAACCAATTCCTCCTTAGTTACATCCTATAAAATTTAGTATTCCAAATCCCAAACTAAATTTTCTTTTCAGCACTAAATACGGCAATTATGATATTAACAAAATCCGTGATATAATTCCATGACATTGCTTACTTCCTTGAAATTAACTGCATAATATTAACTGTATCCAACATATTTCTTCCAAGATATTTTCTAGATATTGCTTCCGAGATATTGCACTAAAAGGAAAATATTAGTAAAATTTATTTAATTAATTAAACCAACTGTTTTAATGATGAGGGAACCTATAATACTTCGGGCAGCAGGTATCGATTGAGCAGCTACAGGTGGAACACAAAATGAAGTCTGCACTCTATAACTACCAAGAACCACTCTCTGACACGAAGGTTAAAACAATTCTGTTTTCTTGCGGACTGTGTTACAGGCCACGTGCCTGTCTACCATCTTGACTTTACTAAACCGCTGATAGCAGCTTACCTCTTCAGACGCTGATAGCAAAGTGACAAGCTAAGTGACAACTCGACGAAGCTTATTAACGAAACTTATACCTCAAGAGCAAAGGAGTCTATATGCTATTATAAATTTTATGAATTATTTTTATTGTACGGAAATTTACAAATTACATTTTTATATTATTGCGGTATTATTTTAGATTAATAAGCGAAGTGTAACTACGTGAAAAAATACGTTATAACAGTAATGTTTAAACTCATTAGACGTAAAAGCACTTCCTTCGCTGTTATGATTGTGCCGGGATTACCAAAAACTTGTTTTTGCAATTCTAATTTAGCAATTACTTCGGTCGAAGTTGTGCTTTTTACAGAGTATAACCATACAAATTTGGTAAAACCATCAATAATCGCAAGGATGTGTTTGTACTGTTTACTCAAAGACTCTATTGGACCCATATGATCGATGTGATACACATCTAACAGTATCTCTTTTGTAATGAGATTTAGGAACCTATCCTTTTTCCCTTTCTTTTTGTTACCCAATATACAGGAAACATGATTAGTAATAATATTATTAATTTTAGCTTGCAACCCATGAATAAAATATTCCTTCTCAATTAGTTCTCTGACTTTTTTAGCACCAAAGTGTCCTCTACCATGCAAATTTTTAATCACTTCCAAATGCATCCTTCTTGGTATTACGAGCAACTCATAACCATCTTTATACTTATATAAAATATATTTTTGGAAATATCCGTTATATTCGTCACGAATACTTAAGATATCTTTAATACTCTTCACTTCGACATGTTTGTCTTGTGCCTTTCTCACTCTAGACATTAAAAAATCTTCGATCACCATAACGGGATATCGGCTTAATGAATTGACATGCCTTATCCTGCTTCCATTTCTATGCTCTATAACCTAGTCAAAATCTTCTAATCTCATTACCCATTTAGCTACCAGTAGGATCAATTCTCTTTTATTAATAGTCTTAGTAAATGCGTCACAGTCCGTTACAATCTTAAACTTTTGACCAAGCAAATAAACATAGAATTTCTCAACCACTTCAACAACTGCTAATGCTTCAAGTTCATAGCTAGAATACTTTTGTTTTAAATCCGTCGTCTTACGACTCATATAATGCACTGGGTGTATCTTACAGTATTGCCCGAAATAAACAGTACTGAAATTGTAATTGTTTTGTATATTTAAAAAATACATATTATTGACACTTTATTATATGTTCTAAATGTGCACCTCCTCGTTCGAGACAGACTTCATAACGATGTTCTAAGTTTCTGGTCATGTTATTGAATAAGGGTTGTCTCAGGGCTGCGAAGAAGACTCTAACGGCATCCTTTAATTCATCGATGGTTTGTGGTGCCCGTTTGAAAACGGCATTTTAGCCATGCCCCAAATGTATGCGTCTGGAGGTGTGAGGTCTGGAGAATGTGAAGGATAAGGAAGTCAGTAAATCGTGATATGATTTTGCTTGGAAAATGTTCTTGAAGAAATTGACGAATTGCGGCAGCAGTATGGCAAGTTGCCCCGTCCTGCTGAAAAAATTGGTTTCGAAATGCCAAGTTACGTGCACGACAGAATTGACGTAGATCAGGGATAAATCGTGTTAAAATTTGTCTGTACCTCTGTTGATTAAGTGTGACTTGCCTACCATTCTCTTCGATAAAGTACGGACCAATGATTCCGTGTCCGGAAACAGCACACCAGACACTCACTTTTTCACTATGTAAAGGAACCTCTTGAACCTCATCGGGTCTGGCAATGCCCAGAAATCGATTTGTGCGACGATTCACATAGCCTGACAAGTGAAAATGTGCTTCGTCTGAAAACCAAACATTTTTCAAAAATTCAGGTTTTCATACTGTAACGCGAGAATTCTGGCGCAATATTCCACTCTACTGCGATAATCCCGAGGATGTAGTTGTTGATGTACCTGAATCACATACGAAAATGTACCCAGCTCCTTCAGGATTCTTTGAAAGGAAGTTCTTTTTAAATCAAGTTGTAACGCTGTCCTTGCCTGGCTGACTTTCGGATTTTCTAAGATTTGCTCAAAAACACGTTCATGGTTATTGTTGTTGTTAACTGTCCTGGGACGCCCCGAGTTTCCTTTTCGTTGGCACAATACACTACCTGTATTTCTAAACTTTTCAATAACCTTCAAAATTACAGCATTACTTGGAGAACGTTTATTAAACCTTTGTGTGAATTGATCAGACACGTATAGCAAACTTGAACCATTATGTCGGCCGATTCCGTATGAACGAAAATAATGCTCTACCAGAAACACTTTCTCCTCTGTACTTAACACCATTTTTAACAATTAGGCCCTACTAATAACTTGTTTGAGGTTTACTTGACAGGTCTATACTAGCTAACTTGAGTGTGACAGCGCACGCATAAAAACACCGCCAACTTAGTTTCAGTACTGTTTATTTCGGGCAATACTGTATTATCAAAGGAGCATTTTTGCAAAAGCACAGCACCAAATCCGTCAGTACTAGCATTAGTATGCACTTCAATTTCATTCTGTGGCTTATAAATTTTAAGAACATGATTGCTACTCAATGCCTGTTTTAGTTGTTCTACAGCACATTTGTTTTTTTCGCCGAAATGGAATGTTTGTCCCTTTTTGAGCATATTGGTTAATGGGTTAGCTAATCTCAAATAATTGTGAATAAATTTCCTAAAATACCCCGTCAAGCCAAGGAAGCTCTGTACGTCTTTAATCGTCTTCAACTCCGGAAACTTTATCACAGCAAATGTTTTTAATGAACTCGGGTATAACTTGCCATTTTCAATAACATGACCAAGAAACTCAACACGTCAATGAAGAAACTGACATTTTTTAAAGTTTATATCCAGCCCATACTCTGACGCAACTAGTAAAGTAGTTTTTAATTTTTCAACGGCATCGCTTTCATTCCCGGCAGGAATTATTAAATCGTCCATGTAAGGTAAAACAATCCCTTCTTTCATAAGATCTCTAAAAACGACATTCACAAATCTCTGAAAAACCGCAGGTGAATTACACAAACCGAACGGCGATTTAAGAAAACATTATTGTCCCGAATGCGTCACAAACGAAGTGTATTTCTGACTTGGCTCTCCGATGGAGACATGAAAAAATACATTTTTCAGGTCTAGCGTCGAATATATGGTTGCATCTTGTAATCTATCTAAAATGTCTTCTATCAATGACAGGAGAAAGCGATCTTTTATAATTAATTAATTGATACTTCTATAATCAATACACAGTCTTAGTGTTCTGTCTTTTTTCTTTACCAAAACGACCGGACTTGCATATTCGGACACGCATAGCTTCACTATTCCATCACGAATCCATTCTTGCACTTGAATATCTACTATTTCCCGTTCTGCAAAAGGTAAACGTCTAGGCCGACAAAAGACTGGTTCATCAGCTAAAACAGTAATTTTCATCTTAACTGTCGATTTAGATTTTACGGGACAGTAATTTTGAACCACATTTAAAACTTCCGTTGTCGCTTTTTTACTAGATTCACTACTGATGTTTATGGAATCGTACATTCTATCTTCTACTACAATGTGCATAACCTCAGTAATATTTTGTTGCCCCTCAGATTTTATTAGTTTTATTTGACCATTTTTGATCAAAACAGTGGCATCATTTAACAGCTCTTGACCAATAATAATATCGACATCCATATCGTCTTGAATAAAGTATATATTTGTTGAAAAGTCTAATTCGTCTATCTGAACTTGGTAGGAATTTCAACCCAATGGCCGTACCGAATTTCCACTAAATCCTTTTAATAATTTGGATGATTCGTTTAATTCAAGTTTGCCTAATTTAGTATATAAAGACTTGCTTGCGACATTAACAGCACTACCCGTATCAGTTAAAGCATTACACAAGTAACCATCTACGAAAACTACTTTTTGATAAGCACATTTTTTCTCATTGGTAATTCTGTGCATTGGCGTCTCTGAATTAAACTTGAACCGGTTCCCTCAGAAAGCTCAGAAGTTCCAGGAGGTCCGGAAACGAGTGGTTGCCCTTGCAGATGTTGGCCCAGGCTAGCGGCAACCCCTCTCATGTGGTATTTTCGTGATCCTTTAAGTTTTTATCTGTTATAACCTGTGGATATGTAATAATAACTCGTAGATGGATTTATGTAGTTTAATGAATTGTAACCAATGTCACAAAATAAAAAAAACAAACACAGCTAAATAAAAAAAAATGCAGCAGGCACCGTAACTACAATGTGGCCAGCGGCGTTGCCATTAAAAAACAAACAAAGAAACAATGCTACAACTATAACTTATCTATAAAGTACAATCCAACTGATCCTCATTAGCATCAACTATCACTGCCACACTCTTACGGATAAGTGTATAATTTATTTGCACCGCAAAGCTCACAAATTAACTGGGTTCTCGAACAACCGACACGCGTTTTTTTAACGTGCCGCACTCTCTCGCACGCTTAACCCCGACTGACCCTTACCTATCGGACCAACTTAAACATTACGGATACTTCTACCTACTATTATAGAGGGCGGCCTAGTACATCACCCCCCTATAAGTTAAACTTAATTGCTAAACATATATTTGTAATTCAATTGAACTTATACTTAATAATTACAGTGTTAAATTTTGATACGGTACAACATACGGTTTTAAATTCCTAACATTCTGTACACCCAACAAGAGACCCCGAGTGTCGTCCCGTACTTCATAAGAATTTGGCCCGCGCTTAGCCACAATCGTGGCAGGCCCGGAATAAAGCAAAAAGAATTTCTTAATCTCCTTGTCTTCCGCAGAAGACTGGGGATGAGTACGAACCAGTACTTTATCACCAATCTTAAAATCAATACAATTTTTATGGATCCCTTGATGGCGTAATTTACGTTTTTCAGCCTTCGATTTTAATTTATTATAAGCTAGTGTTATAATTTTATCCCCACCAACATCCGGTATGTCACTTGTAGGAAAAATAAGGTTTTTAATATTAGGGTTATCAATATGATCACCAAAATGTAGTTCACGAGGGCTATACCCAGTCGAGTCATGGACTGCCCTATTAATCCATTTCCTTACTCTATCTAGCATCAAAGCCCACCCCCCATGAGCAGAGTAACACAATGATCTCAAAATACGCACAATTTCTTTATTAACCCGTTCCGTCTGGTTTCCCTGCGGAAAGTTCACTGACGTGTGAGTTACCTTTACACCTAATAGATTCAACGACTCTTTCCAATCTTTGCTCGTAAACTGGCTACCATTATAGGAAAGAATGATCCCTGGTTTACCAATCTCGATCAAATATTTCTTGACCAAACAACGAAGAATCGCAGCTGTATTAGCACGTTTAAGAGGGTGCAAAGTAACCAACTTACTGAAAGCGTCAATAATAACTAATAAGAAAGTCGCCCCCGCCCTTGATACTGGGAGCGGACCAATGAGATCAACACATACGATTTCGTTGGGCGCTTTAGGTAAAACACTATGATATTCGCCATAAATTCTAATCAAACTCTTCGCCTTCTGGCACAAATCGCAGCTTGAAATAATTTTTCGAATGAAATGTTTCATCCTCTGAAAATAATAATCACGACGCAGCATCTGGAAACACTTTTCCGCCCCAAAATGCCCATTATCTACATGTTCTTGCCAAACCAGTATACTTATTTGGGAAGCAGGCACACATACTTTAAACTCTGCCGAACCTTCGTAGCCTCGCCTAAATAAAACTCCCTGATACACCACAAACCAATCAGCGCACCTTTTCGGAACTTCCTCCTTCAATAATCTAGACATTATTTTACAACAGAATTCGTCTTTCCCTTGCTCCTCAACAATATTTTTTATACCTAACTGGACCCCTTTACATAGTTCCGACTTCTTTAATGCACAAATTTCTGTCGGCACCCTCTCAAATTTTTCAAGTTTCTCCTTTCCCTTGATTGGATAACGCGATAGAGCATCCGCAAGGACATTCTCCTTCCCAGCACAATATTTAACATTAAAAGCGTATTCTTGAAAATACAACACCCACCTAGTCAAACGCGAATTTAATAGTCTGCAGGACATTAAAAACGATAGAGATTTATGATCGGTGATCACAGTTAATTCTCGACCTAGCACAAATACCCGCCACTGCTGCAAACAATGTAGTACGGCTAATGCCTCTTTTTCTGTAACACAATAACCAATTTCAGGGCCATGCAGAGTCCGACTGGTAAATGCTACGATATCCTTTTCTGAAGTTTGCTCATTTATTTGAAATAAACAACCACCTAACCCCACATCAGATGCATCTGTTTGAATAAAAAACGCACGGTCAAAACACGGATGCCTCAACACCGAAATCGATAAAAACCTAGACTTAATTTTCTCAAACGCTTCTTATTCAGCTGAACCCCAACGCCATTGAACTCATTTTTTCAAAAGCTGTAATAACGGCCCCATTAAATGAGCAAGCTGCTCACAAAACCGACGCTCATAATTAACGACCCCTAGAAAGCCACGTAAATGTTTAATATTCCTCGGTACCGGAAATGAATTGATAGCTTCCACGCGGGCAGGATCAACACACACCCCTTTAGCGGAGATAATATGCCCAAGGAACACAACTGTATTTCTGGCAAAATGTGATTTTTTTAATTTTATAGTAATGCCAGCAGCTTCAAACCTTTCGAATATTTTGTTTAAGTGAATCAAATGTTCTTCAGCCCCTTCCGAATAAATAAGGAGATCATCTACGTACGCAATCACATATGATTCTACGTCTGGTCCTAAAATTATACCCAATGCTCTTATAAAGGATCCTACCGACGTACTTAGACCAAACGGTAAAACCTTAAAAACGTAAGTATTCCCCTCGTACAAAAACCCAGTAAATTTTTGGTGTTCAGGCTTAATTTTAATCTGCCAGTAACTCGCCGTTAAATCGAGCGTACTCAGTCGTTGGCCACTAGAAAAATTATACCACAATTCTGTAGGATTCGGAGGCATAACTCGATCTTTCACCATTCACTTATTTAAAAAACGAGCGTCCAAACAAACCCTTATAGCCCCATCCTTTTTTTTAACTACTACCAACGGACTGATATATTCAGTTTGCTTCGCCTCAATTACGTCCCACGCCACCATCTCCTCTATCTGCCACCTAACCTCGTCTTTATATGCATACGGAATTGGGTATGATCTGATAAAAAATGGAGACTCATCCCACAACTCAATTTCATGAAAGTAAACATTCGTTCGTCCTGGTTGGTTCGAAAATATCGACCTATGTGACAACAGCAGCTCGTACAATTTATTTTTTTCTTCTTGAGAAAAGTTTTCTGCGCGCTCCACTACCTCTTTAATCTCAGACACCTTACACGGCACTATCTCCTTTTTTAATTGAATTTCTTCATCTTTCTCTTCCGACACTTGACAAACAGTCAACCGACCATCAGGTTTTGGTTCCATACTAAACCCTACGCTTATCGCTCTTCGTTCAAAAATACCCGATAAACAATTTTTTGAAAAATCGATTTTAATTTGATTAAATAAAATATAATTAAATAAAAACCCTTAACCACAAAAATATTTAAATTACTAGAAACGTATTTCGACCACTATGTGGTCATCATCAGTAGGAAACCTCTTAAAAAAAAAAAAAAAAAAAACCAAAAATAATAATAATTAGCTGTTGTTCTGGAACACTTCAGAGGATATTCTCCTCACCACTTAGACTGAAGTGAACCTTCCCAACCTATAACTTACTATATTGTTGCTTTAAACACTATCGAGGATATTCTCTTCACTCGCAGGCTGGTGTTCTCAACAACAAACAAGTGAATTGTCATTGGACAATTATTATTATTGGTTTTTTTTTAAGAGGTTTCCTACTGATGATGACCACATAGTGGTCGAAATACGTATCTAGTAATTTAAATATTTTTTGTGGTTAAGGGTTTTTATTTAATTTTATTTAAATCGTGCCACAGTGTTCCTATAGATTATTAATTTGATGATCAGCAAAAAAATCGCATTCGAAGATGACATCACGAATTAAACTCGGAACTACCAGACAAGGGTAAGCCAATTCGAAATCATTAAATTTAAAATTCAAATAAAATTGATCCTTAACAATAGAATTCTTGCCCGTCGCACTCACCAAAATAGTTGATGTAAACGGCAAACGTAAAATATCGCTATTAATTTGCGTTATCTTTAATAAAAAGTCTTTTGAAATGCAGGTAACTTGACTACCCGAATTCACTAATATTTTTACCAAAACTGTCAACTGTCGCTTCAATGGTCGGTGCCAACGCAACTGATTTTATATACTTTTTGTCTTCTAGTAAAAGGGCATCCCCGTTTTTATTAAATAACGCGGCCACAGCCGATGGTCGATTTCCCCCTGGACTACTAACAGTTTGAGATTCGCGACGCCCTTCATCCCTATCACCGTTATTGTAATTACTATTAGTATTATTTTCCCTATTTTCAGAGCGGGCACTATTACCGCCTCCAGAATTTGACGTATTTGATCTAAAATTGTAACGATCGCTCCCGTTTTGTTCATTATTCGTACCTCTACCACGCCAATTCGTGTAGGAACTGTTATTATTATTATTGGGGTTCCGATTATAAGTTTCATCAATTTCCCTTAAGTAAGGTTCCACCTCATCAAAAGTTCTGGGCATGCAATTTACAATACCTCGTTGAATTTCACTCGGAAAATGATTTTTTAATAAAGAAATAAGCGCACCTCCCTCAAGAGGAGTAGTTAAGAAATTTGCTTCTCTCACCAACTTTAAAAAATAATCGGCCCTTGACCCCCTTTCGTAACACCCAAATTTAATTTTTTGAAAAAGTTACCTCTCTTCGTCAACCCCCCAATACCGACTTAAAAATAGCTCTTTAAATTCTTGGAAATCCCTTACTTTTTCTTCCTTTAATACACCCCAATCCTGAGCTGAATTACGTAAATTACTAACGGTCAAAGGAACTTTTCTACTTTCAGGAACTCCAGCTTCCAAAAATATTGTTTCCTGTTTTTTAATGAAAGTTACCGGATGCACAGATCCCTCCGGCACAAAGCACAAATTCGTACCCCCCAGATTCTTATATAAACTCATATAATTATGATACCCAAAAGCCTCGGACGTGACGCCCCTGGTCTCTGGTTGGTGTACATGCACAATACCTTCATCCCTAACATATTCAACATCGCTAGCTTCTACCTGTTTTTTAACCGATTCAGAAACACGATTTACATCAAAACTTAATTTGCTAATATTTGCAGCAATATTCACGTTCATTTGTTCAATTGATTCCTTTAGGATGGCATTGTTACAATTCATACTATTAACAGCTGCAACTAGTTGTTTCAAAGCATCTGCGATATCAGGCTCGCCCATTTTATCAGTTTTTTTTTTCTAAATTACTTTGATCTTTACTCCGCGTATTATACTTATGTGACATTACATCTCAACAACAATCAAACACATATTTCACCTGGAGGTGCGATCACTAACTCTTAGGCTCTAAATTACTCTATTTATTTTTGTTCCAAACTAACACAATAAACCCAATGAATTTCTCTGAATCGTCCACTCAAACTTAATGCAACTTGGAATGTTATACCTCAATATCCAAACACCTAAGAATTAAACTTTTTCCAGTTCAGTCTCATTAACATTCCTAATACCAACTATTGTCCGTAAATACAATTAACATGGACCTGGTTGTTGAATAACCGTTAACACTTATTAGAAATTAAAATGTACTGTTCGTTTCAAAGATGTCATTCAATGTTATCTTTTCAAATTCTACGTAAACATCTCGAATCATTTACAGTTCCAGGTATTTGTGTAACAAGAAAACGCCCCATGTTGAGCGCCAAAATGAACCGGTTCCCTTAGAAAGCTCAGAAATTACAAGAGATGCGGAAACGAGTGGTTGCCCTTGCAGATGTTGGCCCAGGCTAGCGGCAACCCCTCTCATGTGGTATTTTCGTGATCCTTTAAGTTTTTACCTGTTGCAACCTGTGGATATGTAATAATAACTCGTAGATGGATTTATGTAGTTTAATGAATTAGGCGGCTCCGTGGCGTAGTGGTATGTGTGTGACTACTACGCCCAAGGTCCCGGGTTTGAATCCCGACACGGTCCGCTTGAAAAATGTTAGGCGAGCATTTTTCTCAAAAATACATCCTCGTTCGGATGAGAGGTAAAATGGAGGTCCCGTGTGTGAGTGTTGTCACGCACGTTAAAGATCCCTACCTTGCTTGGAACAGCAAGGGTTCGGCAAAATTCCAAATTTTCCAGGTAAAAAAAACTCGCTTCCTGGCCAATGTAGTACCTTCGGGTGGAGCATTGGAAAATCACATGTAAAGTTTAATGAATTGTAACCAATGTTATAAAATAAAAAACAAACACAGCTAAATAAAAAAAAAATGCAGCAGGCACCGTAACTACAATGTGGCCAGCGGCGTTGCCATTAAAAAACAAACAAAGAAACAATACTACAACTATAACTTATCTGTAAAGTACAATCCAACTGATCCTCATTAGCATCAACTATCACTGCCACACTCTTACGGATAAATGTATAATTTATTTGCAACGCAAAGTTCACAAATTAACTGGGTTCTCGAACAACCGACACGCGTTTTTTTAACGTGTCGCACTCTCTCGCACGCTTAACCCCGACTGACCCTTACCTATCGGACCAACTTAAACATTACGGATACTTCTACCTATTATTAAAGGGGGCGGCCTAGTACAAACTTATGACAATCCGTTGCCCTATGTCCAAAATTCTTGCACTTAAAACGTTTAAGACCCTTAGACTTGTGCTTACAATCAACTAAACGATGCCCAAGATCACCACAATTAAAACATCTTATTTTTATAAATGTTTTATTTCTCTTATTATCACCAGTACTTTTATTTTTATTAAATAATCTTGGAGGCGTTTTAATTTCCTTTGGTTGTAATTTTTTAATTTTTTCGTACACGAGTAGTTTTTCTTTAAATTGACTAAAACTTTTGGCACCGTATAGTACCGCTTTATTAACCCCATTGTCTAAAATTCCATCAATACTATATTGTATTACGGATACGGCTTCTAAATATCCTTTCGACGCAATTTCTTTCATCGCCAAAAAGTATTCACGAACCGTTTCATCTTTATTTATCGTTCGTTTAGAAAGTGTTCTATGGATATCGGCACTCGTAACTTTTAACGCAAATTCATTTTTTAACGCTCGCTTTTGTTTCGACAAAGAATTAAGTCCAGTTTGACTTTGTATGAATAACTTTGCTAAGTCCGTCAAACGTTTTTTAGCATACAAGAACGTTTATAGTTCGTCTAACCCGAAAAGCTGTGCAGCTTCGTCGCAATCTGCTATCCACTTTTCGACCGGATAATTGTCTTTTCCAGAAAAGGATCGTATAGCGCCTTCAATATCACGAAACGACAACAAAAAACGCGGCTTTATTCTCGTCATCGTTAGAAGTGTCTTTGTTCCCGTCCCCGGTAGCATTAACTTTATGCGGTTTCTCAATATCGTCTTCGTCGTCATCGTCTTTTGCCAATAAAAATTACATAAAAGTTTGAAAACAGAATCAACAATTGCGTCTTTAGTTCCATCACCGTCTAATCTTAATACGTCACAGGCTAAAGCTAAATCGCCCGCAGTAACACTTCTGATTACTTGCGGGATGTTAATTTTGTATTCGTCAGAGTCAATTTCAAACTCAAAACCAGTAAAGTTTCTTAATTTACCTCGACTACCGCAATCACCGTCATTATTAAAAACAATTCTATGTACAGCACGAATCGCTTGCACTGAAGAATTATTTATTTTCTTTGCAATAATCGGATTATCGTTCAAACGCGCCATCATAAAATTGGAATAATAAAGATAACACACTACACGCGTTTCACTACACACTACGGTAATTAATAATTAACGTTATAACAAAAGCACACTAATACCGTTTCAAAACAATAACACGTTTTTGTCAACTTTATCGTAAACACTCACAATCATGCATGATGTGTGCTTCAAATTTAACAAACAATTACTCGATTTTACGACTGTTTTGTACTAATTTCACTATCTATGAATGACCGACTGTTACAAGATTTTTAAATTATAGGATATCATTTACATTATTTCATTTTATCCACGGTCGAGCCCCCGTATGTGGAATTAATAATTAAGTTATAATAAACGTTGCGTCGTAAATATACATGTATTAATCAATTATAATTCTTTTATAGTAAACAATCTAACCATAATCTTAAACAGTAGGAATTAGAAACAGCCCGTCGTCCGCCGTTATCACAAACAATATATTACGTATCACATATATTGTTAACACGTCTTTCGCTCACCACGGCTTTGTTTAAATTCTTCGCGCGGGAGGGGGGGGGCACAGGTCGTTGTTCACGGGTGTGTGACGACTTGTTGGGCGACGCAGCACCGTATCGCACATATTCTACAAGAAATCGGATAACCAAGAAGATTTTATCGAAGCAGACTTCCTTAAAAATAAGTTCCGTTTGGAAGTTTTTAAAAAGTTGACATGTGACAGGGGAATAAACACAAAGAAAAAACAAAAAATTGTGGATCTACGCTGTCAACATATGCCACAAAAGACAAACATTGTTTTGGTTGGAATTACCAATAAATGATAGTGCTCAAGACCTCTGCTTCACGTCTGCTTGCTAATTTTGTTATATCTACTATAATATAGCTTAGTAACATTTCTACTAACTGTTTTGAGTTAAGACTGTATTTCAGCAAATAAACATTTCAAAAGCATTGTTTTACTTTCTTAAAACCTAGCAATCCAATATACTGTGTTTTTTCAATATCTTTTTAAAATTTCAATTGCAATTAGATCGATCTCAAAACCTAGTAACTCGGTTTACTTAAAAACCTGAAGGCCGATGTTGTAAATAAATGATAAATCAAAAAATTTAAACTATTTTGCCTCTAATAGGTATTTTACAAAGACAATTCTATGTATCGTTCATTAAAGGAACAGTATTATCGTATAATCCTTAATTCCCATAAACGCTTATAAATGAGTTGCTAGGATTTGACATTCCACGGCAGATAGGATCTCAAGCAAAGTCCATTTGGCAAAAACTGGTTGCGAATAGATATATCTTTCACATCATTAAGACAAAACATTGGAAAATTAATTACGTTTAAAATTTGTTAGTCAAAAATCGAGTTTTAACATTGTAGGGATGCTTTGATACCACTTTACCCTATTTTAAATATCATGTTTGCTTTTAAATCATTAGTCCAGTTCGAGATATTATTTACTTTTAGGCTCCTGTTATAAGTACAATTATCCTTCAACAAATTTTATATTTTGCAAAATATTTACAGCATTTCAAATAAAGCGTTGACCGGAACAAATCATAATTTAGTCCACTTTAAGCTTTACGAAGCGTATAGACGTCGATGTCGCTTTAATTGCTTACCTACCTCTGCGGCTGTAGTGTAATGAAAGGTTACTAGATAAAATGAGTAATTGCCGTTAATTCATACGAGTGAAGCACTAGTTTGTCAGTAACGTATTTATTTAACTTTCACTTTAATAGAAGTGAAACAGACTAAAGTAAAATTTAAATAAATAATTGAAAATTCAGAATTGTAAATAAAATAGGTAAAGTGAACTTTTAATTATAAAATGTTTGCAGCGCAAAGTTAGCTAAGTTATTAACTACTGTTACTAGTTAAAGGGTGGTTATGGCAAATACGCAAATAATAATTACACAAGGCGATTTCCTTTATCGGATTATCAGTCGTTGGTAAATCTAACTACATCGTTATTGGAATCGTCGCCAAGATTGGTAATTATGTTTTGGGTTTGAACGAACAAATAGCACAACGTCACTTCATTTTGCTTAAACGATTTTTCCATTTTTTACCATCTAATCCAATGAAATGTCTAAACTCCTAATTCCCGTGGTATCGGATAGCTTAAGCACTACTTTACATTTTGTAATTTTTGACATTAGTCCCAAACTAATTCAATGGAATTTTAGGGTCCAAAAAATGCGATGGAACTCGTAGTCCAATACGGCCCTCTTAATTCAAAACTTTTTAGATTTTCCAATAGTTTTTATGTATTTCTTTAACAAAACGTTTAAGCATATCACAAGAGCGACACACTCTTTGTAAATAACTAGCGACTTCTAATTACTATTTACTGCACAATCTATTGATACTCGAGAGGCTAGAGGAAATAAAAACGTTTTTTGAAAGAGTGTTGGTTCGTGGAAAAAGTGGTGCTAACTGATGTTAAATTTATTCGATTCATCGTTCTGTGTTATTCAGTTTGCATTTTGCGGCTATGGAGTTTTGGTCATCGCCTGTTTGCTGGCACTGCGTTTGTAAAAAGTAGTGTATCGATGATTCAAACTCATAGAACCTTTGGGCATCATTTCCGTAATGGACAACGTGGATGGATCTTCACTCGTGATTCCATAGTAGCTACGTAAAACCATTTATGCTAAACAAGGTATAGATCTTTATAGTGTGTTAGAGCACGAACGCATGGGCCTACCATTAAGGTCTCATCCAAAGAGAATTTCCAGCAATACGTATCGGGAATCTAAACCGGCACCATAGTATTGGTAGTCACCCGCGAATTAACTACCCCACTGAGTCGCCTACACAACATTTGATTTTCCACCCGAAGGTACTACATTGGCCAGGAAACGGTCTTTTTACCTGGAAATTTTGAAGTTTGTCAAACCCTTGCTGTTCCAAGCAGGGTAAGGATCTTTAACGTGCGTGCCACACACACACACACGCGCGCGCGCACACACACACACACACACACACACACACAGGTATCTAGATTTTATCTTTCATTCGAAAAAGGGCGTATTTTTGTGATAAATGCTTGCCTAATATTTTTCCAGCGGACCTTGTCGAGATTCTAAACCCGGTACATTAAGCTCAGTAGTCAGACGTATACCAACTGAAACAAATAGCCGCCTACAGCACATATAACGCAGAGTGTCGATTGAGTGAGAGAGGCGGTGTGTTCAGCTTTGGCTATTCTGTTAAGCTGCATTTTTAAACTGAGATCGAGCAAAAGTGTTATAAAGCAAATCCTACACGAAAGCTTGTAGTTTCACCACAATAAATTAATAAGAAATAAATGCTGGTGATTATCAACATCGCCTCATAATTGCGCAAATGATGCTAAAAATTTGTTTTGAAATTATATCATTATAATAGCTTCGATTACTTCATAGGGTTCTTGGGAACTATTCCACTCTGATGAGGCTTAACAAGCCGAAACAATTGGTCAGAGGATGTTTCCTCCCCTGTCAAGTAATAAAGCTAATATTTTGTTAATGGCTATATAACTACCAGCCCGATTTGTATTTGTCAATAGCTCTTATTATTTTCATAAGAGTTTGTTTACAGATACATCTTACTCTATATACTATTTCTTATTGCGGACTGCAAATAACTTGTCTTTATTTATTTGAATTGCCTTTGGGGCATGAACCCGGGTGTCGCCACGAGAAGGTTTGTTACGTTTGCAAATAAATTTTGCTGTAACATTCCGCAAATCTCAAAAGCCAGACGTACTTTTATAGTCATCTATAAAATTTATTATGTAGTTTCGGTTCAATTCTGTACTTCCACACTTAGTAGTGTTGGTGTTTTATCACCTGATGGCGATTTTATTTACTTTTGCCATAGTACAGTGATTGTTTCGAAATTATATCATTATAATAGCTTCGATTACTTCATAGGGTTCTTGGGAACAATTCCACTCTAATGAGGCTTAACAAGCCGAAACTATTGGTCAGTGGATGTTTCCTCCACTGTGAAGTAATAAAGCTAATGTTTTGTTAATGGCTATATAACTACCAGCCCGATTTGTATTTGTCAATAACTCTTATTATTTTCATAAGAGTTTGTTTACAGATACATTTTACTTTATATACTATTTCTTATCGCGGACTGCAAATAACTTGTCTTTATATATATATATATATATATATATATATATATATTGCTACGATAAGAGGGCTATCTAGGGTGTATTGAGTCGTAAAGGTCGCGTAGTAAATGTAAATAGCAATAGGAATTAGAAAACTGCATTTATTTAGCATGAAAATAGATAATTCGCATATTATGCAAAGAGCAAACATTTAACACTTTGTATTTGGACCGCAATTAACTTTAATCAATGCCAGTAAGCATATCTTTCAATAATAGAACACATTCAGCAGAGAGATAATTATACATGCAACTAAACTACTTCAAAAAGCGTTCAATAAGTTTATAAAATAGATACGCATGGAATAAGATAAAACCTAGTAAGTCTTCACGCAATTACGCATGCGATAAAGAAAGAAAAATAAAGCGCTTTAATAAGAAACGCACTTTCAAAAATAAGTTTTAAATACGAGACAAACAGAAACACGTGGATTTACATCACTCATGTTACATTAGTTACATGTTACATTATTTAAAGTATTAAACTCCTTTTAGAATATCACTATATTAAATCACCATGGTTAGATTTTCAGTCCTGTAACTGGTTGGACATGTAATCACAATGTTTCCTGTTATGAACTAACCTACACGTGTTCCTAAAATTCCCACAGCCTACATCTTTCCCTATAGGTGTGCAATAGTCTAATCTATATCTACCTTTACCTCCCTTTCTTCTTTTTTCTGTTTCTATCTCGCATTATTTGGTTTCCTAGACAGCAGAAATTCTTAGGCTTATGGAGATTCCCGTCTCCTATTTGTATTCTGGTTTTTAATGTTCTTTTCCATGTTATACATATTAGTACAGTAGTTTTATTTTTGTTAATTTTTATAGCGTATCTCTCTGTTAGAACCGTTTCCGTTTCATTAAGAACTGTTTCTGACTCTCCTTGTTAAATGCTAATGCTGTTATACGATTTGCTAATCTGAGCATATCAATCGTTTGTCCGTGCGTTATAATTCCAAATGGCTTTCTGCATTTAACAGTATTTATTACCTCTTTGATATACAGGTTAAAAATTAATGGAGATAGCGGACTTACCTGTCTCACTCCTGTCGTAACATTTACTTCTCTACGTTCCTACTCCAATTTTGTTACCGTTGTTTACTTTGCGTATAAGATATGTACTGTCCGTCTATCCCTATAACTTACTCCTCGTTTTGAGTATTTCAGTCCATTTTTCACATTCTGCATTGTCGAATGTTTTTTTCTGGATCTACAAACGCAATATACACACTTTTTCCTGTTTCTGTTGTATTCTACATTATCACCTTTAAAACTAAAATTCTCATATTTCACCTAAACCCAAATTGATCTTCTAGAATTTCTTCAATCCGTGTATCCATCCGTCATTCTAAGACTCTTGTTAATTTTTTTGACACGTGTGTTGTTATACCTATTGTTTGAAATATAGCGACTGTGGTGTTGCGTTTGAAATGTTTGGGTACCTCGCCTGTGTGGTGGTTCCAGACTCGAAAACAATGAGTGAGGTAGAGAGAGAGGAGGTCAGTTGTGGAATGGACGTGTGCGAGGGTAGATGCTAAAGGGTTTCGTCCGGGCATCGTTAGTTGATAGAGTAGCATATTAATTGTTTCTATAATAATTGGTGCGACTACAACACAATCCTGTGTTGTAGGTACTTTGTGTTTTTATACGCGTTGATATTTAGTGAAGAAGCTTGTTTTTGTACACGTTATATGGTTTATAGCATTAAATTTGTATTCGAATTCTGTTTTTATTTTCACGTACCATTGATATAGAGCCCACCTGAGATTTCAATTACAGCAACAACAGTTTCAACCTCTTCATCTGGCGCCCAACGTGGAGCCGTAGGGTTGCCGTGTGATTAAATTCGTATTAATTTGTACTGCAAAAACAAAATAACATCACTAACCGAATAAAATAGAGTTACTGAAGGTATAATGGACTATAGTGTTGGCATAACCGCTTCACGAAGATACGTCGAATAGGCGAGAAAGTGCTGAAAACTGATTTCCTGCAGCTGCCCTTCAAACCGATAACCTGTTGTAGCGGACTTACTACACGTTTGGTGAGATCGTTTATTTTCTTATAACGTACATTACAAGGATAGTGGTCTTTGGCGTTTATTTTGAAGTAGAATATTAGAGCTTGTCAAGGTGCAATTCGCTATTTGATATGATGATATTAATATCTGAGGTTATTGAATATTCGGAGATACAATCCATGCAATAACTTGTTGGTTACGGAACATTTTTTTATTAACTAGTAATTGTTATCATTAACTACCGCTGCGATTAGCAATTTGTATAAACAGTTTGCCATTAAAGTACGAGTTCAATTAGGATAATAACCGTTAAAAATGTCGAAAAGTAAAGGTAGAAAGAATAATGATTCCGTGGAGTCAAAAACCGTCGATTTAGAAAACATAATTTTAAAATTAACTACGAGTATGGCAAAACTTCGCGATACTGTCAGCACCTTAGCAGTTCATATTGATTATTTGAACACTGCACAATCAAAAATTAAAACTAATGAAGCAGTTATTTCTGAAATAAAAAATTTCCATTCCGTCGCCGAGTGGTTCGTTTCCGAGCGGATCGCAAAGCTTAATGATAAAAGCTATTTGTCAAATTGGAGGGAATTGGGGGGGTAATAATTTAAGTTTTTGCCCCAATTCAAAGACTCACCCAATGTGTTTTTTGAAAAAATTTAATAAAACACTAGAGGAGGCCGGAGTGCATGAGCAACACAAGAAGGGTCTGGCGTTAAATTGTCTTAGGGGTACGGCGGCAGAATGGGCGTCGATTAAAGAGGATAGTTTTAAAACTTTTGATGATTTTAGGTGCGCATTTCAAGAAAGATTTTGGAATTTAGAAAAACAGAGGGATTTGTTCATGGAACTTAACTATGGTCGTTATCAGTCCGGTAGTAGGGCCGAGTATTTTTTTAATTTGGTGCATCAAGCGGGATTCTTAACCGAAAAAATTCCTTGACGATAAATTAATAAGTATGCTTTCTAAGCATTTTTCAGTGGACGTTCAACTTGGAATAATTACAAATGGGTTCCCCACGTCAGACGCAGTAGAGGAATTTTTACAAAGAATTGACGACACTTATTCTGGGGGGTTAATCCGAACTATGAATAGGCCGCCGACGCGAGACATTAATCCGCGTCGAGATAACTATAACACCGGTCGCTACGAATCAAACGGGCAGCCGACATTCGGAAACCAAAATTATGCGAACAATCAAAATGGTGACTCGCCTAATTTGAACGT
This sequence comes from Platerodrilus igneus, assembly GCA_036346225.1. Taxonomy (NCBI): domain Eukaryota; kingdom Metazoa; phylum Arthropoda; class Insecta; order Coleoptera; family Lycidae; genus Platerodrilus; species Platerodrilus igneus. The sequence continues at coordinate 2,108,445 of JARFIW010000982.1, read as the reverse complement.
AAATTATATAACTTCTTTTGATAAGGATATGGAAAACATTTTAACGGATTCTGAAAGCGAATCAGAAAATCGTGAACTAATTGCGCAAACGGTGTCAATGTTGGTAAGAACGGAAAGAGTGGAGGCATTAATGGATAGTGGCTCGGACGTGTGTGCCATGTCCGAGACTTTTTATAATAAGCTGGCAGGGAAAGGAATGAAGATTCCTATCTTACCGGTTACCAATGTATCGATAGCCGTGGCTGTGGGGGTTAGAACGCAACGCGTTAAATCCCAGGTAAGTTTGCCTGTTAAAGCAGGAGACGTAAAAATGGACGTTGTGTGTTTAGTTATACCTGGTTTAACTTGCGACATGTTACTAGGGTCGAATTGGATGTTTAACTGTCAGGAGGAAATCTTGCAGTTTTAGCATCAGGGTTATACTCATACCTTAAATTTTAAACCTAAAGTCAGCAACGCTAATTTGAGTATAAACCGTTGTGAATCCGTTACAATGCCGTCGGGAGGGATGAAAGGGGCAATAAAGGAAATGCCTGAAGCTCGCCATAACTATAGCAAAGACAAATTTTTAGAGGTCGAAAAAGGAGCCGTAGTAAACACAAAAGTATAAAAAGCAATATGTTAAGTCGCTTAAGGAGGATCAGGAAGGAGAAGAGCGGATAAGAAAAAAGGTGAAAATTTGAGGGGTGGAAACAGTAAACTGGGGTATTGCGAAGGAACCGGTTAGAGCAAGAAATGGATTTGTGGTACACGAAGGGAAATATATCGATTTTCTGGCGGTCTCTACTGCGGAACCGTCGCGGGAGACCATTTGGCAATTGGCCTACAAAAGGTTAAAATCCAAGGCTCAGCGTAAGGCTGATAAAATTAATGCGGGAATCTGTCCGGTTATTTTTAAGGAAGGAGATCAAGTTCTAGCTAGAACACATTATATGTCGGCTGCGGCGGATAAATGCATCAAAAAGTTTTTCCTATTATATGAGGGGCCCTTTTATGTGTTGCGTCAGGCTGGGCCAAATTCTTATATAATTGGCGACTCGCGGGGCAACAAATTGTTGCGGCGGAGCGTGATTAATCCTAAAGCATACAAAGCTGTCACGCCTGTCGATGCTCAAAAGAAGGAGCTTTAAGTTGTTCCGGCTGTTATTCTTACGTCATGGTTGAATTCATGATGCCTATAATATTTTAATTTTTTTTTGTTGTTTATTTTAATTGGTGGAGGTTATTCTTTTACAATTATTATTACACATCATTGTATTCTTGTTTCTACTGATACTTAAACCTAAATTATATGATTTCGATTTAAGTAGAGAGGTTATGTGGTGGTTCCAGACTCGAAAAAAATGAGTGGGGTAGAGAGAGAGAGGGTCAGTCGGGGAATGGACGTGTGCAAGGGTAGATGCTAAAAGGCTTCGTCCGGGCATCGTTAGTTGATAGAGTAGCATATTAATTGTTTCTATAATAATTGGTGCGACTACAACACAATCCTGTGTTGTAGGTACTTTGTGTTTTTATACGCGTTGATATTTAGAGTAGAAGCTTGCTTTTGTACACGTTATATGGTTTATAGCATTAAATTTGTATTCGAATTCTGTTTTTATTTACACGTGCCACTGATAAAGAGCCCATCTGAGATTTCAATTACAGCAACAACAGTTTCAACCTCTTCACCTGTCACACACATACAGCTGACAAGTTGGAAGAAACGTTCTTTAAAATATATGATAAAAGGTCCTAAGTTTAATCTGGGAACTGTTAAGCTATTTTTTTGTAAAGCAAGCAAATACATAGCTTTGCTGACAGTATTTATAGAACTGTAAAGCAGTTACTTGAAGCCTTCATATACTAATGCTTGTTGCGCTCCCTAGAATTGCACCATATTACGAAGTGCCTTTTAGCGTACCGAAGAGTTTGAAAGAACAAGTAGGTACGTGACAGCTATATAAAGCTAAACAAAAATATAATAATCTGTCCAGTTTTGATATTATTAAACTTTTACAAAAAGTGACGAGACAAAAAATGAGCGTTTTTCCGTTCCTTAGCCAGAGATGATTTCATACTAAGGCAAGTATATGGGTGGTGTAGATCACAGTGGTTGACTTATAAAAGAGCATTAAATAGTACTGGAATGGAAAAATGGCATCGATACTTGATTATTAGAATTTCAGATTAAACTTATACAAATGCATTTTTCTTATATACATTGGCTTACGCAAATGGCTTAAATTCTATAAAGCATTTTTGAAAAACCATAGCTACAGTATATACAAAAATGAGAGAGAAATAATATTCAATGTGGCAGCCCTGTGAGTTTGCCATCAACTCTAAAAATCAAGGCATTAGAAGATATTTGCTTTTGATAGATGATATTAAAGGACGAAGAAAGCAGCAACTCAACAAATTTCTAAATTGCAAAAGCAAAACACAAACATTTCATAAATAATGCGATAGAACACTAATATTTGTTTAGTAAACTCAGAAACAAATCTTTTAAAAAATATAGAGAAACGTAAACGGTATTATAATGTTGTCATGTACTATCTTTTAATTATTTTTATGTATACTTATTTTAATTTGAGTCATTTTGATTAGAAAAAATAGCAACACATATGCAGATGTATTTGTATTCGCAAATCTTAATATCAGGTGACGCCATATTTTATAGAGCGCTGTGCGAAATGGAGTAGTGCAGAACATTTCACTTATAAAAAGCATTGGTGTTTAAAAAATTAACACTTAATAATTTCTTCAATGTGTGTATTTTAATATATATATTTATATGATAACGCCGTACTCGGTGTCAATGTACGTTTTCTTTATAACTCCACCTCTCTGTGTTTTCTATAAATTTAATCTCTTACTAATTTTTATTATTATGCCACGGCTAGCTTTTATTATTCTACACAAAGTGCACAACGTTACGATGATCAATTTTTTTCTTCTCCACCCCTTTATGATTACCTCTTTGTTTGAATTATAAAATGAAGTCAATTTATTCCATATAATGAAAAGAAATATTATGTACAAGTTTTGAAAATTATTAAAATACACCCTTCAATCGATCAATATCATAAGTCTTATTTATCCCAAAATTTATATGCTTTGCAATCAATCTAAAGTCACCAAAAACTACTCTTTTTACCAAAGAAACCTCGAACGTTTCAGATATCTTCTTAATATTACGTACTTTTAACGTATGCAAAGTTTGTTGTTGACTTTGTTACACAAGTTTATTTAAATTGAATAAATTTAGTAATGAAATTTAAAAATAGAAAACAAAATCTTAAAACTAATAAGATCTGACCCGCTCTGCTTAGTTGAACCCCTTGTTTTCCCATAAATTATTTCTTGCTTCTTTATTGATTCTCGCAACTCAAAATTATACCAAAATCGTCGACGCTGCTTTAAAGTATTACATTAAGCCATTTAAAATATCCCCTTATTCAAATTATCCATACATTTGAAATATTATACCATCAATTAGAATTTTCCATGCATTTAAATTATTATACCATCCATCAGGATTTATTATCAACCAACTAGGATTAGAATTATACATACATTTAAAATTATTCTCCACCAATTAAGAATTGTTATCCCTTAATTCGGACTAGAATTAGGATATCGTCCTCAACACATTTGAAATATTATCAACCAACTAAGAATTCTACTCACGTTAAACGGCAAAAGAAATCTTCATATTTGTAGCACTCATTTGTCACTATCTATTTTCACTATTATATTATTAAATATTAAATTACGCGTAACTTTTAGATTCAGAGTGTCGCAGCTTGGCCCTCTTGAGTTAAAACTGAACTCTGTTATCATTGCTTGCTGTAAATATAGGCTCATCCCACTTGTATGTGGGTTGGGTTTCCACCAAGTCTGTCCCTATCTTAATCAATAAGGTCTTCGTATTTACTGCATTTTGAAGTGGTTTTTTGATGTAATATATTCGTTTCCTATGTAATGGTTGTTTGCTACAGATGCCTCGTTATTTAAACCATACGCTGTTTTGTTTAGATATCACGTTTTCCATATTATACAAAAATACATGATGTAATTTCAATTTCGATTTTCGTGTATGTTTATTTATTTTACGCATCTTTGAACTGCATTTTCTTATCAAAATTGTTGATTGTTTCTACGCACTTACACAAAGCTTTGTTAAGTTTTATCTCTTATCTCCGTATTTTATTATAACTAATTAGAACCCTTTTTAATGCGTGTTTAATTACCTTTATTATACCGAGTGTTAAATACTTGTTATTTACCTAATGTATGAATTACCTATTTCTATGCTAAATATGCGTCCTATTATTGCAAGATGTGTTTATTTGCGTCGCTTAAAACTAATTATGCTTTATATGCAGGGTGTTAAATGTTTACTATTTACATAATATTCAAATTACCAATATGTAAAAGAATCCGGAAAAAATAGAAATTTCCGTAAATTCATTGTTACGCCTTGTATGATACAAACGTACTTTTATTCATTAAAGTGCCAAACAAAAACGCAAGTTTCCTGTATGATGTAAGCATATTGTAAATGCATAGCAATGCAAATGCATAGCAGTATAAGTAAAAATAATTAATCGTTAAGATATAATGTTAAAACGCATTAAATACGGGACCTTCTGCTTTATGAAAATCAATCAATTTCAAGAGTAAATACATTGCCATTAATTATCATAAAAAAATACGTTTTCCGTTGCATATAAAACATTCGTTCTATTTAGCATAAGAAAAATCAATCTTGTTAAAAACAAAACGCTTTAATCTTAATAAGTATTAAAACACATTTTACAGTGAAAGCAAATATTTTCTATAAAAATGCAACTAGTTTGCATTATAAAGTCATTAGAGCTTTAAATTAATCATATCAATTGACTTTCGTATTACATAAATTCATTTTAAATAAATAATTCTGGAATAAACGAGAGAAATTGAGAAGAAATACGTCAATTTAGTATGACAATAATAAAGAAACGTTTATTCCAAGAAGCGACGGGAACATTAAAAAACCCCATAGAAAGTAATAAAAATCGATAAGAAAGCGGTTTAATAGCTTTACGTTTTAGTGAAGGAGACCGCGAACAATTAACTGTAGGTGATAAAGTAGGACGGGGCAGCGCACGTCACTAATAAGTGGATCACGATAATGAGGAATTCCCGGAAAGTTGCATTAGATAGGCGTGTAGTATTTGAAATGGAATTCCATACGAAACTCGAACATACTAGAATATTGATAAATTGTATATAAACGACGATTTTTATTAAAATTCATCAATTAATCTGCGTCAACGAAGCAACATGTAAAGAAATTCGATTCAATTTGTAATGGCCCTGTCCTAAGTCGCCGGTGTGGCAGTGGACAGAGGTTACTACTTAGTATCCGGTATAATACTACAGTGGTCTAGCCGTTGCTAAAACTACGGGCTCCGGTGCGCGAGTTTAGGTCTACCGACGTGCTCTGTGACAAGAGGAAATTAAGGTAGATGTAAGTATAAGGTCGCCGACAGTGGACACGGCAAACCTGATACCGAGGTTATGGGTGTCGGCAATGGGCACGACACCGGGCGATGCTAAATGCCGGCTATGGGCACGGCAGTGACAATAGCTAGTCTTAAGCGCAGCTAGAAAAGAGAGTAGACTTTGACTATGGGCACGACGTTGTGGGTAAAAAGCGATGGCTGTGGGTACGGTGCGGTAGGTACCCACCATTTAACACTGGCAATGGGCAAAGTAGTAAAAGAGTGTTTAATCTTTCAGAGCGAGTTGACAAAGCAAACTGGTCTCTCTCGCATAAGCGCGCTGGTTCATACCGTTGCTTAGCCAACTCGATTTGTATATTTATTAACCAAAAAAGCGGTATTGCATGTAGTTGCATAAAATTAACTTATAACTATTTGAAGAGTCATGTTGGCGTCGGTAAATTATCATTACAGTACTCCCCCTTACTTGTTTGCCTACTAAAGATTGGCCTAGTGTCCTTATTCTTCGTTGGCGGTCTCTTATTACCGAATAGTGGGCGTACGTTTGTCGTTGTAGTTTTGATACTTCTTGCTCTTTGGATTGCAACTGAGTGTCTTTCTTGAACACGGTGATCTACAACGCATAGCTTTTTTCCGAAGCGAGAGTGGTAATAGCACGTTGGCGCTAGTGTATTGTTTAACTCGCTTTCGTGTGCAGAGCGGTTACTTGCCGTTTTCTAGACTCGTCCGATGTACCGTTGCAGTGCGTTTTGCAGCTGTGTCATTTAATCCGTCACCATTTGAAGCTTTCTGCTAACCGGATCTTCTGATACGGCATGGGCGTATGTTTCGTGGCTGACGTCCATCATTCTATCCGATAACGATGCTTGTTTGTCTAGTGTGTCGGAATCGAATGCAGTTAGAATGCGTTGCACGTGTAGCGGTAGTGCGTTTTTCCACTGCATTGCGATGATTTCGACGGTGACGTCTCTGCCGGTCAGATGTCGCATCGTTGCCAATATTTGTGATAGTTTTTGATTGCCGAGCTGTATGCAGTCGCAGAAACCATAGCTCCGGCGTTGCCCTCCAGAGCTCCGTTAATCCAATTTGGCTCTTGACTATTTCGACGGAGGTTGATGCCTGCGCGTGCTGTTTTTAGTTTCCATGTTCGTCGGTATATTAAGGAAGTGACTGTTATTCTTGAGTCGGTTGTGTAGTTACCAATGTAAGTGATTGCGTGTATTTCTTAGTCAGGGTGATCGATGTGTTGACAGAGTTTAACTGGTGTTTTCTAACCTTTGACGTGGTCGTTGAAATAGTGATCGTACTAACTTTGGTTATGTGACCTACTTGATTGTGATCACCATTGTGAAGGCGTGTTCTTTTACGTCGGAGTTGGAATTATCCTTGCGTTATGTTCTCTGTCTGGATCATCAATTTGTTAAGCGTCGTGTTGAGCGCTTTACTTCTTCGCGGCCGCCGATGTATTAACCGAGCGTCTTTCTTCCCTTCCTTTTGTGTTCTTCGTTTGTTGGGGTCACCAAAGTAATGTGTAGTGATCGTTTGGTTGCGTGCTCTCTTGTGGGGGTTACCAATGCGTGTTCTTCGTCGGGGTTACCAATGTAATGTAGTGACCGTCAAGGTGCGCGTTCTTTCACGTAGAAGTCACCCATATAATAACCCGTTGGTTGCGTGCTCTACTTTATCGGGGTCACCAATGTAATGGGTCACCAATGTAATGAAGTGACGATCAAGGAGCGCCTTCTTCTTCGTCGGGGTCACCGATGTAATGACCCGTTGATTGCATGCTCTACTTCGTCGAGGTCACCAATGTAATGTGTTCTTCTTCGGAGTCACCAATGTAATAGCCCTGCTCTAAGTCAAAGGCGTGGCAGTGGACAGTGGTCACTAACTAGTATCCGGTATGATACTGCAGTGGTTTAGCCGTTGCTAGACCTACCCCCTCCGTTGCACAGGTCTAGATCTACCGACGTGCTCTGTGACAAGAGGAAACTAAGGCAGGTGTAGGTATAAAGGCGCCGACAGTGGACACAGCGAACCTTATACCGGGGTTATGGGTGTTGGCAATGAGCACGACACCGGAAAATGCTGAATGCCGGCTATGGGCAGGGCAGTGGTAATAGCTGGCTTTGAGCGCAGCTAGAGAAAAGAGTAGAGGTCGGCTATGTGCACGACGTCTGTGGGTTCGGAGCACCAGCTATGGTCACGGTGCGTTTGGTACTAGCTATTTAACACTGGCTATGGACACAGTTGTAGAAAAGTCTTTAACCTTTCAGAGCAAGTCGACAAAGCAAACTGGTCTCTCTCGCAAAAGCGCGCTGATTTATACTGCTGCTTGGCCGATTCGATTTGTGTATTTATTAACCAAAAAAGTGGTATAACATGTAGTAGGCATACAATTGACTTATAACTACTTAAAATGTCACACTGACGTCGGTAAGTCATTACAAATTTGTTTAAATCGCAAAGCCGTTATTTGAAGTATGCAGGTCGCATACAGTAATTTAATAATTACGATGTTACAATGAATTGAGAAGTGATAAAGTTAAACGTGTCCAGCACATAAATATGAAAATTGTTAAATACTGTTATTTGATTTGGTAATATTTAATGAAAATAAAAGTTTCTTCGATACAACGCTATTTAGAAATTAATTTAAATAGATGCACTTTGAAAACTGATGTTTCTAAATGAAGATTTTATGCATGATTTTGTAACTCGGGATTTGACGTCAATTAAAGAATGGAAGCCGAAGATATCTAATACTGTTTATTACAAATTAAAAAATCGCTTTGTGGATTTTGCAAGCATAATTTTTTTTAAATATTGTTTGTAACTGATAGTTGAGTATTTGTCATTTAAATTTAAGCTAGAATAAGTCCTAATCATACAATATTTTTTGTATTTACCAGGAAAATTTATGATCGGAGTTCGAAACACCGAACTTTTAATAGATAATTGTCAAGGATTTTTTGGCCAAACAAACTTAAAACTATAAGAGAAGAAATTTAGTTTTGTAAATTTAAATCTAGCAAAGGTAAGAGACATTTTGATAAATAAGTAAATAAGCGCTTGTTAGATATAATTTGATGTTTGAAAAAAACGATGTTGTACATGTTCTATATGCTTTTGTATGAACGAAAATATTTTATACTGTATAAACGCTTTAAGATATTGCTTTGTTTGATTTCATTTTAAAAACTCCGTCGATTCCATTGAGCTAGCCAGGCAAAAGTAAAGTTAGAAAGTCAACAACTTCAAATTTTACAATTCACTGTATCTGTATCACAGCGCCCTTTTAGCGGCGTTTCACAGCACTCTTTTAATGACGCCTCACAGGGTGTCTGATTTTGTATTACACAGCCAGCTAATATCTTTGTTGATATTAGAGATACAAAAAAGTATCAAACGAAACAGTTTCTTAGTTGAATTCTGTTTTAAAACTAGAGAACTTTTCTATGGCTTACTGGTTTTGTGAAAAAATACCCGACATTGTTTTTTAAATTGAATATCCTGCATTTTATTTTAAAATTGAAAAGCTTATAGAATTCGGAATACAATAGTACTTTCCCTTTTTTATTTACTTAATAAATGAATCAGTAATATTAAAAAAAAATTATTGGAGTATGCAGATTCACTACACTTTAATTATGGCAAGCTAGCTCAGTTAGGCAACTAACGTTAGTCGTCCTTTATTTAGTTCACAAGTTCATATGTTCATATTACAGTTTCTGGCATTTCATCTAGGCATGTGGTTGATAAGAATTTCCTGAATGTTTTTAGTTGAATTGTGATTAGACAAAGCGGCTGTGCTATCTTTGTAGGATAGAAATATGCTCAAATTAACTTTTATTCTATTTGTAATTTTCGTGATTAGTCTTCAGAAAGCAATTTTATAGGTACATTGGTTGAATAGGTTCACTATATTTTTAGCACTAGCTTGCGTTATTTCTTCTATGATAATTAATATAAATCCAATCAAGATACTACAAATTCATTATGATACAGAACGTGCTTTCTCTTTTTTCATGACTGGTGGGTAACTCAAGGATGATATCCTGCAGTTATACCAAGTCCTCAAAAGCCTACATGAACAAACGTCATTAAATACCAACAGGTACGATTGTTCCATTTACTTATGATATGAGGATCAACCAGCTCATATCAAAAATATGTTCTTATAGAATGTTATGAAATACAATCTGTCATAAGAGATTCAAATATTAATTTCCTTAACCAAGTTGCCCATTAGAATAAATACAAAATTATGGATTTTTTTATGAACATGAACTAATTTTATAAATTTGGGGGATTTTTACTCAATGGTTATATCTTTTAGTACATTGGCATATGCCCCGCTGTTTTTCATAAATTACTTATTTTTTTCCTTAGAAATGTAGAATAAACCGTATTAATACGAATCTAATTTTTTGATAGAATATTTAATTTTAAGATTATTAATTAGTCTACCTGTTCTGAACTGCTTTCCAAAAGTTTTGCCTGAAATACATTAATTTATGATGAACATTCCGAGTACACTATTTTTTATTTTTCTAAAAAACCGTACTGAATGTTCTAGCACCTTAAAGAAGTTCTAGAATATTAGAACGGGTAAAATGGCTTGCGTATTTCAGTGCGTTAAAGAACCGAACTACAAGTTTAATCAAATCAGTGGGGTCGTTAGCGAGGAACCAGACTAAAACAGGTGTCCAAAAAAGAGCAGCAACTCTTTCGGTACTTAGAGTGGCAGTGGCCATAGATGTCGATATAGCATTTTAAAAGAAGGCAACATAAAACCACCACACTGCCTCCTAGGTATACAGCGTACAAAAAATTATGATGTTAGAAATAAATTCATTAGTTTCAGAAAATTTGCTCTAATACATTAGAACAAAATCATTAATAGAATTTGCTAATTTGTAGACGCTGTAATGCTGAAAGCATTTGTTACCTCAAAGGTACAATGTGTTCAAGAAAAACGCTTAAAAATAATTCAATATAACAAAACAAAGCAGATAAAGTGTTTAGTCTGTTCAAATTAGTGTACTATTAAAAAGATTAAGCAAAAAGCATGTGGAGTTAAACAAAATTATTAGCACAAGCATTCTGCATTCTGCATTCTGCATTCTGCTCTTTTGCAAGGCAGATGTGTCCAAATCAGTAATTATCTTGTTACCTCAATATGAAGTTAGGCGAAAATAATAGGAAATTAAATGCATTACTGTCGTTGAAGTCACGTCAAAATTGTTTATTTGTTGAGAAGTTCTAAACAACACACGATGCATAATCGTACATATACACAGACATAAATTAGGAGTATTTTGTTCTATAATTCAATGAAGTAAAAGACAGCCCGCCAATGCGCTTAGAGTATATAGTAAATTTAATTAAAAATTTAATAAATAAATTTATTGCAATTTTCAAAGTATTAGTGAAAGCTGAATAACAAACCTAAGAGGTAAGAACTTATTTAGCTGATACTTATACAAAATTGTATAGACCTTTAAACGGTGATCAAGAAAATGTAGTAACTTTATATAATGATCGGAAAAGTGGTAACTTTATATAATGTATAAAAATTAAACTAATTTTAAATAAGCGTCGGTAATTAAAATAATTTTAAAGAATAAAAATTAATTTTGGTTAGAAAATTGGAAACAAGTCCAAGCGAAAACATTGTTTGTGCTGGTTGGAGTACCAGGACAACAACCCATGACTTCACATTTTTTTAAGAAGGATCAGAAGTTCTATTTTAGTTTAATGGGTTGTGAGCATTGTTATCTTATGGTGACATTTGGATACACATTTTTGTACTATGAATATCAATCGTGCTATCCAAAGTGAATTTTACACGTATTTGAAGACAAATCTATTTAATATTAATTTTTTTTATTACTTTTGTGCATAAACATTCCAGTCCGTTAGATAACCATATGTAAGGCAAATTTTTAAGCTGCTGTGTAAAAATAACCAGTTTAACTAACTTTACCAAGCTTGCATTATTTAAAAGCTAAAATAAAGTTGATAAAGTAGTCGACATTATCTTTTTACCTTAAATAGTCGTTCTTCGAACTACTGATTAAAAATAACTTGTTTGATAAATGTAACATTTCAAACACTTGTGGATATGTCGCATTCATTTAAGCTATTTGATCGTTCTTTAACTTTTTATAGTAGAACGCCAGACCTGGAAATTCCACAAGCTTTACAAGGAGCTTTCGTATCTACCATCTTGGAGAAATTCTTTTAAGAGCTAGCAATTTAAGAGCATTCTACAACTTAAGAGACGACCTTCACAGCACTTTCTATTGGCGACCCAACAAAAGAGAAAGTAATAGTCTACAACTTTTTGATTTGTAGAATTTGTGAATTGCCGGTAGAACTAGATTCCAATTTATTTCATTTCGCATAAATTTAAATACAACTAAACCTGAAATTAATATGATGGATATTCCTAGTTTTATGAAATAAAGTCAATCTGAATTAATAGATAAGGTCAATTAAACAATAAATGAATAATCGGGAAGATTTAATAAGGGAATTAATGGTATTATGTGAAATTAGCTAATTTTGAAAAGTAAAATGTAGATAAATATAACAATATGACCGAATTAATAAATCAGAAAGCAATAAAACCAAAAAAATCATGTGCAGTCAGACTTGATTTACTGAACGCAAATTCAAACACTGACTTATTTAACTTTTGATAATAGAGCGCTAAACCCAGAATTTTCACAAACTTTACAAAGAGTTTTTATATATACCGTTTGGAGAAATTTTTTTTTAAGAGCTAGCAATTCAAGGACATTCTACAACATTCTCATTGACATCTTAAGTCAAGGGAAGTTTCACAGCATTTTTATTGACCCACAACTAAATGGCAGTGTCACAGAAATATACATATATAGCTGTGGATTGAAGTGGTCCTAAGTTGGCAGTTAATAAAATTGCTGTGAACTGAAGCGACTTTAAATGACACTCAAGTTGGACGTCGCTAAAAGTGCTGTTTACTGAAGATGCCCGTTGTTTAATTATTTTTAGCTCTCCCTCTTTAAAATAAAACGATTAGATTCAGACATCAGATTTATAATGACACCAAATAGTATTTTACAAACAATCCTTTAAATACTAATTACAACATTCACAACACCTTTTATCTTACCAAAAATATTTTATTAACTTTCTCTTAATATAAACTTTAAATATATCAATAAAATTTAGTATAGAATCACCACAACGGCTTTGCCTTAGGAATAGAATCTTAAACAAATATTATATATATATATATATATATATATATTGCTGTGATATACTCCTTTGAATGCGGGAACTGGGTCCTTTCAACAAAAAAATTCTAGTCCCACAGATTGGGCGTCATAAACGGCTGTGATCCTCTTTTCGCCTCGGCTGCTCACCTAATGTTATAAACCTCCTCATTCATAAAAAAAAACAACACATTCCTACCAAAAACATCAACGTTAACTCTATTTACATCAATATTCAGAATACATTAAAATTTCAAAATTAAAACTCAGCATAAATTTCAGTTTTAAAAGAATTTCAAGATTAATTTTATTATCATTTTAATGTGCATCCAAAATTAAAGTCCTTGTTCGATGCCTACTAATTAATATAACAATATAAGCAGACCGGAGTCTGAGTATAAAGGAGCATCTACCACCCCTTTACGTTAATTAACCAGGTTCGTCTAATTGAGCTCAAAGACATACCCAAATTTTCATCATATTACCGAACATCAAAACTAAATACCCTTTCTACTTCAACAAGCAAATTTCATCTTAAAATTAAAATTTTATGGTTAGTACAATTTCACTAATGTCCATTTAAAGTAAATCAATTATAAAGTTATTCAACACACACAAAATGTCAAACAAAATAGTATAATTTACCTGAAGGTTACTGTCCTCGTAGCTTCAAAGTACATCGTCCCTTTAGTTAATCACACCATTCCAACAGGATTATATTTACGGCTTCTAATTCTCAACGCTTTTAAAATTTTCTCTATCACCAGTTGTTTCTGGGCTTTTCCGGAACTCATCTATGTATATCTGACCCTTGTTTCGTGTATCCAGACACGTATTTGAACCATTTAATTATTAACACCCCCGAAAAATAGCAAATAACTTCATACTTCTTTCACCAATATACGCCAAAACTGCCTACTTTTGTGTATACATTTGTCGTTGTAAATTTTGCTAATTGGTACAGTAAAACTAAATTTTATTACCTTGTATCTAAGTGCACTGAAGTACATTCATGTTAGCACGTAAATAACCAACTATTTTGAATCACTAAAATATACGAGCAAAATTTTAAATTATTTTATCAAACTAAAATGCACTGTTTAACATCTTCAATCAGGTCGCGGATGTAAGAGCTTTTAACGCATCGAATAGTCAAAAGTCTAAGAGGGCTTGTTTATATTCATCTCGGTATATATAGCAAAAAGCCGGCACGTCGCTTTTGTCCTCAAACGGGTAATTCTCAAGAATTCCTCATTCTATGTTCCCAGTCTGTCGCTCGCGCGTCGGTTTTTACGAATTTAGTACTCACCCCAGTTAAATTTCAGAAATTTCAACACGGCACGCAACGTCTGGAAATAACCGATTAAATTTTATACAGAACTGTTATTTTACCTCTCAAGTTTGCCTTTTACTTTTAACCAATCGCAACCCCATGACGTTGCGCTACTCACGCCTTTTACTATATGTGTCTCGGTCTTGCGCATATTATCTGTCTCTATCTAACCTGTTCTTATTGATGCAAAGTGATATTCTGTATTATCGATTATTTTAGTCCACATGGAGTTGAAATAACCCACCTTTAGCATTTCTCGTAACTATTATGCGACGTTTTCCCAAGATTCTCTGAAACTATTCGTTATCTGCAAACTTTTCGCCGTATGTGACATTTAAACTACGCAGGTGTTCAACATAATATTAATTCTCAGAGCTTTATTTTCTGGTATTATAATCTTGGGTTTTTACAAGTTTCTATAGATATTATCTGTTACTAACGGTTCAATTAACTTCAATTAAAATTAATACTCTTTAATTTTTAGTGCATCCTAATTAAATATTCAATTATTATCTGTACGTTTCGTTTAATACTCGTTGCCCAAACTTGAATCAATTAATATAAATCTTGCACGTAATTTCCATTTGATTCTTTACTTTGGAATAATTAAATTACACGTTGAGCATTTTAAAACTGCTTATTTTTATATAAAGCGTCTTGTAAATAATTTTAATCTCTTATTTTTAATAAAACGAATGAATTTTTATTCTCCACGGGTTTTTAATAAAGCGTATTATCTAATAAACTTCCTTATACACGGTGATTAAAATTATTTGATGTAATCCATTAATTTTCTACCCTGGTCTAAATATGAGTAATATATATATTGCTGTGATAAGGGGTTGCTTAAGGGTGCACGTTATAGTAAAGGTCGTTCGGGAATGAATAATTAGAATAGGCAGCAGAAAACCACACTCATTTAAGAAAATAATTAAGACATAGACATAGTTTGTAGATAGTAAGTAGTCAACACCCTGTATATAGAGTAGAAATAGTTTTGGGCAACGCAGGTAAACATAGGAAGACGCATAGTTGGCGTAGGAATGAGAAGTACATGTATTAAAGTAGATAGTAAATATTAAATACCCTGTAGATAAAGTTTAGTTAATTTAGGTAAAACAAATAAGGATATTTTCAGTGGAAGCACGCGTAATAAATGATAAAGTGTAATTAGACACGCATTAAGAAAAAGAGTTCCAGACAATTAAAGTAATACGGATATAGAAATAAAGTTTCAGGCAGTTAATATAAATGCGTACAAAGATATAACCATTTGATAAGAGAAATGATTAAAAATTGCGTGAATCGCATGTAAACATGGAAATTTAAGGTCGGGTTGCATCAGTTGTTTATAGAAAAGCGAGTAATCTATCAAAATACAGCATGGTGATATGAAAGACAGCTGTGGGCATGTGGTGATTATGAGGAATCGCAGAGCATTGCATCAGAAACTGCTCAATATGTAATTATTTGATTGGTCAGAGACAAGCGACGAGTTCTAGACCAAACCCACGCATGGAGAGGGAGTTCGAGATTATATTAGCAAGCACCTTGATAGGAAAGTCAGTTTTGAACTCAATGAAGGCCGAAGTGCATTGCCATTAAATAAAGTAATACGCAACAAGTATAAAAGTGAGAAATAAAATGAGTGCAAATATGAAGATTATAATTACCGTTTAAACGTAAGTACGTTTTTAATGAATTTATTGTAAACTAAGACATAAAAATAATAGGGTTTCGAGGTCTGAGGGAAATAGACTAGGATTCAGATGTTAAGAAAAAAATACAGTAATACAATTTAAATGTCAAGGGGAGAAGAAGAATAATACAATCTTGAAGTACAGGGGTGAAACAAACTACTATTTTAAGTCTGGGGCAAGAATGATAAAAGTCTAAGTTTGAAGAATTGAATCAATTGGGGTATATAATAATGGTGGTGATCCATAGTGTAATAATTTGAATGGAATCCAGAATTGGGGAAGATCATTTTTATTGGAAGCATCGATGTGAAAAGGATAAAACCAGGTCAGATTTTCAGTTATAAGACATTTGTTTTTCTATATGAATTTTTATTTTATTTTTAATATCGAATTTTCTAAATAAGAAATGCTTGTGAAAAGTCAACAAAAGAAGTTGCATACGTATTGAATGAGTAATAGAAAACAGGTTTAGAATATTCTACATTTGTTTGTAGAGATCATAAATTTTCTTTGGTGACTTTGGGTTTTTGAGTAAATGATTGTTAATAAATGAGATTTATAAAATTAACTGATTGAAAAGTGTATTTCGAATAATTTCAAAAGCTGTATATAACATATTGGTTCTATTATACAAAATCTAAATTTACTGAATTTTATAATTGCAAATAAATGCTAGCCGAGGTCATAAGATTTAAATAGTACAAAAGGCGGAGCCACCAATTAAACAGGAACGTGATAACTCGAAAGGCGGTAACGTATCGAATTTTGCCATTGGTAGATAGAGTTGTTTACAGATAAAGTCCAGTTGATGGCAATATTCAGAAAACAGCTGGAGGAGGAAATAATTACACTTAATCGTGAATATTAAAATGGTGGTCCAATAATTTAGAGTATATAGAAAATAAATAAGGCAGTTTTAAGTCGGGGCATGATAATTATTCTACGAATAGCATAGCAATAAAGAGGCAGCCCAACGAAGGAGTTTGAGTATCCAATAATATAGCAATATATATATATATATATATATATATATATATATATATATTGCTGTGTAACCGGGATCAATCTCTGGAACTCGCTAAAAATCATTCAAGCCCCAACGTTGGGCCGTCATAATTGCCGTGTTACCTATAAGAAATCAAGCCTCACAAATTGGGCGTCATAAATTTGTTGTGTAACCTCTAACTCGATGCCTAGTAACAAAAATATTCGAAAATTTTATTAATTTTCCAAAATCGTCAAAAATTTCACATAATGGAAAAATTTTTCAAAAAAATAATTTCTTACCCAGATTCCTGCTTCCTCGGTTGACTTACTTCCACAGCTCCCTGGCTAGCTCAGTTGGGCCTCCTCTTGGATACCTAGATTCGCTCTCGTACTCTTTATCGTTCACGCACACTCTCAATAAAACCACAAAATAATACAACAATCATACACTATTTATTTACCACTATTTACAAATAAAACTTCACGATTATTTACATTTCAGTGGTCAAGTTACACCTCAATAAATTCGATTTAAGTAAAGTCTAGAATTTTAACTAGAAATATCAAACACATTGAATGTAACCTGAGTAAATGGGCCCTGAATAATACCTTATCTTTCTTTCTTTACTTATAATTAATTTTTAATTAGGAAACTCTGGAGTATGGTGAGCTCATGATAACTCAGTTAATTATGATTAATCTATGCTTTCTACTTTGCATATTCTTATTACAAACACAACAAAAACCCATGTACTCATAACAAAAAAATATTTTAATTCCTGAGAAACGTTAATCAGCCTTATATACACCTTTAGATTTATATTTAAATACCATAATAAAAGTTAGTTATGCGTATTATTTTCAATACGCAAAATAATGGAAAATACCATCATAGTTCATTCTCACACATCACAATAACCTTCATAGTTTATCAAAAACAACAAATTCTAAAGCGTTACCTAGAATTGCTTGAAGATTCCTACTCCGTTGACGATACCATTAAGTTGTTTCGCTCTCGGTTTCGTGGTTCTGCTCTGCTCGCCGCCTCCAGCTATTTGTAGATGAACACCTTCTAAGTTGTTATGCTACGCTGTTCATACACAATACATTCAAAACCAAATCCAAATATATTACACTTCTTTTATAATTGCTTAATTTAATTTACGTTACATTACGTCACTTCACGAGCTTGTTAAAATTATATGTTGCACCTCAATAAATTTTAGACCCGTCACTATCCGCGTACAAATTATGAGGCCAACACAGTACTATTTAATTTTTAAAAAAATAATTTTATATACCTACAAGTTCGTGGTAACTTTCTGTACGTAGTCTGAAGCGATAAAAATACTCAGAGAGCTCTATTAATTTTTTTAAAGTATTTATACAATTTACTATGCCACCTCTCGGCCGCTCTTCACGCGAAATCCTCCATTTAAAATAATACTTCTTAAAATTTTGGTTCAACCGTTTTCGAAATCTTCGAAATTTAACTCGTCGTTATTATCTTTTCCGAAAAAACCGCATTCAAATTTTCCCGTGTTTGTCTGTTGTACAACTAACTATATAGACCAATCAGATAATCCGTGACGTCTTAAAAACCCCGCCTGTATTAACGCTATTCCTCTCTTATGCATATTCTATGTTTCCTTCTAACCTTGTTTGAGTGGTAGAAAATCGATATTGCTGTCCGCGTTTTAAACTAACCCATGTGGACTGAATACGTGCGTTTTGAAATGAACTGCTATTATGCTTGTCTCATTTCGAAGCATTTCATTGATCGTCCATCCCTTCTGCACTTTCAGGAAACTTTTAGTTAGCATTTTATGCGAACAGTCCAACCGTTTACCCGATATACCTCGAATTACTGTCCTTTTGTCTACACAAGTAAGGGGAACCTGACATTTCGAAAACATGCAGGTGTTCAATTAACACACGTTTTAAAACAACCTTTCTAGGAGTTTACGTTTCAAGGTATTTTATATTCAACGGCTGTTCGATTGTTAGCAAGGCGTTTCCCCTTGGCATTATTGATTTTTCAAGCTCTTATGCGTATTAGACGTAATAACTCTTTCAACTAAACTCAATTAAATTAATTAATAATTTGCATTGGCTTCTACAATTTATTGTCTTTACAAACCTAACTAAATCTTAATCACTACTTGTAAAATTATGGTAATACTTGTTACTTTAAATTCACTAAATGAAATAAATTTTGCACGTAAATTCTGGTTGTTTCTTCTATACAGGGTGTTTAAAATTGCCTTGTTTATACTTAAATTTAACCCTTTAAAACCACTACAATATATATATATATATATATATATATATATATATATATTCTGTGTTTCAACCAAAATCCGGGAACTACGGTTTTCGAATCGAGCCTCACGAATTGGGTCTCAAGAATGCTGTGTTACCTCCAAAATCCGGGAACTCCGGTTTTGGAATCGAGCCCCACAGATTGTGCGTCAAAGAATGCTGTGTATCCCTGTATTAGATTCGAGCCTCACGAATTGGGCGTCGTGTATGCTGTGAAACCTCCTAAATTAACTGGTCCGTCGACTTTCTTCTGTTCATCGCCTCGGCTGCTCCCCTAGATAAACCTTCATCCTCATTCATAAAAAAAAAACAAACACATTCCTACCACAAACATCAACGTTAACTCTATTTACATCAATATTCACAATACATTAAAATTTCAAAATTAAAAATTCAGCATAAATTTCAGTATCAGAAAATTTCAAGATTTAAATTTGTTATCATTTTAATGTGCATCCAAAATTAAAGTCCTTGTAGGATGCCTACTAATTAATGTAACAATATATGCAGACCTGAGTCTGAATACAAAGGGAGCATCTACCAACCCTTTACGTTAATTAACCAGGTTCGTCTAATTGAGCTCAAAGACATACCCAAATTATTATCAAGAACATAAATACTAAATACTCCTTTCGACTTAAACAAGAAAATTTCACCTTAAAATCAAAAATTTGTTGTTAGTACAACTTCATTACTGTCCATTTTAAGTAAATAAATTATAAAGTTATTCAACACACACGAAAACATCAAAGTTCAAACAAAATAGTATAATTTACCTGAAGGTTACTGCACTTGTAGCTTCAATGTACCTCGTCCCTTTTGTTAATCACACCATTCCAACTGGGTTATATTTACGGCTTCTGATTCTCAACGCTTTTAAAATTTCTCCACCACCATTCATCTAAAGTTGTTTCAGGGCTTTTCCGGAACTCATCTGTGTATATCTGAACCTTGTTTTGTGGATCCAGTCATGTTTATGAACCATTTAATTATTAACACCCCCGAAAAATAGCAAAGAAATTCATGCTTCTTTCACCAATATACCCCAAAACTGCCTACTTTTGTGTATTCAATTGTCGTTGCAACTTTGACTAATCGGTACTGTGATACTAAACTTTATTACCTTGTATCTTCTTTTCTGGATATAACTAATTGAATTTTATACAGAAATGTTATTTTTACCTCTCAATTTTGCCTTTTATTTTCACCCAATCGCAACCCCGTGTCGTTGCTCTACTCACGCCTTTTACTATATGTGTCTCGGTCTTGCGCATATTATCTGTCTCTATCTAACCTGTTCTTAGTGGTGCAAATTGATATTCCTTATTATCGATTATTTCAGTCCACATGGACTGTTATCTGGGTTAAATAACCCCGTATCTAACCTTCCCGTTAATATAAGCGACGGTTTCTCCAACATTCTCTGAAACCATTTGTTATCTGCAAAATTTTCGCCGTACGTGACTTTTAAACTACGCAGGTGTTCAATCGTACTATTAATTCTCAGAGCTTTATTTCATGGTATTTTAATCTTGGATTTTCACAGGCTTTTATGCTTATTATTAATAATGGTTTAATTAACTCCAACTAAAATTGACTTCTACCCTTTCATTTTTAGCGAATACAAATTAAATATTAATTATTATGTGTACACTTTGTTTAATACCGGTTACTTAAAATTGAGTTAATTAATATAAATTTTGCACGTGATTTCTATTTGTTTCTTTACTAGGAATAATTAAATTACATGTAGAGCTTTTTAATACTGCTTCCTTTTTTTATAGCAAGCGTCTTGTAGATGATTTAAATCTCTTATGTTTAATGAAACGAATGAATTTTTATGCTTCACGCTTTTATTTAACAACGCGTACCTTTTCCCAAAGCTTCTACACGGTGATTAAAATTATTTGATGTGATTATTTAATTTTCTACCCTGGTCTAAATATGAGTATTTTCCCCCTATTTGAATACAAATAATCCCACTTATTTGAATGCAAATATAAAGCATTTAGACAAAAAAATTTACAAAAAATTGCCTATCTCTCTACCCTTATCTATCTAACTTACCTAACTTATATCCAATCCAAAAAAAATATTTACACCTATCCTATATCCCTATCCTATTCCTAACTCTCACCTAATTTTATAAACTGAAATTATCCATAACTTCATCCTACTTATCCATCTAATCCTATATACATCCTATATACCTATCCTATTTCTAACTTTTAACTAATCTTCCCTATACTTCACTTCCCCCTACCTAATCCTATATACCTATCCTATTCCTAACTCTCACCTAATCTTATATGAAATATCTATACTTAACCTATCTTATTTTCTTCCTACATTTACTCTTTATTCTCATCCTAAACCTATTTCTAATTATCTCCCATATTTATCCTATACCTAGCTTTATTTTCTATAAACACTTACTTATACTCTTCTCTATACACCTATTCTATCCCTATCCTATTTAAATCTAACTCTCTTCTTGACCCTCCAAGTCTTTCTTCTTATCATCCTAATACTCTTCATCCCTATTTCTCCCCCTTCTATATCTATACTTATCATCCCTATTATCTCACATAAAATAAACTTATCATCCCTATTATCCTGACTCTTAAATACTGCTTCTTCTTCAGTCCCTACACTTGTCTGTTTCTTATTCATTATCATTTCCTTTTCTGCCGACAAACCAAACGATACTACTTTAAAATTATCGATTTTTCCCTCTATGGAAAATCCTATGTACCTTCT
The DNA here is from genome assembly GCA_036346225.1 of Platerodrilus igneus. Lineage (NCBI taxonomy): Eukaryota > Metazoa > Arthropoda > Insecta > Coleoptera > Lycidae > Platerodrilus > Platerodrilus igneus. Next base: position 2,086,583 of record JARFIW010000982.1, on the reverse strand, counting down.
AGAATTCTTATGCAATGGAATCCGCCAGAATGAATTCCTTAAATCTACTTTATTAAAAATAAACTTGCCACTTAATCTCGTTAAAAGTGTGTCCATGGATGGTGGACAATGGAATTGCGGTTTGGTCCATTGGTTAATTTTACGTGCATCTTTACTTAATTCTGCCTTCACCTGCTCCCGATCTGCTGCTGTTGCTTCTACCCCCACTAATTCTGCATGTTTTTGTACTAAAGCTTGAACCTCTACTCTCCTATCCTCTGGACATCTTATTGTGTTGATCTGTTTACCTTCATCATCCTCTACCTCTACTACATTAATACTCAACCCCGTGTCATCCTCTGTGACTTCATAACTGCCCTTCCATGGCACTACCCTATCCTTAATCCTTATTACCTTCCGTTCCATATCTATCAAAACCCCTAACTTCATCATACAGTCAACACCTAAAATGCTCTGAAACTTCAGTCCAGGTACAATTACAAACTCCTGTTCACAGCTTAAACCTCCTATATCTATCCTAAGCACCACAACACTATTTACTACAGCAAACTTCTTTTTATTTGGAGCTACTAAATGGCTACGCTTTATAGGCATAATTCTATCACAAACCTTATCCCTAATTTTGCTGACGAATTCCTCCGATATTAAACTCGCCTCTGCCCCTGTATCAAGTAATACTTCTACATTATTTTCAAAAATTCCTATATTAATAATTGGCAAACATAATTTTTCCTCAGTTTCTGGCTCTACTTCCTCCTCAATTTTGAAAAATTCACGTGGATGTTCATATACATTTACACTGAAATCTAGTGGTCTGTCGCGTTCTAAAAATCCTGTCCAGGTCTGTTTTCCCTACTTGGTCCTGGTCTAGCCGTCACCTCAGCGTATGTCCTAGGCGTTTCCACTCGTTCCGTGTCTGTATTAGCTGTCCCCCTCATGTCCGGTGAACTATTCCTTCTGGTAGGTTCCGGTTTCGGTGCAGGTCCCCTTCCTAAACTATTACTTCTAACGTATGGTCGTCTCTGTTCCCAATTCTGTCGCTGGTATCCGTAACTATTCCCTCTTCTAGCATAGTTGTCCCGTCTATTGTCAAACCTAACTGTGTTGATCTGTCTTTCCCTATTATCCCGAGGTCGTCCACTACTTACGTCGTCGTACCTCTGCAGGTATTCTAAAAACATTTCTCTGTCCACTATGTTCTGTAGTGCTACTAAATTGTACCATGCTTCCGCGTTGTCCTTTAATAAAGCCTTTATCGTATTCAGTTTAGTCTGTTCGTCAAATAAATTTCCCACTAGATTTCTTACGCTATTAATAAAAATTTGTGGATTTACCCTGTTATCGCCATAAAACTTCATGTGTTGGTCCAATGATCCTCCACCTGTATAAAATCTGGGACCATCCCCCGTTAAACTTGACATGTTGTATTTGATACTACTAACTTCGCGTTCTACCCTGCCTAACTGATCCCTACATGAGTCCTTTACTTCAGTCATTTTTATATTAATCTCTTCTTCACAAAAACTGCGTACTTCGGACCTTAAATGTCCCATTTCCTGTCGAAGACCTGTAATATCACGCTCATTTTTATCTACCCTATTTTCAACTTCCCCCATCTTTACGGTAAGACTATTTTTAAATTCTGTAAATTCTTTCGTCGATTGCTCTACTTTATCCCCTAATTCCTGATTTAATTGGTCAAATTTTCGGTTGGACCTCTCCTAGCTCTATTAGATTCCTCGCTTAGCTGTTCTAATTTTCTATTGGATTCTTCGTTCATCCTCTCTAGCATTCTCATTATCATCTCGTTTCCTTGATCCCCTGATTCCGTCCTCGACTGATCTCTACTGCCTCCAGCTTCTTCCATTTTCGAATTTTTCTCACACAATGCACTATCGTCACTTCCAATTTCCACTCCTTGACTCCTTAACCACTCTTTTCTCTGCATACGTTCTACTCACTCTCACACACTCTAAAATACTCTTAAATTTATACACAAACAGAAACTCTCTCTCTCAGATCGCCAGTTTCCTGGAATAAAATCACAAAAATTTTATTTGGAACTCGAGCCCCACGTTGGGCGCCAAAGAATGCTGTGTTTCCACCAAAATCCGGGAACTACGGTTTTCGAATCGAGCCTCACGAATTGGGTCTCAAGAATGCTGTGTTACCTCCAAAATCCGGGAACTCCGGTTTTGGAATCGAGCCCCACAGATTGTGCGTCAAAGAATGCTGTGTATCCCTGTATTAGATTCGAGCCTCACGAATTGGGCGTCATGTATGCTGTGAAACCTCCTAAATTAACTGGTCCGTCGACTTTCTTCTGTTCATCGCCTCGGCTGCTCCCCTAGATAAACCTTCATCCTCATTCATAAAAAAAAAAACACATTCCTACCACAAACATCAACGTTAACTCTATTTACATCAATATTCACAATACATTAAAATTTCAAAATTAAAAATTCAGCATAAATTTCAGTATCAGAAAATTTCAAGATTTAACTTTGTTATCATTTTAATGTGCATCCAAAATTAAAGTCCTTGTAGGATGCCTACTAATTAATGTAACAATATATGCAAACCTGAGTCTGAGTACAAAGGAGCATCTACCACCCTTTACGTTAATTAACCAGGTTCGTCTAATTGAGCTCAAAGACATACCCAAATTTTCATTAAGAACATAAATACTAAATACTCCTTTCGACAAGAAAATTTCACCTTAAAATCAAAAATTTGTTGTTAGTACAACTTCATTACTGTCCATTTTAAGTAAATAAATTATAAAGTTATTCAACACACACGAAAACATCAAAGTTCAAACAAAATAGTATAATTTACCTGAAGGTTACTGCACTCGTAGCTTCAATGTACCTCGTCCCTTTTGTTAATCACACCATTCCAACTGGGTTATATTTACGGCTTCTGATTCTCAACGCTTTTAAAAGTTCTCCACCACCATTCATTTAAAGTTGTTTCAGGGCTTTTCCGGAACTCATCTGTGTATATCTGAACCTTGTTTTGTGGATCCAGTCATGTTTATGAACCATTTAATTATTAACACCCCCGAAAAATAGCAAAGAAATTCATGCTTCTTTCACCAATATACCCCAAAACTGCCTACTTTTGTGTATTCATTTGTCGTTGCAACTTTGACTAATCGGTACTGTGATACTAAACTTTATTACCTTGTATCTTCTTTTCTAAGTGCACTAAAGTACATTCATTGTAGCACGTAAAGAACAAGCTGTTTTAAATCACAAAATATTCGAGCAAACTGTTTAAATTATTTAATCAAAACCGGAAAACTAAAAAGCACTGTTTAACGCATTGAATCAAGTCGAAGATCAAAGAGAGGTTGTTCATATTCACTTGGGTATATATAGAGATTAGCCTGTCTGTCGGTCTAGTCCCCAAAACGGACAATTCTAAAGAATTTCGCATGCTAGGTTCCCATTCCGCAGCCCGGCATGCGATTTTTACGAAATTTGCACTCGCCCCAGTTAAATCTCAGAAATTTCGACACGGCTCGCAACTTCTGGAAATAACTAATTGAATTTTATACAGAAATGTTATTTTTACCTCTCAATTTTGCCTTTTATTTTTACCCAATCGCAACCCCGTGACGTTGCTCTACTCACGCCTTTTACTATATGTGTCTCGGTCTTGCGCATATTATCTGTCTCTATCTAACCTGTTCTTAGTGGTGCAAATTGATATTCCTTACTATCGATTATTTCAGTCCACATGGACTGTTATCTGGGTTAAATAACCCCGTATCTAACCTTCCCGTTAATATAAGCGACGGTTTCTCCAACATTCTCTGAAACCATTTGTTATCTGCAAAATTTTCGCCGTACGTGACTTTTAAACTACGCAGGTGTTCAATCGTACTATTAATTCTCAGAGCTTTATTTCATGGTATTTTAATCTTGGATTTTCACAGGCTTTTATGCTTATTATTATTAATGGTTTAATTAACTCCAACTAAAATTGACTTCTACCCTTTCATTTTTAGCGAATACAAATTAAATATTAATTATTATGTGTACACTTTGTTTAATACCGGTTACTTAAAATTGAGTTAATTAATATAAATTTTGCACGTGATTTCTATTTGTTTCTTTACTAGGAATAATTAAATTACATGTAGAGCTTTTTAATACTGCTTCCTTTTTTTATAGCAAGCGTCTTGTAGATGATTTAAATCTCTTATGTTTAATGAAACGAATGAATTTTTATGCTTCACGCTTTTATTTAACAACGCGTACCTTTTCCCAAAGCTTCTACACGGTGATTAAAATTATTTGATGTGATTATTTAATTTTCTACCCTGGTCTAAATATGAGTAATATATATATATATATATATATATATATATATATATATATATTATTCACTTATACTAAAAGTAGAGTGCAAAGTCCTTTTTATAATTAAGACATGAACCCTTTAATCTTAATTTCATGTATCAATAACAAATTAATTATATCTTATCATGTACAATATTTGTCAAGATGTCGGATAACTCAATACCCACACCTTTAAAATCAAATTTAAGCGTATCTTATCAGTTAGATCTATTAATATTTTTTATACACTAGCAAAAGCTCACAGATAACCGCCACACCTTCAAATCGGATTATTGACTTGTACACACACTCTACTCTAAATTCAAAGCTAAAATACTTTACCATATAACTTATCTATTTAAAAATACTAAACATTATAATTTTAGTTTACCGTAAAAAAAATCATTTGGTCGTTGCCTTTGTGCAGAGCTTAATAATCCATTCATGATCCAAAATCGTTTTAAATTGCTTTAAATCGTTTTAAAATATCATTAAATACCACAATGACCCTTCCAATTCCATATATGTTTATTCAAATTTAAAAAATTTTATCTTGCCGTAGTTAATTATTATTTATTTATTTATCTATTCTCCATTTTTGTAACCATTTTAACGTACTTTGGATAATCCTACTTACTTTTGCACATTTAAAATACTTTTCCGTTGCTGTTTTAATAAAGCTAATTTCAACGGGTAATACATGTTAGAACTATCTCTAGCTACGAACGTGTCATATGATTTAGCATTATGACATTGGAATGAGAACTGTCCGACTGATTTCCATAATTTGATTTCCATTGTAACCAGTTTTGAAAGCGATTGATGCAACATTAAAATAGTTGTCGTTCTCTAACAGGCTCAAACTACACCAATTAATTGACATCCTTCATTATCTTATCAATATTTAAGATAAAGGCTGTAATTAACTATATCTTATCTTAGAAATTGGATGATGTCGTTTACCTTTGTTACATTTTAAGAATTGATTATTCTAGAAAATCAATGAACACGTTCTTCATTAGTTGCAACATACTATCTTTTTAATTGAAATACACTTCGTAACTCTTTCTTAAAATATCGACATATATTTTAAAACTTAATTGACTACGCTTTCGTCTAAGTACCAACGTTTGTTTTGTATTAAGAGAAAAATGCAATTAAATAATATACATGCGCTTTACATAAAATGAAAATCAATGCACTTTTCAACTCTAATGTCAATTCTTCATAGAGTATCTGCACACGATCCACTTTTTTAATTATGAACATGAAAATCTTTCACTGTAATTATGCATTTACTTAATAAAGGTTCTCGAATTTCAACATCATCTTCAGACATACGTACAAATCTAAAAATGCCAGATATTTGTTGTTAATAACTAACATCATGTGTAGAATTAAATACAATAGAATAATAATTTGCTTGAAATATCATAATTGAATCATATGCGTTTAGTACGAATTTTGGTTATACACATGTCTGTTCTCTGAACACAACATTAGATGATCTTTTAAATCAAATCCTGAAATTGACTCTATAGGACCTAAAAACTTATAATTGTGAGTTTTATTCAACGTATCACAACTACCTCTATGAGTTAAATTGGGTTCAGCTATGTATATAATTGCAGCGGGAATGTTATTTAACTTTTCTGATTTGATATATTCAGCTGAACCTGATCAACTGTATTGTTCATATGCAAATTACAGTTCATTTATGTCCAATTATATATTTCATATATACAGAAGATCTTTTTTGAGAATTTAACCTCACACTTATGTGCTGGAGGAAAATAACCTGCAAGGAAAACAAAATATTTTAATAGATTGCATAGAATACAAAAGTGATCTTCTGTTGTGGTTCTTTCCATATGCATTCTATCTCACATAATGCGTTGTGCAAAAACGCCTTTTGTTAGAATCTTTTGGAAAATTATTATAGGTTGGAATAGAAAATAGATCACCTTAAACAATTAATGTTCTTGTTAAATTATTTAATATTTTTGGCCATATTTCTGGGTCGTCGGTTGTAAATAAATCATTATTTTCGTATAATTCCAAAACGCCTTTATTATTTGCAAATTAACTCAACTCCTGCGGTGCATATTTCATTTCACACTCTTCATACGTGTTTTTATCATTCGTAAATAATTCACTTAACTCCTGCGTGCGATACATTTTCATGTTCTGCAGTATCTGCCATGATTAGTCGACTTTGATTCAATGATGTTCTGTTTAAGAATTTTAATAAAGGATTTTGTTTTTCGTCCACTTTATATTCTCTATCGTTTTCTTTCCTCTGCCCACTGCGCAATCTCCTTCCCAGATGCATCTCACGACCATCACAATATGGAATTGAGCAACGAGCATATTAACGAATTAACTGAACGTTTATGAACAATTAACATTTACTTTCAACTCGTATCAATTAAGCTAAACTGATACCATAATATATGAAGTAATTGTAACATTATTCACGGAAGTACATCAACTGACGACTGCACAGTAGTGCGACGGGATTTCAATTGTAATAGTATATGGTAAACACCAAAGCCACACTAAATAGACTGTCACAACTGTCACTGTTAATATAGCGATGGACCTGAATCGAGGTGGTCACTCTTTTTATATCTGATCCATAATAATTATAGAAAACTACCGAACGTTGAACAATTATCTCAAACGCATTAATATGATGTTGCTGTCAACTATGCCACTGTGTTTATTATGTGATTTGTTGTAAGTTAGCACGCACCTGAAAGCAATAGCGAAACCTTTCCGGCAGTTTTTAGTGTTTTGTGAGTGCTCGTTGGTGTTTCATAGAAAAAGCCAGCACGCCCACTCATATTAGCAAAAATCGAATTTGAAAAGGCATACTAACTTCACGCTTTCTTGAAAACACTAACGAAAGCTTTACAGCAGTTTTTTAGTGCTTCATTAGTTTTCGTTAGTGCGTCATATAAATAGTCAGCATGCCCACCACGCATTCTCAAAAAATCAAATTTAAAAAAGGCGTGCCAACTGCACACGTCGTTAAAAGCATTAACAAAAACTTGCCGGCTAGTGCTTCGTTAGTTCTCGTTAGTGCTTTATAGAAAAAACCAGCACGCCCCACATATTAGAAAAATCCAAGCGTGCTAACTTCATGCTTCGTTGAAAGCACTAGCGAAAACTTTCCGGCAGTTTTTTAGTGATTCGTTAGTCCTCGTTAGTGCTTCATAGAAAAAGCCAGCACGCCCACTCATATTAGAAAAAATCTCATTTGAAAAGGGTGTGCTAACTTCACGTTTCGTTGAGAGAACTAATGAAATCCTTCAGGCAGTTTTTAGTGCTTCGTTATTGCTCGTTAGTGCTTCTTAGAAAAAATCAGCACGTCTAAGTATTTCCAAAATAATTGATTTTGAAGAAGGTCTACAACTTCGCGCTTCGTTGGAAGCACTAACGAAAACTTTCCGGCAGCTTTTTAGTACTTTGTTAGTGCTCGTTAGTGCTTCATAGAAAAAGTCTGCACGCCTACGTATTTTCGAAAGATGGAATTTGAAGAGGGCGTGCTAACTTCACGCTTAGTTGAAAGAAATAACAAAAATTTTTTTGCAGCTTTTTAATGCTTCGATAGTGCACGTTAATGCTTCATAAAAAAGTCGGGACGTCCAGATATTTTCGATAAAATCAGATTTGAAATGGGATGCTATCTTCGGGTTCCGTTCAAAGCACTAATCACAACTTTCGCGCAACTGTTTTGTGATTCAATTGATGTTAGTCATATAAATGCATAAAAGGTCGGGACCGAGACCTAATTAAAAATTCGCATGACCTAGACCTAGATCAAAACTATCCAAGTCTCATCTTGGTCCCGAAAGTCTCAAAAAGTCGAGGTAGGGAAATTTACTAAAAATGTTTAATTGAACGAAATCGATTTTGTTCTTTTACCAGTTCGTATAGTATTTTCCTTAAAAAGCAAGTAAGAATCTCAAGACTTAATAGCTTCCTACTTACTTTAAGATTGAAAGATAACTGAGCGCTTTTTAGATATCTTTGGTCTTGGCAATGGGTTTGTCCTCTCCTGATAAACTTGTGACATCTATACTTTTTATGTAAATAACTATTTTATGGTTAAATTACTTTTTCCGAAGAAGCAAAAAACTAGCATATTGTAAGTCTAATTTATTGTAGTATAACTTGACAGTATACATTTTGGAATAAACATAAATCTCAAACCAATAAATCTTAAAACAAAGTGTATTTTTCTATTGAAATAGAAGTTAACAGAAAAAATGTGATATCTCCCTCCTCGCTACAATTGCCATGTAATCACCTTTAACATTTTCCTCTTAAAATACTTAGTATAGCAGTAAATACGGCATTGCATTTTTATGACCAACTTACTTAAATTTTTCAAGTATTGTCTAAATCATTTTGTTTAACCTTTTTAGAAAATTTAACACTGCTATATTTCTGTTTTGAATACAGTTCTGAAAGTATACAAATAATAAGGGAACATTTTGCCAAAATCTGAGAATTAAATGTTTTTCAAAACATACAGAAAGTTAGTAAACTATGTATTTTCAAGAAACTCATTGTGTACAATGTACATAACCTCTTTTTTGTACTTATTGACGTCAAAATTACAACCTGGAAACTTATAAATATTTTCTTTTATAGCTGACTAAAAAAAGAATTTTATTCGCCATATGGCACAACGGCACATTTATACAAAAATAATTTTTTTTTCAGTGGATTACAGTGACATGCACAAACTTCAGTCATTTCCTATCATGTTTTACTAGTGTTTCAAACGATGTATAACAATAAATGTGGAAGGATGAAACTGCTACTTTTTACATAAAATACATGTTTGCTTAAATCGTCGTATTCTTTCCAAGAACCTTCAATACGATGAACATGCGCAATGTATGGGCCAATTGCGTTTGCATCATCATTTCTTGACCTCTGGGAGGCTACTGCAGATCGAAGAATCAAATTTGTTTGTCTTGATTGTATAGCAGTAACTAACCATCTAAACCAAAAACACAACTAACTAACATAAACAGAAGAAATTACACTCCATATTCGTAATTGCTTTAACAAATCTAACACTAGCTTCAGTAACATAATGTTTATTTTTCCAATGTTGTAGCGCAACTAGAAATTACTATTGGGGAAACGTTCTGGCAACATAATTATAAGACACCGGCACGGTAATATACACACATACACGCACACGCTTACGCATATGCACAAGCACACACCCACAACATAGACTGTACGTGGCCTCCCTGGTTTCCGGCTGCCGACGGCCAGGACACGTACTGAAATGCGAATTTCTTAGTTTTAGATTTTCGGCTGATGACGGTTGGAAACCGGGAGAGGGAAGCAATCCGAAGGACCTCACCACAGACAGAAGCACACGCACACACATACATGAAAACACACACACACACACAAACACCATTATAACACACCGGCACAATAAAACACAAACATACTAGTAGTGATGTAAGGCCGGTCTGACTTCAAAACGGTGTACGCGTATGTTTTTCCATGTAACATACGCGTGCACCGTTTTGAATTCAGACCGGCCTTATATACTTTCAATGTAAAATACGTGTGGACAAGTTTTGAAGTCAGGCCGGCTTTATATTACCTTCAATGGAACATACGTGTGTGACTTCAAAACACACGTATGCTACGTTGAAAAATGTAAGTGCAGAGAAAATGTGGAGCTGTTTTGAATTCGGTTTTCTAGCGAGAAGTTATAAAGTAGGTCAGATGCAAAATATCGCATTCAAGTCAATTGTGTTTAATTCAAGTGGATTCTGATTTATGTTTTTTACTTTTGTTTAGAGGTTGCAAATACACAAACGTGTCCACACACACGTATGCTACATTGAAAAAATGTAGGTCCATGCAGAAAAAAATGTAGAGCTGTTTTGAATTCGGTTCTCTAGCGAGAAGCTATAAAGTAGATCAGATTCATAATATCACATCTAAGTCAAATGTATAAAGAATGCTGTATTTAATTAAAGTGGATTCTGATTTATGTACTTACTTTTGTTTAGAGGTTGCAAATACACATAGGCCGGTTTGACTTTAAAACGTGTCCACACACACACACACACACACACACACACACACACACACACACACACACACACACACACACACACACACACACACACACACACACACACACACACACGTATGCTATATTGAAAAAATGTAGATGCGTGCAGAAAAAATGTGTAGCTGTATTGAATTCTAGCGAGAAGTTATAAAGTAGGTCAGATGCAAAATATGCTAATGAAAAGTAGATTGGCAAAGTACGCAGATGGTGGTAATCTGCTATATAAGGAAATTGCTCCTAATATTAATTTAATTAGTCGAAGTTTACTGCATATATTTACGTACCTACATATACAAACATGTATATAATTGATATTCAGGGATTTAAATACAAGAAAAACGAGTTTGTGTGCAAAGAGATTGCGGTTTTGGACTTGTTGGAAGGTGTTGTTTGGCATCAAAGTTTTAAACTGCCAATACAGTCTAGTTGTTTGAGCCAAGATCATATACAACATAACGACTGGGTGACAAAGAGTATTCATGGTATTTCTTGGGATGAATCTTCAACGGCTGGAATAGTGTCATCATATATAGCGCTTTATTTGAAGCAAATTATCTGACCCGGTGAAGAAGTTTGTGTGAAGGGTCTAGAAAAAAAGATATGATATGCTTGCACTAGGTTGTCCTAAGCTATCGGAGTTAAAAATCAACAATCGTGTACTATGTAACATTCATTGTTATAGACACAGCAATAATAGTCTGCAAGGTGCAAAACAAGATACCTTTTTATTAAAAGAATGGTTTAATAATAATAATAATAATAAAAAACAATAGAAAGATTGTGTCTGTATTATTATTGTAGTCAGTAAGAAATTTTTAATGCTGATGTCTGCAAAAAAAACAATTAATCTCAGTCAGCACAAATGGGACTCTCAACCCTGGAAGCAACTATAATTGATCAACGCAATAGCTCTTTACTGGTTTTACAACATTTAACAAATTGTACAGGTATCTCGAAATTTGACAAAAGACAGACACACAGACAGACTGATTGCATCAATTTCTCATTCTCGCTTTAAAAATAAAAATAACAAATCGTAGTTATTAAATCGTGAACACAGTTATCTGCAAGAAATATATAAACGGGGAAATTTATGAAATGCTCCAACTTCAAAAAACTACAAATAAATCTATTGAAGTATATGCTATGAACTATTTACTGGTTACTGGTTCCCAATGTACATATATCTCGAAATTTGCCAAAGACATACAGTCAGACTGATTGCATCAATTTCTCATTCTCGCTTTAAAAAAAAATAACAAATCGTAGTTATTAAATCGTAAACACAGTTATCTGCAAGGAACATATAAACGGGGAAATTTATGAAATGCTCCAACTACAAAAACTAAAAATAAATCTATTGATGTATATGCTATGAGTAATTTACTGGTTACTGGTTTCCCAATGTACATATATCTCGAAATTTGCCAAAGACATACAGACAGACTAATTGCATCAATTTTTTGATTTTCGGTTTTGAAGAATAACAAGTCGTAGTTATTAAATCGGGAGTAATGTAAAATGAAACACACAATGAATTTTTCTTTATTGTAATTTATAAAATACATATATATATATATATATATATATATATATATATATGTTATGTACTCTAGAATAAACATACTATAATTCACTTAAGTTGTTTATATCTTCGTTTTCTAAACGCAGAAGCATCCCAAATATAAAGAACAGTTCTAACTCACTCCAACTCTGAACTGTAAAATATTGCCTTATCGGTTATATAAAGATTGTCTTGTTCATCTTTGAAGCGCGGTCGTTTCTGGTTGTTCTTATTTGTGTTTACTAAGAAAACATTCAGATGAAGATTAGATCAAGTAAATGCATTAAGAAAATTAAATCTATATTAAGCCAACGAATAGATACTATGTGTATTGGTGTCATCAGGTCGTACTTTGCAATTGGTGGATCTGTTCACGGAGTCAACGATTTTTTCAGCACTTCGTTTGGATTGACTATAAAGTACTCAATAATTTTAACCCCAACCACTATCATTATTCTTTCCTGACAACAACAATTAAAAAAAAAAAGTTTTTATTTGTGATTTGTTCTATAGAACACAACTACAACTTGACAATAAAGATTGAGCGATTATCACACATATCTTGAGTATATAAGGATATTAAACAACAAGAACAGCAGAAAATTTAACCCATGTCAGCAAGAATTTAATGCTAAGGTATTGTCTAGATAGCAATTGTAGAAATATGAAATCTACAAAAAATTTAATAAACCCAGTCATGTATAAATTTAATACTGACGTCCGCAGAAAAAAATAAAAACCAGAAATTTAATGGTAACATCAGCAGAATAATAAATAAACCCGCTCAGTCAGCATGAATGGGACTCTAAACCCTAAAAACAATTATAATTGATCAACGCAATTTAAGATTAGCTGGTTACTAGTTTTCCATAGATTTTACACACATTATTATACCATATTTGAAATATTTCGTTTTTTCAGTAAAACTGAAAGGAATTGACTTTTATACATTTTAATTAAATATGTTAAAGATATCGATATCGATATTATAAACGTTTTTCTATTGTCTAATTTGCAGTAATTTATTACAAAAAATTACATACGACAACGTTTTTTCTTTGTCAACGAAAGTCTATTGCTTCTTCAGCATTCGCATTTCCATATTTACATACTGAAGGCAACTCTGCAATTTTTGGATCACATGCATTTTATGCACTTAGATTAAAACTCAAAAATTGTTTCTACATCCGTTCTGTAAACTGAGATTAAATCAATCTTATTCAAAATTAAATTAAACTGTCAATTGTTTAATAATTTACACACTCATAGCTATGTGCGAATGAAACGTTAAAAAAAGCGATTTTGTACCTATCATAAATAGAATGCCGTTTTCTGGTTGTCATTAGGTACACAATTTTTTTTTTAAAACCAGTATTAAAAAACATTCTGCAGTTTTATGAATTAACGTAGTGTAATTTAATTTATTGTTACAACACCTTGACAATGAAAGAATTTTCATGACCTAGCATTGCTCGTGTAATGAACTTTGTGTAAATTATGTCACCAATATTACTGTATTAGTTAAGGGCCATTTGCATCGCATTATTTTAAACGACATTTAACTAATTTAGGTTTTTTTTTTATTTTACTCTATGCCTTCGTTGAATTTAAAAAAAAATTATTTTAAACCACCGTCATGAGTTAGTTTTTTACTACGTGCTATAATTAATCCTACCTACACCTGATGAAACACGAGCTGCTTTAACAAAGTTTTATGGAAAATGCCATGCGTTGCACAAAATCACGATTTGCATATTCCATTTACAGGATGGCATGAAACAACAAGAAACGCAACATCAGATTAATAGATTCCATTTTTCCCTAAATTTTTACTTCAACAAATAAACGGGCGTATTTTTTAATATTTTCTATGCAATATATGTTAATTGCGAGATTGTTGGGCTTCTTAATTTTTTTATTTCTTTAATACAATTAGAAACAAATGGGATTGTAGCGTAATACTGAATCAAAAAAAAAGTTGATAGCTAGATATTCTATAAAGGTTTTATCAAGCAGTAACCAAGGCTCAAAGAATGAAGTGTTGATCGTTATCGGTATTTTTTTGCCGAGAGCATAATTATCTTTTGCTTACATACTGTTTTTTATTTATTAGAATAATTTGGTAGCTAAATATATAAAATTTTCATTTGCAATTTTTTCAGAAAACGATGCAAATTTTTTTAATTTTTTCTAAAGTGTCAGTACTGTTTCAATACTAAAAAGAATAGAAAAAAACAGTATGTAAGCAAAAATAATGGTGCTCTTACCAACATAATGAAAACAAATTGCAAATATGCATTTTTTTATAGTTATCGCAAGATTTCCAATTTGCTTTATTTTTCTGAAAAATTGCAAATGTCTAATTTTATAGTTATTTGCTTACATCAGAACATATTTATGTATAAATAGTCAATAAATCTCTACAGATATTAATTATAAAGTGATTTAACTAGTGACCGAAGTTAGTAGTTATATTTTAAAGTTAACAGTGAAGTGTTACACTCGAAGGTAAATATAAACAATCATGATCTGCTTAAAGAGGGTGTTCAACATTTGTTCCCGTTTCAGACTTTATAACTATTTACATTTTGATTCAGTACTACGCTACAATTCCAATTGCATTAAAAGACAGAATATTAATTCTAAATATTTAATGTATTTTGATGTTAATAATTTATGAGGCTGCAATCTCTGAATATCTTCCATATAAAGAATTTGAACTTTTTTAAATGGCACCAGTCCAGAAATATTATGTTAAGACGTTACTTAATATTGTCGATGATTCTGATGTAGGATATATTTATTTTTTGAATGCGATTTACACTACCCAGTATCTTTACATGAAGTTCACAGTGCAAAGTTTTATGGAAAATGCTATGCGTTGCACAAAATCACGATTTGCATATTCCATTTAGAGGATGGCATGAATATCAACTTCTACAAGAAAACGTAACATCAGATTAATCGGTTCTATTTTTTCTCTAAATTTTCGCTTAAACAAAATGGGAGTATTCTAGTATTTTCTATGCAATATATATGTTAATTGCGAGATTGTTGAGCTTCTCAATTTTTTTATTTCTTTTAATGCAATTGGAAACTGAATGGGATTGTAGCGTAATACTTAATCAAAACTGTGGATAGCTGGATATTCTATGAAGATTTTGTAAAGCAGAAACCAAGGCTCAAAAAATGCAATGTTGATCGTTATCATTATTTTTTTGCTGAGAGCATAGTTATTTTTGCTTACATACTGTTTTTTTATTCATTAGAATAATTAGATAGCTGAATATATAAAATTTTCATTGCAATTATTTTTTTTCCAGAAAACGATGCAAATTTGTAATTTTTTTCTAAAGTGTAATAGACTAGACCTTCCTTGCAACAAAAGAAAAAAACGCTGTGTGTGCGATTTTATTTCAAACACACAACGTTAATTCTAGGATAACTGCAGTATGTTTTAATACTGGTTTTAAAAATTTGTGTACCTAATCACAACCAGAATACTTTAAACAATGTTTAACTAATTTAGGTTTTATTTTACTCTATGCCTTCGTTGAACAAGAAAAAAAATGCTTGAGGTGTGTAATTTTTTTTTGTAGTCAAGTACTTACGTTACAGAAAATTCTTTCAACGTTAATTGTAAGATAACTGCAAGTGGTTTTAAAAATTTGTGGAATTTTTTCCTCAGGTACCTGCAGGTTTTAAGATTGTCGAGTGCCCACCTATAATTATATTTCAAATTACACACAACGTACTGTTTCAATACTGAAATGAATAAAAAAACAGTATGTAAGCAAGAAAAAAATAGTGGTGCTCTCAGCAACATAACGAATTTGATTCATTGCCTGAAAAATTGCAAATATGCATTTTTTTGTGTGTCTTAATAATGATGATGTGCCTGATAATTTCATCAACCGATTTAATTAGATTCATACACTTCACTGTTAACTTTAAAATATCACTACTAACTTCGGCTACCGTTTCAGAATTCATGATGGTTGTTCTTTACAATTACTAGCTAAATTACTTAATATCTGTAGAGATCCATTGACTATTTATACATAAATATGTTCTGACGTAAGCAAAACAACTGTAAAAGATTTTATTTCTATGTATATATATAAAAAAAAGAATGCATACAAAATGTTATAAAACGTATGATTGATAAGCATAGAGAATTGCTTTTGGAAACAGTTGTTAAAATCATCTTTATTTACGGTAACCTCAAAGGAAAACATATAATTCAGAACCCACTTTAATTAAATACAGCATTCTTTATACAATTGACTTAGATGTGTTATAATTAAATAAACAGTAAAGAACAAGATGTATATTATTATAATAAACTAATTTCTTAGAATAGTGACATATTATTCTGAAAATTCTATGTTGACAGTTAGACCGATCGATCCCTCACTAGTTATGTATACGTGTTTGCTCGAGCCAATATTTTCATTTAATTGTTTCACTCCATGTGCTTGAAGGTATTCAAAATATCTCAATGGCAATATACTTTTAAACCCTTCTGTTTCCACTAATACTCTTTCTTCATATTTTGTCTTGACAGTTTCCACTTTCAAAACTTCAAACCTCTTATTCACTACAATATCTTTTGAATTTACATAAGGTTTGCGATATGTGGTTTTATTAAGAATATTAAAATCTATATTGCATTTAATTCCTTGCTTCTATCTTACACACAATGTTACGTAGATTGGAACTGGAACAAAAGAAACGTTGCCTGTTTGTACCGCGACTAGTCAGAAGCATAATGGGTCGGGTTCTGAAAGCGAGATGGTACTAATATTTTGTTGAGCGCCAACGCGGGCTCCGCGCAAAAAGGCAACTACAATATAAAACCAACCTTACCTGCCTAATTGGCTGATCCAAGATCCAGGACTAATATTGCTGTAGATATTGTGTGAACTTCAGGTTTATGAGAACTACGATTAATATTTACACCCGCTATGTAGATATGTATATATTGTAAACATTCAAATTAACACTGATTAAAGAGAAACAGCTGATTGCACCTGCAACTCCTTATAAGTCGCATAAAGTTAAAACCAGTACTAGGGGTTGGTTTGCGCAAAACAACACTTTATATATAGCAAAATGTATATAGGAAAATTACCACTATAGGCTCTTTCAACTGCTTTAACAGTGATAATGGAACAAAGTGAAATTATTATTTTTATATATATCAAAATTTAGTTAATTGCAAAGTAAGCAACTAAGTCCGTCGGAGTATTCTTTATTCTTCCCAGGCCACTTACGTAAAAAAGGATACGTTATTACATCCTGGAGTGGTTTTTTTGCTCTGTGCATGTAGCACTTGTTCCTCGCTGTAGATATGTAACTAAACAATCAGTGTACCAATGAATAACAAGAAATGTAACATCTGGGTAAAACCGGTATCTGCTGTACGTGCACCAAAAATACAATAAAGCAATTCCAATAAAAAAACCAAAACGAGAACCATAACCACGAAAATACCAGAGAAGAGAATAAACAAATAAATAAACCAGTGGATAAAAAAAAACCCTAAAAACATAAAATTGATCAGTGCTCAGGCAATTATACCAGCAAACTTTTAACGCTAACCAGCGTAAGAGTTTAATAATATTTGTATAGCGACACTATCTTCAAACAGGTAGCAACTTCAAACAATTCCTAAAAATACAGATTATAGTAATTGCACGCGGCGCAATCTTACAATGAATGTGAACCATCGACCTATAAAATTCAAATACCTGAACCAAAGTTGCAGAAACTTCCAAATAAGCACAGCCCACGCTATATGCAACTCCAGGAAATTAACGTTTCGTTATATTTATATCCTGCAACGCAGCTAGGGAAATATATTTTAGCACACGCTAACCCCCTTGGATAACGAAAACGTGTAGGTCACTTCACGAAGCGCATTCAAGACGAACAACGTTTAATCAAGAATGTATTAATTCGTATTTCTATTTATGAACAATTATCACACACCTGTCGGACAGATAAAGTCGCGTTGTATTTAATATTAAATGCTTGGCCCTGAATCAATATTTTACAAATAAATTGTTACGTTTAATCTAATTACGATATATACAGTGAGAACCATTGTAACGTAACAAAGTGACCGTTACAACAACACTACGTTAACTAATTTGTGTTGTAATGATTTGCAAGTCGAAGATTTCTCACTAATATTAGATATGATTGACTTTGATTACCACTTCTGCTTTTCCTACTGTAGGCACACTTTGAAGTCAAACCGGCCTATGTGTATTTGCAGCCTCTAAACAAAAGTAAAAAACATAAATCAGAACCCACTTTAATTAAATACAATTGACTTAGGTGTGATATTTTGCATTTGCATTTCGAGATATCTGTACATTGGGAAACCAGTAACCAGTAAATAACTCATAGCATATATTTCAATAGATTTATTTCTAGTTTTTGAAGTTGGAGCATTTCATAAACTCCTTGTTTAAATTTCTTGCAGATAACTGAGTTCGCGATTTAATAACTACGACTTGTTATTCTTTAAAGCGAGAATGAAAAATTGATGCAATCAGTCTGTCTGCCTTTGACAAATCAGTATATATTTCTTCCAGATAACTGTGTGTTTGCGATTTAATAACTACAACTTGTTATTTTTTTAAAAACGAGAATGAGAAATTGGTGCAATCAGTCTGTCTGTCAGTCTGTCTGTCTGTCTTTGGCAAATTTTAAGATATCTGTACAATTTGTTAAATCTTGTAAAACCAGTAAAGAGCTATTGCGTTGATCAATTATAATTGCTTTCAGGGTTGAGAGTCCCATTCGTGCTGACTGAGTTTAAGAAAATTCATCCCAAGAAATACAATGAATATTCCTTGTCGCCCAGTCGTTAAGATTTATATGATCCTGGCTCAAACAACTAGACTGCATTGGCAGTTTAAAAATTTGATGCCAAACAGCACCTTCCAACAAGTCCAAAACCGCAATTTCTTTGCACACAAACTCATTTTTCTTGTATTTAAATCCCTGAATATCAATTATATACATGTTTGTATATGTAGGGATATAAATATATGCAGTAAACTTCGACTAATTAAATTAATATTAGGAGCAATCTCCATCCACTTTAATTAAATACAGCACTCTTTACACAATTGACTTAGATGTGATATTATGAAGCTGACCTACTTTATAACGTCTCGCTAGAGAACCGAATACAATACAGCTCCACATTTTTTTCTGCATGCACCTACATTTTTTCAATGTAGCATACGAGTGTGTGTGTGTGTGTGATATTTTGAATCTGGCCTACTTTATAACTCCTCGCTAAGCGGGAATGAAAAATTGATACAATCAGTCTGTATGTCTGTCTGTCTGTCTTTGACAAATCAATAGATATATTTCTTGCAGATAACTGTGTTCGCGATTTTATAACTACGACTTGTTATTTTTTAAAAGCGAGAATGAGAAATTGATGCAATCAGTCTGTCTGCCTTTGGCCATTTTTTTACAACGTAGCATACGTGTGGACACGTTTTGAAGTCAAACCGGCCTATGTGTATTTGCAAACTCTAAACAAAAATAAATACATAAATCAGAATCCACTTTAATTAAATACAGCATTCTTTATACAATTGACTTAGATGTGATATTATGAATCTGGTCTACTTTATAACTTCTCGCTTGATAACCGAATTCAAAACAACTCCACATTTTTTTTCTGCATGCACCTACATTTTTTCAATGTAGCATCCGTGTGTGTGGACACGTTTGTGTATTTGCAGCCTCTAAACAAAAGTAAAAAACATAAATCGGAAACCACTTTAATTAAACACAATTGACTTGAATGCGATATATTGCATCTGACCTACTTTATAACTTCTCGCTAGAAAACCGAATTCAAAACAGCTCCACATTTTCTCTGCACTTACATTTTTCAACGTAGCATACGTGTGTTTTGAAGTCACACACGTATGTTCCATTGAAGGTAATATAAAGCCGGTCTGACTTCAAAACGTGTCCACACGTATTTTACATTGAAAGTATATAAGGCCGGTCTGGATTCAAAAAGGTGCACGCGTATGTTACATGGAAAAAACATACGCGTATACCGTTTTAAAGTCAGACCGGCCTTACATCACTACTCATATTCACACCAAAACACGCACATATTCGCATGTACACGTACGCGCACGCATAAGCATACGCATACGCATACGCATACACGCACACGCACACGCACACGCACACGCACACGCACACGCACACCCACACGCACACCCACACGCACACGCACACGCACACGCACACGCGCATGCACACATACACACACACCAGAGACTGTACGTGGTCCTCCTGGTTTCCGGCTGCCGACGGCCAGGACACGTACAGGAATGCGAACTTCTTGGTTTCTGATTTCCGGCTGCCGACGGTCGGAAGCTGGGGGAGGGAAGCAGTCCCAAGGACATTAACACAGATAGAAACACACACTCACACACACACACGCGCGCGCGCGTACAGACACAGCCACACACACACACACCCGAGTATTTCCAAAAGCAAATAATATAAAACTAACCAATATAATTTAAAATTGCAAATAATCCGTTAGATTTCTAAGGAGTAACAGGTTTGCGGTAATTTTTAGGTAGCAGATTAATTGTAACGTTAGAATAAATTAAAAAAACCAGTGTGTCATTTAAAGCGGATTTTTTGCAACAAATGGTGTCTATAAAACATAAATCTGATGTGTTTGAATGTTCCTAAGCAAGTGTTGCAATTACTAATCTTTAATAATCCGTTATTTATCGCCGCATCTAGTTTATGCTACGTTAATATAAATTTATTAAATAATAACTTTAGTAGCCTTGATGCGCCGATAGATAACGGAGGAAGGAAGTATCATATTTTTTTATTAATTTCTATTTCAATAGAAAAATACACTTTGTGTTAACATTTATTGATTTGATTTTATGTTTATTTCAAAATGTCTACTATCACTTATTCTACCATAAATTAGAATTACAGAATGCTAGTCATTTACTTCTTTGGAAAAAATCATTTAACAATAAAATAGTTATTTACTTAAAAAATATAGATGTCACAAGTTTATCAGGAAAGAACAAACTTATTACCAAAGACCATTTAGTTTTGTCCCGGAATACTATCTCATGCCATCAGAGTTATCTATTAAGCGCTTTCGGGACCAAGACGAGATTTAGGTAGTTTTGGTCTAGGTCTAGGTCATGCGAATTTTTAATGACGTCTCGGTCACGACTTTTTATACATTACCTTGATAAACATCTTTACAAGTGCTTAATAAACTACGGCTGAGTTTGACATAACACTTATATGATTAAAATGTAATGAATCACCAAACAGTGCCCGATAGTTATCATTAGTGCTTTAAACGAAACCAGAAAATAGCACACCATTTCAAATCTGATTCTTTTGAAAATGCCTGGACGTGCTAACTTTTTCTTTGAAGCACTAACGTGCACTATCGAAGCACTAAAAAGCTACCAAAAAGTTTTTGTTAGTGTTTTCAACAAAGCCCGAAGTTATCACGTCCTTCTAAAATTCGATTTTTTCGAAAACACGTAGGCGTGCTGACTTTTGAAGCACTAAAGAGCACTAACGAAGTCCTAAAAAATTGTCGGAAAGTTTTTATTAGTGCTTTCAACAAAGCGTGAAGTTAGCACACCTTTTTGAAGAACAATTTTTTTGGAAGTGCATGGGCGTGTTGCTGACTATTTATATGAAGCACTAACGAGCACTAATGAAACATTAAAAAACTATCGAAAAGATTTTGAAGGTGCTTTCAGCGAAGCGTGAAGTTAGAATGCTCTTTTTAAACTTGATTTTTTCTATTATACATGGGCATGCTGGCTATAGAAACGCTAAAAGACTGCCGGAAAGTTTTCGTTAGTACTTTCAACAACGCGTGAAGTTAGCACGCCCTTTCCAAATTAGATTTTTTTAATAATGCATGGTGAGCGTGCCACTATTTATATGAAGCATTAACGAGTATTAACGAAGCATCAAAAAACCGCCGAAAAGATGTCGATAGTGCTTTCAGGTGCGTGCTAACTTTACGAATCCCGTTTTAACTTGTACTCTTTTCATTCATAGAAGGTCTTTTTTGCCAGGCGGCTTGTCGCCTCGTTACAATTCAAACTTCTACGCTGTACTGCGATGCCTGCGTTCTGTGACTTGTCAGAACTAGTATAGCAGGCAGTCTATTTAGTATGGTTTTGAACACGCTCAACACAACATGAAAGTCCGCTACAGACGCAACAGACTGCTAAAAAGAAGTACTTAATGGGGCAGGGCCCCACAAGTGCAAGGTCTTGTGCCACCGCACTATTCTTGAACACCTTATACACGGGACAGTAATTTTATAAAGAAAAATCATATTTTATGATATTATGAGTGCAATGTATATATATATGAGTTTGTTAATTTTTTACGTTCAACTCGGTATATTTAAATTTGTTCGAGTAAATTTCCATGTTTACTATAAGTACACGTCAACAAGTGCCGCGAATGATAAAACTCTGTGTTATTCCGCATGTGCAAGAACAGTGTAGTGACTGGAAAATCCACAAAGCAAGAGAGAATCGATTTGTCGTTCGACACAAACCGCATCGCTGGTTTACTTTCACACTTCGCCATCGTACTTATATCGATGACATCGCTACTGGTAGAGATTCTATTGACTCAACCCTCGCTCTACGTAATCAACTAATTGTTCTTTTAAAACTTGGTGGTTTCGAACTTCATAAATGGTCAAGTAACCATCCCGAATTATTAAAAGATCTTTTCGCTACGCAGCAATTCGCGCAACTCCGCTCCTTTGAGGATCCTGTTACTCAACTCCTAAAATCTTTAGGTCTTCAATGGAACCCCACTTCAATAATTTTTGTTTTCTAGTTCAGCCACTAAGTACCTGCTGTACCAAACGCAAACTACTTTCTAACTTAGCCCGTATTTTTGACCCTATGGGACTTTTGTCCCCTCTTACTTTTCTGCTAAAACACTTAATTTAACGTTTATGGTCGTTAAAATTCGACTGGGATGCTCCCCCTCCCCCGACCTCCGCCGTTTGTGAGAGAGATACTTGCATGAGCTACCGCTTCTTTCGGATTGCGTTTTACCCCGCTTTCTTATCCTGCCACAGTTTACTACGTGCGAAATTCACTGCTTTTCTGACGCTTCCAAACGTGGCTACCGTGGTGTTGTTTATTTTCGCTTTGTTACTCTTTCCGCCATTGCGGTTCGCTTAGTGTGCGCTAAGTCTAAGGTCGCACTTCTTTGCACAATCTCTTTACCCCGTCTCGAATTGTTGGCCGCCACACTAGCATCACAATTATTAATCTTTGTCCTGAAAACCTTTGATTCGAACCTTATTTTTCATAAAATTTACTGTTGCTCTGACTCCATGGTAGTACTTTCGTGGATTCGTTCCACGCGGCAGCGTTGGAAGACTTTCGTCGCCAACCGTGTTGCTTACATTCATCCCCTCCACCGAGAATCCTGCCAATGTCGGGTCACGTGGTTTACTCTCTACCGACTTGTGCCAATGTTCTTTATGGTGGGCGGCTTCACCAACAATGTATCGGTCTTTCAAAAACTCCAGTCCATGTATGCCGCCTTCAGATATTCCTGAAGTTCTCACTGAACAACGCTCTATTGTTTTATCCGCTGTCGTAACTTCCTCTTGGATTTAATCAATTCTAGAAAATCACTCTTCCTTTCCATTTATTACTTGCATTGTTGCTTGGATTCTCCGTTTTCGTCATAATCTACGTCATCCACTCGAAAGGTACTCCGGACCTTTGTCATCATCTGAGTTGCACAATGCTTTGATCCCTTTGCTAGCGTATACTCTTCAATCTTATTTTGCTATTGTGCTTTAAGTCATTCATTCTGGATCTCCTTTAAAAAAGAGTTTTTGCAAGTTGTCCCCTTTTATTCGTGATGGAATGTTGCGCGTCGGAGGTCGCCTGGCTCACGCGCCTTTGTCCTCTGACGGTAAATTTCCCGCTTTGTTACCTAGCAAAAGTCGATTCACCGATCTGAATCTTACTTATGTTTATTTAAAATACTTCCACGCGGGTGCTCAAATGGTCCATTTTCTCGCGAGTCAGCACTTCTGGATTATTTCTGGAAGGCGATTTATCCGTCGTATTTTGAGTCACTGTCTAACGTGTTGGAAGACCAATCCTGTCGCATTGCAACCTCCCATGGGCAACCTGCCTTCATGTCGAGTTACTCAAGTCAAACCTTTTTTGTGTTCGGGCGTCGACTTCGCTGGTCCCTTTTCTAGCACTATGGCTCGACTACGGGGCGCTAAAGTTTTTAAATCATATTTGTTTTTCTATCTGTATGGCTACCAAGGCACTGCACCTTAAAGTCGTATCTGACTTGTCAACGGACGCCTTTCTAGCGGTTTTGCGCCGATTTATTGTCAGGCGTGGCCGTTGTGATTACCTCTATAGTGATTGTGGGACAAATTTTGTGGGTGCTCATAAACAGTTAATTCATCTTGCCAAGCTTGCTGTTTCTAAGGACCATATCTCGTGGCATTTTATACCGCCAGCTTCACCTAATTTTGGTGGCTTATGGGAAGCGGGAGTGAAATCTATTAAGACCGTGCTACTCGTACTATTAGCGAGCAAGTGTTAACTTTTGAAGAGTTGGCCACTGTCTTTATCTAAATTGAGACCATCTTGAATTCACGTCCCCTCATATCTTTGAGCACTGACCCTAATGATTTGAGCTGTATTACACCCGGTCATTTTTTAACTTTGGCCCCTTTAACCGACATCTAGGAGCCCGCACTTTCTAACCTACCGCTTAACCGCCTCTCTCGCTGGCAATTGCTCCAGCGAGTTCAACAAGATTTTTAGTCCCGCTGGTCCAAAGAGCACTTACACTCGCTACAACAGCGCTCAAAGTGGCACACCCCGTCTCCTCAGGTTGATTTGGGCACCTTAGTACTAATTAAGGCCGCTAATGTTCCTCCCTTTCGTTGGTCCCTCGGCCGTGTTGTGGCTGTGCATCCTGGGACAGATAGTGTTGTTAGGGTGGTCACACTTAAAACCGCTTATGGCGAGCTGAAGCGTCCTGTGTCAAAGCCCCACCCTTTGCCCTCAATGTAGAAAAAAGAATTCTTCTTTTTTCTTCTTTTTTTGTGGAAATATTTTTTTCCTTTTTTTGCTTTTTCCGCTTAGTCATTCCGCCCCCCCTCGCCTTATAATTATTTTTTCTTTAAAATGCCTTGCATTTTGGTGGGCGGTATGTTCCGTTTATATTGTAAATAATTTATAACTACATTTTATTTTCTATTGAGTTTGTTGACTATTTACGTTCGCCTCGGTATATTTAAATTTGTTAGAGTAAGTTTCCATGTTTACTACAAGTACATGCAAACAAGTGCCGCGAATGATAAAACTCGGTGTTATTCCGCATGTGTAAGAACAGTGTAGTGACTGGAAACTCCACGAAGCAAGAGAGAATCGATTTGTCGTTCGAAGAGTCTGCATCGCTGGTTTAAATGTTTACGTAAAACTCCTAATTATGAACCGCTTTTATTCAGAACCGCTATTGTCATACATGTGCTTTGCTGCACCCGCAAAAGCAGAGTAGATGTTACATCGTTTTTTCGTTGGCACGGCTTCATAAACACCAGGTGAGTGCTTTTAGTCAACGCTTGATCTGATTAAAAACAATAATTATATGTTGTTTGTTAAACTATCACTTAAATTTTATACAGTCCACTTTTCTTTCCTAATTAGCTATCGTACTTTTGTTACCGCATTTTACAATATATATATATATATATATATATATATATATATTTATTGCTATAATATTAGATACTCAAGCCCCTTCGTTGGGCTGCCTCTTTATTGCTATGCTATTTGTAGAATAATTATCATGCCCCGACTTTGTGTTGCATTATTTATTTGCTATACTCTAAATTATTAGACCACCATTTTAATATTCACGATTAAGTGTAATTATTTCCTCCTCCAGCTGTTTTCTGAATATTGCTATCAACTGGACTTTATCTGTAAACAACTCTATCTACCAATGGCAAAATTCGATACGTTACCGCCTTTCGAGTTATCACTTTCCTGTTGAACTGTGGCTCCGCCTTGTAGTATTTAATCTTATGACCTGGGCTAGCATTTATTTGCAATTATAGAATTCAGTAAATTTAGATTTTATATAATGAAACCAATATGTTATATACAGCTTTTGAAATTATTCGAAATACACTTTTCAATCAGTTAATTTTATAAATCTCATTTATTAACAATCATTTACTCAAAACCCAAAGTCACCAAAGAAAATTTATGATCCTTACCAACAAATGTAGAATATTCTAAACCTGTTTTCTATTACTCATTCAATACGTATGCAACTTCTTTTGTTGACTTTTTACAAGCATTTCTTATTTAGCAAATTCAATATTAAAAATAAAATAAAAATTCATATAGAAAAACAAGTGTCTTATAACTGAAAATCTGACCTGGTTTTATCTTTTTCACATCGATGCTTCCAATAAAAATGATCTTCCCCAATTCTGGATTCCATTCAAATTATTACACTATGGACCATCATCATTAAATTATATACCCCCAATTTATTTCAATTCTTCAAACTTAGACTTTTATCATTCTTGCCCCAGACTTAAAATTGTAGTTTGTTTCACCCCTGTACTTCAAGATTGTATTATTCTTCTTTTCTCCTTTGACATTTAAATTGTATTACTGTATTTCTTAACATCAGAATCCTAGTCTATTTCCCTCAGACCTCGAAACCCTATTATTTTTATGTCTTAGTTTACAATAAATTCATTAAAAACGTACTTACGTTTAAACGGTAATTATAATCTTCATATTAGCACTCATATTATTTTTCACTTTTCTACTTATTACGTATCACTTTGTTTAATGGCAATGCACTTCGGCCTTCATTGAGTTCAAAACTGACTTTCCCATCAAGGTGCTTGCTAATATAATCTCGAATCCCCGCTCCATGCGTGGGTTTGGTCTAGAACTCGTCGCTTGTCTCTGACCAATCAAATAATTACATATTGAACAGTTTCTGATGCAGTGCTCTACATTTTCTCATAATCACCACCTGCCCACATCTGTCTATTATTATCAACATGCTGTATTTTGATAGATTCCTTGCTTTTCTATAAACAACTGATGCAACCCGATTTTAAATTTCCATGTTTACATGTGATTCACGCAATTTTTAATCCTTTCTCTTATCAAATGATTAGATCTTTGTATGCATTTATATTAACTACCTGAAACTTTATTTCTATACCCGTATTACTTTAATTGTCTGGAACTCTTTTTCTTAATGCGTGTCTAATTACACTTTATCATTTATTACGCGTGCTTTCACTGAAAAATATCCTTATTTGTTTTACCTAAATTAACTAAACTTTATCTACAGGGTATTTAATATTTACTATCTACTTTAATACATGTACTTCTTATTCCTACGCCACCTATGCGTCTTCCTATGTTTACCTGCGTCGCCCAAAACTATCTCTACTCTATATACAGGGTGTTGACTACTTACTATCTACAAACCATGTCTATTTCCTAATTATTTCCTTAAATAAGTGTAGTTTTCTGCTGACTATCCTAATTACTCCTTCCCGAACGACCTTTACTATAACGTGCACCCTTAAGCAACCCCTTATCACAGCATAATTCCCCCAAATTAAAATATAAAATTTTATAACAATGTCCTTTTTGGCGCCCAACGTGAACTTAAACTCACATTGGTATGAAATTATTATATTTTTATTTCCATTTTAAAATCCAACTTTTTCTTTATTAAACTCATATTTACATTTTATCTATCTCATGCCTATGTCCTATTATACCATACTATTTATACCTATACCTATTCTTATATTCAAATCCTATTCTATTTCTATGTATACCTATTCATAATTTATTTTACATTTCCTTTTATCTATTCATCTATCTTTGCATGGGTCAATTAAATTTATTTATTTCTAACTTCCCCCATATCACTCTTAAATCTGGGTCCTTTTAACCTATATTTCTCAATCATATTTTTATCTATAAATATGCCCTCCGTGCTGATTTGATATCCCAGAAATTTAACTTTATCTTGAAAGAATTCGCACTTCTTTAAATTTAACCTTAAACCTGCTATATTTAATTCTAATAATATTCTTTCTAAATGAACAAAGTGTTGTTCCACACTATCACTAAATATTAACACGTCATCCACGTAGTGGATACAAAATTCCTCATACGGTCCCAAAATATTCTGCATCGCCTTCACCAATGCAGCCGTACTCGAGGACAAACCCAACGGGACCACCCTAAATTGATATATTCTTCCTTCTACAGAAAAACCCGTATACTTCCTTGATTCTCGCGCTAATGGAATCAAACAAAATGAACTTTTTAAATATAATCTACTATAAATTTTCCTATTACCTATTTTCCCTAAAATTCTATCTATCTTTGGTGGACAACTATATTGCGGCTTCATTCGCTTATTAATCTCACTTGTATCTCTACATAACTTAATACTATTATCCCTTTTATTTACGACGACTACTAATAAATTCACAATATTCGTACTGGAGCTCTCTATTATACCTTCACGTAACATTTCCTCAATTTTTTCCTTCACTCTATTTCCATATACTACTGGAATATGATATATTTTACTGTTAAACGGTTCCTTATTTATTATTTCTAACTTGTGCACATAATCCTTGGCAATTCTCGACTTCGACCCCATTAATTCTGAATGCTTATTCAATAATATATTCACCCTATTTCTTAAATCATCTGGACACTTAATATCTTCCTTTTCATTACACCCATTATTTATCTCTTCACTAAACTGATTAATATTTACGCAGTCGTTTTCTATTACTATATTCCCCTCTTCATACCACTTAATATATTTCCCATTACACTCAATCTCTTTGCATTCCGCATTTATCTTCAACCCCAACTTATCTATCATATTCATCCCAAATATAACATCTATCTTCAGTCCAGGTACTACCATAAACTCGTTTTCCCATATTTTATCCCCCATTTCACATCTCAGAATTACCATTTCATTTATTACACTAAATCTCTTATTATTTGGTGCCACTAAATTACACCTAGCTATAGCTATCGCTTTATCCCCCAATTTTTCTCGTTTAACAAACTCTTCCGCAACAAGTGATGCCTCTGCTCCAGTATCAATTAACACTTTAACTATTGTATCTTCCACCTTTAAATTAATTATTGGTAATAAGTTTCTTTCAAATCTTCCTAATTCATTATCCATTTCATATTTAATAAACTCGCGCTGTTTTATGTATCCGTTAATTCGTAGAATTTTCCTTGGTTCGTCCGTACTCAAAAATCCTGATTTTGCGTTGAAGGTCCTGCCTGACTCATTATCCCTGTATCTGTGCAATTCGTATTCCTTATTTCCATACTATTAATATTTCTAGCTTGCGTCCGTCGATCATCATTTTCCTGTCTATTTATTCTTCTATTATTATAATTTCCTTCATGATTCGTTCTGTCCATTCGTTGCCTTGGTATCTGACCAGTATCCCTGTTTTGCCTAAAATCATTATTAAAATTGCCATAGTTCCCCCTATTAAAGTTTCTTCCGCGATCATAATTATAATTGTTCCTTCTATAATTATTCCGAGTCTCCGTATTCCTTATAAAATTCGTGCGTCGATCCCTAACATTAATTTCAATTTCATAATCATTTTCCAAATCATCATATCTCTGCAAATAATCAATAAACGTATCTCTATCTACTATATTCTGCGTCGTTATGTATCGCTTCACTTCAGCGTTAAAATGACCTGCTAAATACCTTATAATAAATTTATCTTCTAAAGGAGGATCCAATTGCTTCGCTACAGTAAATTTCTCAATCGCATATGATTCTCGCGTTATCCCTTTCGCCGAATCGTATCTTACAATAATTAAGTTACTTCGAATTCGATTTTGCTGATTGTCATTCCAGAATTGACGTAAAAATTTGCTTTCAAACTGTTCAAACGTTTCTATTTCACTCTCAACTAAATTGTACCATCTTTCAGCATTTCTTCATAATATTGCCCTAATTAAATTTAATTTCAATAATTCATCTGTAGATCCCTGTATCAACATTTTAAAATTTTTCAGAAATATCTTAGGATTCAATTTTCCGTCCCCGTAAAATTTCGTAAACTGTTCTATTGAAAGATTCGTTTGAATTAACCTATTTGATTCTCTATTAAAATTTATTGGATTGCTTTTTAAATTATTTATTTCTTGATTTATTGATCTAAACTCCGTTTCGCAATTTTCTTCCATTTCTCCTAATTTAATATTTAAATTCGTGATTTTATTGTTGGACTCGATTTCGTACTCTTCTTGTTTCGTTTTGATTAAAGAAATATGATCCCATAAGCCGTCTATTTCCTCAGAAACTCTCCCAATTTTTTTATTCAACTGTGCTTTAATCTCAGCGATATTGTGGTTTGTTTCTTTCAGTCCATCACTAAGAATTTTGATTTGATTCCCTAATTTCTCATTATTTTCATCCATTTTTGTTTTAACTGTATTTATGGCTTGTTCACTCCTGTCCATTTTATCATTTAATGCCATTAAAATATCCAACATTTTGGTTTTTTGTGAAGTTCGCCTTTCTTCAATGGAACTGGTTTCCTGAATTATTACGCTCTCCTGGGATCCTATCTCTACTCCTTGTTGCCTTAAAGCTTCCCGTGTTTCCCGTATTCTCTTGTCCATTATTATAATTTTACTCTAAACTTTTAAATACTAAATAAATAAATGTATCTATACCTAACTTTAATTACTGTACAAATTTCTCTATTTTTCCTTTAATTGAAACTTTTCAAATCCCCGGTTTAGTTTAATTAATTTATTTGAATCTCGCAATCGTATTTTAAAATTTATTTTTAATTTAATTCACGCCTCTTAATCTCAGGTTATTTTATTGTGGTTTAATTCATGCCCCAACTTGGGTAGCCATCTTTATAGCTATAATATTAGATACTCAAGCCCCTTCGTTGAGCTGCCACCTTTATTGCTATGCTATTCGTAGAATAATTATCATGCCCCGACTTTGTGTTGCATTATTTATTTGCTATACTCTAAATTATTGGACCACCATTTTAATATTCACGATTAAGTGTAATTATTTCCTCCTCCAGCTGTTTTCTGAAAATTGCTATCAACTGGACTTTATCTGTAAACAACTCTATCTACCAATGGCAAAATTCGATACGTTACCGCCTTTCGAGTTATCACTTTCCTGTTGAACTGTGGCTCCGCCTTGTAGTATTTAATCTTATGACCTGGGCTAGCATTTATTTGCAATTATAGAATTCAGTAAATTTAGATTTTATATAATGAAACCAATATGTTATATACAGCTTTTGAAATTATTCGAAATACACTTTTCAATCAGTTAATTTTATAAATCTCATTTATTAACAATCATTTACTCAAAACCCAAAGTCACCAAAGAAAATTTATGATCCTTACCAACAAATGTAGAATATTCTAAACCTGTTTTCTATTACTCATTCAATACGTATGCAACTTCTTTTGTTGACTTTTCACAAGCATTTCTTATTTAGCAAATTCAATATTAAAATAAAATAAAATTCATATAGAAAACAAGTGTCTTATAACTGAAAATCTGACCTGGTTTTATCTTTTTCACATTGATGCTTCCAATAAAAATGATCTTCCCCAATTCTGGATTCCATTCAAATTATTACACTATGGACCATCACCATTAAATTATATACCCCCAATTTATTTCAATTCTTCAAACTTAGACTTTTATCATTCTTGCCCCAGACTTAAAATTGTAGTTTGTTTCACCCCTGTACTTCAAGATTGTATTATTCTTCTTTTCTCCTTTGACATTTAAATTGTATTACTGTATTTCTTAACATCAGAATCCTAGTCTATTTCCCTCAGACCTCGATACCCTATTATTTTTATGTCTTAGTTTACAATAAATTCATTAAAAACGTACTTACGTTTAAACGGTAATTATAATTTTCATATTAGCACTCATATTATTTTTTACTTTTCTACTTATTACGTATCACTTTGTTTAATGGCAATGCACTTCGGCCTTCATTGAGTTCAAAACTGACTTTCCCATCAAGGTGCTTGCTAATATAATCTCGAATCCCCGCTCCATGCGTGGGTTTGGTCTAGAACTCGTCGCTTGTCTCTGACCAATCAAATAATTACATATTGAACAGTTTCTGATGCAGTGCTCTACATTTTCTCATAATCACCACCTGCCCACATCTGTCTATTATTATCAACATGCTGTATTTTGATAGATTCCTTGCTTTTCTATAAACAACTGATGCAACCCGATTTTAAATTTCCATGTTTACATGTGATTCACGCAAATTTTAATCCTTTCTCTTATCAAATGATTAGATCTTTGTATGCATTTATATTAACTACCTGAAACTTTATTTCTATACCCGTATTACTTTAATTGTCTGGAACTCTTTTTCTTAATGCGTGTCTAATTACACTTTATCATTTATTACGCGTGCTTCCACTGAAAAATATCCTTATTTGTTTTACCTAAATTAACTAAACTTTATCTACAGGGTATTTAATATTTACTATCTACTTTAATACATGTACTTCTCATTCCTACGCCACCTATGCGTCTTCCTATGTTTACCTGCGTCGCCCAAAACTATCTCTACTCTATATACAGGGTGTTGACTACTTACTATCTACAAACCATGTCTATTTCCTAATTATTTCCTTAAATAAGTGTAGTTTTCTGCTGACTATCCTAATTACTCCTTCCCGAACGACCTTTAATATAACGTGCACCCTTAAGCAACCCCTTATCACAGCAATATATATATATATATATATATATATATATATACCTACATATATACGTGATAAGGGGTCACGAAAGATCATTGAAAACCACATTCTACAAATAAATCCCAATAAAACATAATAGAATCTGGAAAAATAGATATTTCGTAAATTCTTGGTTATGCCCTGTATAATGCAAGCGTACTTTTACTCATTGATGTACAAACGAAAAATGCAATTGCCCGTGTATACATAATCACCCTGTATGATATAAGCGTATTGTAAATAAATTGCAAGTTGTATATGTAAAAATAATTAATTCTAAGATACCGTAAAAAGCATTCAATGCGAATGCAAATCGATCATTTTAAGATAAATACAACGCCATTTATTTTCACTTATTAATTATCAATACATTTTTGATAAACATGTTTTTTTTTGCTGTAAATAGAATAAAATTGTACTTGCTTTACGCAAGTTATGTATCCCCAATTACCTATATATATATATATATATATATATATATATATATATATATATATTGATATATTGAATCTAATAGGAATTATTAGAAATTGTTAAGTAAAAGTATAAGTTCAATGCAATATTGTAACACAAGGATAACCCAGAGAGGTTATCGACAGTTCATGAGAACGGACATGCAACTTTGCATCCGTGAGGGCAGTGATACTGCAGGTGGCAGGTCACAGGCGGTCAACAGACCGCAATTACTTAGAATTAAGATTGATACATTGTAACAAAGTGTAAAGCAGACATGAGATTTGCAAGTTCCCACAAGCCGTGTGAGGGGCAGGTTATTATAAAAAGCCCGGAAGCTCAATGCCCGGCAGTCAGTCTTCAAACTCCATACTTCGTTGTTCAAGCTACTCAACCGAGTCAGTCTGAGTTTACAGCTTTTGCATTGTTGTCTACCTAGGCTACTCACCAGTACAATTAATTTTTTATAAAGTTATTATGTACAAATTATATTAAAATTTGTTAAGTGTCGAAATTGTTTTTTAAAAACACAGCTCCAAAGGCCCGAACCTTAACTGGCGCAGTCGTAACGGATGTCAAAAGGGCACTGAAAATCCAAAAATCAGAAGATTGGTGACCAAGAATTTTAATTCGAAATTTTGGCAGAACCCAAACCAAGTTGGACGCAGAACAAGAATCGTCTAAAGCCAACAAACAAACCAAGGTGGACAAGATACAGCATCGATCGAGCCCACCAAAGAAACAGATGAAATTAGTGTAAGTTCATTTCCATACCTTTTTTTAACCAGAAACTACAATTGATATATGCTAGTATTATTATTATTGATTACCATTTATTATTATTGTTTTATGAATTTTATTTTTATGAATATTGTTTTGAAAATAATTACAAAGTGAATTATTTCCAAAAAAAAAACGAGACCTTATTTTGAGAAAGTATTAATCTATGAAACGAATGTTAAAGAGATTTTTTTCTTTAAAAAGCAAATGAGACTTGAATTTAAGAGATTCTTACCACAATTAAATAAAACAAACTCAAAATAAACCAAAAAATAACGGGCGCACATTCACTAACACCAAATAAGAAGCGCGATTCAAACCACGTTTTAAACCGGTAAACTAACGCAAAATTAATTTCAAAGCCAATTCGAACAAACAGTCACGGAACGATTATTTAAAACATTGACCTTATAAATTATAGCAAAACACTCTACTGCGGTAACTTAAAACCACCTAAGATAAGCAAAATACGCGAAGAAAGCATCCTTTATTATACAATTAAAACCTCAGAGAAATCGCTTTCAGAATCTTTGCACAGTACTAAAGTATAACTTCAACAACGCAATTTGCATCATAAGTAATAAACTCATCACGGCATAATAAAGCAACGCAGTTTTGCATTCAATACCTACAAGTAATTAATCCATAAAAGCGTGTACAATTGCAACAAACACGGTATAAAATCTAAACGTTTTTCAATTAAAAATTAATCAGCATTTATAAAGTGCATTATTCCAGTAAAAATACAGAATAACGCTAAACGTTACCATACAAAGATATAAAACGCTTATAATTGTAACCTGAAAACTTACATTACGGGAGATTCAATTACAAGTCATCACCGAGATATTTAAGAATAAAACTAGACGTAACACTTTAGCAAGTACGGAAAATAAATTAGTAATTCCTATAAATTGAAAATTAACACCTGTAAGTATAGTCATATGTTATTAAGCACGTACGCAATTATTACTAACACTACATCTTTTAGTAGTTCATGCAAACAATAAAGTACAGAAGTAATTAACCTCAAGTTATAATTAGAATACAAGACAGACGAACTGTACGTTTATGCAACTCAAAACCCACGGAAAGAGTATTAATTACGAATTAACAGAACTGAACTAACGCAAACAGAGTAAATACCGAGAGAAACTATTCTTCAGAAAGATAAAAACCGGCAAATCCAAGACTACGGTAATTAATTCAATATTACTGAATATAAATCTCACGAGTACATCACCGCACTGTGTAAATTTTTATTTACCCAATCCAAACTTAAAATTAACAAATTCAAACCAAAATAACGCTGAAAAATAGCAAAATAAATCTCAATCTTACCAAATTTTTATTTCCACAATCTAAACGTAAAATTAACAAATCCTAACCAAAAATAACGCTGAAAAATAATAAAATAAACCTCGACCTTTACCAAATTTTTATTTACCCAATCTAAACTGAAAATTAACAAATCCAAACCAAAACTAATGCTGAAAATAGCAAAATAAATCTCAATCTTTACAAAATTTGAAATTACCTAACTTAATTGAAAAATTAATAGACCCAAACCGAAATTAACGTTACAAATAGAAAATCAACCCCAATTTTTACAAAATTTGAAATTTCACAACCCAAACGGAAAATTGGTAAATCCGAAGCGAAAATAACAATACAGATAGCAAAATAAACCTCAATTCAAAAAAAAATTATTTTTTTTTTTGAAATTTCACAAAATCGAAAACAACCCGTAACCAACATGAGTAGCACAAACATGCGACTCTATTTGGAGACAATACAGATATATAATGGCACGGAAGCACATCTCTCAAATTTTATTGGAGCAGCCGAAATGTTCCTAAAAACCTTCTACAAACTCGGAGATGACGCAAGAAATTCATTGCTTATACGCTTGGTAATAAGTAAACTAACCGGAAGGGCACTAACCTTAATCGCCAGTAGGGACGATTTACAAGAATGGCAGGAGTTTAAACAGCTACTAATTGCATATTTTGGAGACCAACGTAACATAAAATGCCTGGTACGAGACCTAATAAACCTTAGAATGGAACACAATCAATCCCCCTACCAATTCGGAATGAAATGCCAAGACATGAGAAGTTTAATACTAACCAAATTAAAAATCGAAGAAACCGATCAAAACGTTAGACATTTAAAAACAAAAATGTATGACGAAATGGCACTAGACACATACATAAACGCTTTACCAGAACGACTATCGGATAAAATCAGATTCCAACGACCCCAAAATCTAGAGGAAGCTATGAACCTAGTCATAGAAGAAGAAAATGTAATGTATTACCGCAACAGACTATACAATCCCAACGCGAATAAAAGTTATTCACCAATAAAAACCATACAAGCCACAAGACAAACAATCCCTAAACAAAAATTCACACCCTTTAACGCACAAACAAATCAACCGCGAATTAATAACCTCAGCTTCAACAATACAAGTTTCAATAATCAATTTAAACATTTTTCAAAACCAAAATTTAACCCAACTTTTACAAAACCAGCATTCCAACCAAGATTTAATCAAAACCTAAACCAACAAAGACCAGCATTCAACGCAAACCCCAATAGAAATACACCAATGACTAATAATCATAACAACCCTAATAATTATTATAAACCAACACCAATGGATACCCCATCTGGTAACACCAGACAACATACAAAGATAACACATATCCGACCAAACCCTCATCAGAAACGCAATTTTACATCGGAAGAATTATTCCATCAAGAAATAGAAAAATTTGACACTGACCAGAATAATTACATTGAGACACCTACAAATAATGAATCAAATCATGCAGAAACTTACGAACGTGACGAACAATACGAAACTTACGAGGAGTACGACGACGAAAACTCAAACTCAAATTTTCAAATGGACCCATTCATAGACAACCAAACTTAATAAACTTAAATAACATAAATCACTTAGTATTACCATACATAGAAATACCCCACGCCAAATTCAAACTATTAATCGACACCGGATCCTCAAAAACATTAATTAGCCCCAGAACTGTACAAAAACATTATTTAGACTATGTAGAAAGAGAACCATTTAAAATTAAAACAGCCCATCAAACGACATTACACCAATTTGTAGCCAATATACCCTTACCGAGAACATTTAATGTTAAAATGAAACATAAATTTTGTGTATTCGAATTTAACGACAAATATGACGGATTAATCGGAATGGACCTTCTAAGAAAATTAGGAGCCAACATTGACATTCAAAATCGCTTATTAACGACACAATACGAAAAAATCCCAATTAAATTTCAAAACACACAAGTTGAACAAAAATACACTATAGAACCCCGAACGGAAAGAAAAATAAAAATCCCAGTAAATTCCAACAAAAATTTAGGAATAATAAATCATATGACCTTTCAACAAGGAGTAAAAACCCCAACTGCCTTAGTTCAAATAGAAGATAATTTTGCAACCACAACAATATTAAATTCAAACGACTATCCCGTAGAATTATCACTGACAGACCCAATTAACGTAGAAGAACTAAATTTTAACTAAATGGAAATAGACGAAAATTCAGAAAACGATTACAACCCAATAGAACATGACGAAATGTTAAGAGAAAATTTAACTAACATCCGCTTCAATACCGACATCAATCAAGAAGAAGAAAGAGCAATTACAAACTTATGTTTTGAATACCGCGACATATTCCATTGCGAAGGAATACCATTAACATTCACCAACACAGTAAAACATAATATCGAGTTAACAGACAACCAGCCAATTTTTACAAAAGCATATAGACTACCTCATGCAAGCCAAGAAGAAGCTGACAGACAAGTAGCAGACTTATTAGACCAAGACATAATCCAGCACTCCAATTCACCATGGAGCAGCCCCGTGTTAATAGTACCTAAGAAATTAGACGCAACCGGAAAGAGAAAGTACAGAATGGTAATAGATTATAGAAAGTTAAATGAAAAAACGGTAGATGACAAATATCCACTACCAAATATAACCGAAATTTTAGACAAATTAGGCAAATGTCAATATTTTACAACATTAGACCTAGCATCAGGATACCATCAGGTAGAGATGGAAGAAAAGACATATCAAAACAGTCTTCAGCACACCTAGAGGACATTACGAGTACAAACGAATGCCATTTGGATTAAAGAACGCACCCGCTACTTTCCAGAGAGTCATGGACAATATACTACGAGGAATACACAATGAAAAATGCCTTGTATACCTTGACGACCTCATAGTTTATTCCACACCATTGGTAGAACACATAGAAAGATTGAAAGAAGTATTCGAAAGACTTAGACAAGCACATTTTAAAGTACAATTAGACAAAAGTGAATTTTTACAAAAAGAAGTATCATTTTTAGGACATGTAATAATACCCCAAGGAGTAATGCCAAATCCAGACAAAACAAATGCAGTTCTAAATTACCCATTACCAAAGACAACCAAAGAAATTAAAGGATTTCTAGGACTTAGTGGTTACTACCGCAAATTCATTAAAGGTTACGCTCAGATAACCAAACCCCTGACAAACTGTTTAAAAAAGGGAAACAAAATTGAACACACCCCGGAATTTATTAAAGCCGTAGACAAAATTAAAAACATATTAACGAATCACCCTGTATTAGAATACCCAGACTTTACAAAACTATTTATACTGACGACAGACGCATCGAATGTAGCATTAGGCGCAGTATTGAGCCAAGGAAAAGTAGGTAGCGATAAACCCATCAGCTACGCATCCAGAACCCTAAATGAAACCGAACAAAAATATAGTACCATAGAAAAAGAATTATTAGCCATAATTTGGGAAACAAAATATTTTAGACCTTACTTATACGGAAGAAAAATTTACATATACACCGATCATAGACCACTAGTATGGCTATGCAAACTGAAAGAACCGAATTCAAAATTACAAAGATGGAGAATCAGACTCGAAGAGTATGATTACGAAATTATATATAAAAAAGGAATCTATAACAACAACGCAGACGCTTTAAGCAGAATCCAACTCAATGCATTAGAAACGGAATCCATTATAGGAAACGTAGACGAAGAAGAAATAAGGGAAGATCCAGACGAGATCGACACGATACATTCGACACAAAACGAAGAACCAAAAAACGCGATTAAAATTTTAAACGAAGCAATCGATATGAAACGCAACCAATTTATAATAACCGAAGTTTTAAATAACCCCAATCCAGTAAAATATACAAAAGTAGATAACAAAAAGATATACCAAATTCAAATAACTAAAGACGACCACGAGGAACAAATAATTAAAATTCTAAAAGAATACACCCCCGAGAAAAAACGATTTTATTTTTATTTCAACACCGAACATTTATACCAAAGATTTTCAGAATTATACATTAAATTATTCAATAACTCTGGACCTGAACTCATCAGATGTACTAGAAAACTAATAACACTAGACGACCCCGACGAAATAAACGATGTAATTAGGAATCAACACGAAGGAAAAACCAACCATCGTGGAATTAACGAAACTATAAAGCAACTTGTAAGACGTTATTATTTTAAAGATATGAAGGACTTGACCACAGATTTTATTAACCAATGCGAACTATGTGACAGAGCGAAATACGATAGGAAACCCCCAAAGATACCCTTAATGTTAACCAAAACACCCGACGAACCATTTCAAAAACTACATGCCGATACTCTAGTAGTAGAAGCGCAAAACTATCTAACAATTATAGACGCATTCACAAAAATAGGCCAAGCAATACCAATCACATCCAAAAATAGCATCGACGTGACCCAAGGATTTTTACAATATTTCACATTTTACGGAACACCCGAATCAATAACTCTAGACAATGGTAGCGAATTTAAAAATGAGACGATACAAATCACTTTAGAACTACACAAAATAAAAATTCATTTCATAACGGAAAACCACCCTGAATCAAATGGACTAATTGAACGACTACATTTAACCCTGTTAGAACAAATTCGATTATTAAGAATAAATTATAAAAAGGAACATATAACCAATTTAATGTCATACGCACTAATCGCTTATAATAACACAATTCACTCATCGACAAATTTTACACCCTTAGAATTAACTTAGGACATTCAGATTCACGAAATCCCTATGACATACACTACAATAAAGAAGTATATCAACAATACGCGAAAGACCACAAACAAAAACTAAAAATAACTTACGACAAGGTAAAAGACAAATTAGAGAACGATAAAGAACGTATCACCACAACTCGAAATAAAAATACCGACTCAAATAAATTTTCAATAGGACAAACCATGTATGAGAAAAACTTTCAAAGCAAGCGACATAAAACAGCACCCAGAAATTTAGGACCATTTAAAATTAAGAAAATATCAGATAAAAACATAGCAGTAGTAGACAACGGTAAAATAACAAAGTACATTCATTTGAAAAACCTAAGACACCCTGTAATTTCAGATGGACAGTCATCACCCTTACCGTCAACCTCCACCCAGGTAGAACGGACAACCCAATAATAATAAATAAAAAACAACCCCGGTATACTACCAATAAACTAGGCAGTATACAAATTACAATATTTACTCAAATAATATCCACCCTTACTTTAATGCAACAAATTTTAGCAACGTTAGAAAACGCAGTAACATTTGCAAAATTAAATACCCTACACTCTAGTATTATTGAACCAACCGATTTATTAAACGAATTAATAAGAATTAGATCATATATAATTAACAGTAAATTACCTTTTGATGTAACAGAATCGAACATTCTAATATTTGAAGAGATAGCTATAGTAAAAGGCTACATTAAGAATAACGAAATAATATTTTAATAGAAATCCGATAGTAGAAAGTAACAATTATAATTATTATCATTTATTTGCTTTTCCATCGAAAGTTACTAGCACATACCAAGTAATCATACCCAAAACCAAATTCCTATCCCTAAATGAACTGAGATATGGTTATACAAACGAAAAATGTACTGAAGTAACACCAAACCAATATTTATGTCAATCGGTGACGACAACAACCATTAAAGAAGACAGCCCGTGTGAAGTACAACTATTAAAATTCTCAAATCATTACGAAAACTGTGAATCCAAACAAGTGCAAATAACTAACATGAAAATTCAAAAAGTTACAGATAACAAATGGATAGCCATTTTCCCAACAGAAGTAATAGCAACCATCAACTGCAACCAAGATGAAAATAACCAAGCATTAATCGGAAGCAAACTAATTACCCTCAAAGAAGATTGTTATGCGAAATTGAAAGATGAAGTAATCAGAGTTTATCAAGATCCCATAGCAACAAAGAAACTTGCAAACCTACCGGAACTGCAGTTCAAGATACAACAAGAAGACGAAGAAATAATCAAGAAACCTATGAAGCTAGAGCATCTAGACTTAGACGATTTCAACCACGCCGTGAAATTAGTGGAAAGTTATAAAGAACAATTAAGTGAACTCAAAACGCCGAAGTTACATTATAATAATATAAGTGTTTGGACAATTGTATTAATCATTTTAATAATTTTTGTAATTATATATGTATTTTACAAAATGTACCTTAGATATAAGAATGAAGGAAACAGTTCTAGATTTAAGGAAACAAAGAGAAAAGAAGAAACAATAAGTATACCCTTAGAAACAATGAATTTTAAATGAATAATGAATTTTATGTATTTAAAAATTAAAAAAAACCTTAATTTTTCATTTACGGTGGGAGGAGTTATGTATCCCCCAATTACCTATATATATTGATATATTGAATCTAATAGGAATTATTAGAAATTGTTAAGTAAAAGTATAAGTTCAATGCAATATTGTAACACAAGGATAACCCAGAGAGGTTATCGACATTTCATGAGAACGGACATGCAACTTTGCATCCGTGAGGGCAGTGATACTGCAGGTGGCAGGTCACAAGCGGTCAACAGACCGCAATTACTTAGAATTAAGATTGATACATTGTAACAAAGTGTAAAGCAGACATGAGATCTGCAAGTTCCCACAAGCCGTGTGAGGGGCAGGTTATTATAAAAAGCCCGGGATCTCAATGCCCGGCAGTCAGTCTTCAAACTCCATACTTCGTTGTTCAAGCTACTCAACCGAGTCAGTCTGAGTTTACAGCTTTTGCATTGTTGTCTACCTAGGCTACTCACCAGTAGAATTAATTTTTTATAAAGTTTTTATGTACAAATTATATTAAAATTTGTTAAGTGTCGAAATTGTTTTTTAAAAACACAGCTCCAAAGGCCCGAACCTTAACTGGCGCAGTCGTAACGGATGTCAAAAGGGCACTGAAAATCCAAAAATCAGAAGATTGGTGACCAAGAATTTTAATTCGAAATTTTGGCAGAACCCAAACCAAGTTGGACGCAGAACAAGAATCGTCTAAAGCCAACAAACAAACCAAGGTGGACAAGATACAGCATCGATCGAGCCCACCAAAGAAACAGATGAAATTAGTGTAAGTTCATTTCCATACCTTTTTTTAACCAGAAACTACAATTGATATATGCTAGTATTATTATTATTGATTACCATTTATTATTATTGTTTTATGAATTTGATTTTTATGAATATTGTTTTGAAAATAATTACAAAGTGAATTATTTCCAAAAAAAAAAACGAGACCTTATTTTGAGAAAGTATTAATCTATGAGACGAATGTTAAAGAGATTTTTTTCTTTAAAAAGCAAATGAGACTTGAATTTAAGAGATTCTTACCACAATTAAATAAAACAAACTCAAAATAAACCAAAAAATAACGGGCGCACATTCACTAACACCAAATAAGAAGCGCGATTCAAACCACGTTTTAAACCGGTAAACTAACGCAAAATTAATTTCAAAGCTAATTCGAACAAACAGTCACGGAACGATTATTTAAAACATTGACCTTATAAATTATAGCAAAACACTCTACTGCGGTAACTTAAAACCACCTAAGATAAGCAAAATACGCGAAGAAAGCATCCTTTATTATACAATTAAAACCTCAGAGAAATCGCTTTCAGAATCTTTGCACAGTACTAAAGTATAACTTCAACAACGCAATTTGCATCATAAGTAATAAACTCATCACGACATAATAAAGCAACGCAGTTTTGCATTCAATACCTACAAGTAATTAATCCATAAAAGCGTGTACAATTGCAACAAACACGGTATAAAATCTAAACGTTTTTCAATTAAAAATTAATCAGCATTTATAGAGTGCATTATTCCAGTACAAATACAGAATAACGCTAAACGTTACCATACAAAGATATAAAACGCTTATAATTGTAACCTGAAAACTTACATTACGAAAGATTCAATTACAAGTCATCACCGAGATATTTAAGAATAAAACTAGACGTAACACTTTAGCAAGTACGGAAAATAAATTAGTAATTCCTATAAATTGAAAATTAACACCTGTAGGTATAGTCATATGTTATTAAGCACGTACGCAATTATTACTAACACTACATCTTTTAGTAGTTCATGCAAACAATAAAGTACAGAAGTAATTAACCTCAAGTTATAATTAGAATACAAGACAGACGAACTGTACGTTTATGCAACTCAAAACCCACGGAAAGAGTATTAATTACGAATTAACAGAACTGAACTAACGCAAACAGAGTAAATACCGAGAGAAACTATTCTTCAGAAAGATAAAAACCGGCAAATCCAAGACTACGGTAATTAATTCAATATTACTGAATATAAATCTCACGTGTACATCACCGCACTGTGTAAATTTTTATTTACCCAATCCAAACTTAAAATTAACAAATTCAAACCAAAAATAACGCTGAAAAATAGCAAAATAAATCTCAATCTTACCAAATTTTTATTTCCACAATCTAAACGTAAAATTAACAAATCCTAACCAAAAATAACGCTGAAAAATAATAAAATAAACCTCGACCTTTACCAAATTTTTATTTACCCAATCTAAACTGAAAATTAACAAATCCAAACCAAAACTAATGCTGAAAATAGCAAAATAAATCTCAATCTTTACAAAATTTGAAATTACCTAACTTAATTGAAAAATTAATAGACCCAAACCGAAATTAACGTTACAAATAGAAAATCAACCCCAATTTTTACAAAATTTGAAATTTCACAACTCAAACGGAAAATTGGTAAATCCGAAGCGAAAATAATAATACAAATAGCAAAATAAACCTCAATTCAAAAAAAATTTTTTTTTTTTTTTGAAATTTCACAAAATCGAAAACAACCGTTAACCAACATGAGTAGCACAGACATGCGGCT
Organism: Platerodrilus igneus; assembly: GCA_036346225.1. NCBI lineage: Eukaryota > Metazoa > Arthropoda > Insecta > Coleoptera > Lycidae > Platerodrilus > Platerodrilus igneus. Next base: position 2,042,012 of record JARFIW010000982.1, on the reverse strand, counting down.
CTATTTGGAGACAATACAGATATATGATGGCACGGAAGCACATCTCTCAAATTTTATTGGAGCAGCCGAAATGTTCCTAAAACCTTCTACAAACCCGGAGATGACGCAAGAAATTCATTGCTTATACGCTTGGTAATAAGTAAACTAACCGGAAGGGCACTAACCTTAATCGCCAGTAGGGACGATTTACAAGAATGGCAGGAGTTTAAACAGCTACTAATTGCATATTTTGGAGACCAACGTAACATAAAATGCCTGGTACGAGACCTAATAAACCTTAGAATGGAACACAATCAATCCCCCTACCAATTCGGAATGAAATGCCAAGACATGAGAAGTTTAATACTAACCAAATTAAAAATCGAAGAAACCGATCAAAACGTTAGACATTTAAAAACAAAAATGTATGACGAAATGGCACTAGACACATACATAAACGCTTTACCAGAACGACTATCGGATAAAATCAGATTCCAACGACCCCAAAATCTAGAGGAAGCTATGAACCTAGTCATAGAAGAAAAAAATGTAATGTATTACCGCAACAGACTATACAATCCCAACGCGAATAAAAGTTATTCACCAATAAAAACCATACAAGCCACAAGACAAACAATCCTTCAACAAAAATTCACACCCTTTAACGCACAAACAAATCAACCGCGAATTAATAACCTCAGCTTCAACAATACAAGTTTCAATAATCAATTTAAACATTTTTCAAAACCAACATTTAACCCAACTTTTACAAAACCAGCATTCCAACCAAGATTTAATCAAAACCTAAACCAACAAAGACCAGCATTCAACGCAAACCCCAATAGAAATACACCAATGACTAATAATCATAACAACCCTAATAATTATTATAAACCAACACCAATGGATACCTCATCTGGTAACACCAGACAACATACAAAGATAACACATATCCGACCAAACCCTCATCAGAAACGCAATTTTACATCGGAAGAATTATTCCATCAAGAAATAGAAAAATTTGACACTGACCAGAATAATTACATTGAGACACCTACGAATAATGAATCAAATCATGCAGAAACTTACGAACGTGACGAACAATACGAAACTTACGAGGAGTAGGACGACGAAAACTCAAACTCAAATTTTCAAATGGACCCATTCATAGACAACCAAACTTAATAAACTTAAATAACATAAATCACTTAGTATTACCATACATAGAAATACCCCACGCCAAATTCAAACTATTAATCGACACCGGATCCTCAAAAACATTAATTAGCCCCAGAACCGTACAAAAACATTATTTAGACTATGTAGAAAGAGAACCATTTAAAATTAAAACAGCCCATCAAACGACATTACACCAATTTGTAGCCAATATACCCTTACCGAGAACATTTAATGTTAAAATGAAACATAAATTTTGTGTATTCGAATTTAACGACAAATATGACGGATTAATCGGAATGGACCTTCTAAGAAAATTAGGAGCCAACATTGACATTAAAAATTGGCTTATTAAGGACAAAATACGGAAAAATCCCAATTAAATTTCAAAACACACAAATTGAACAAAAATACACTATAGCACCCCGAACGGAAAGAAAAATAAAAATCCCAGTAAAATCCAACCAAAATTTAGGAATAATAAATCATATGACCTTTCAACAAGGAGTAAAAACCCCAACTGCCTTAGTTCAAATAGAAGATAATTTTGCAACCACAACAATATTAAATTCAAACGACTACCCCGTAGAATTATCACTGACAGACCCAATTAACGTAGAAGAACTAAATTTTAACAAAATGGAAATAGACGAAAATTCAGAAAACGATTACAACCCAATAGAACATGACGAAATGTTAAGAGAAAATTTAACTAACATCCGCTTCAATACCGACATCAATCAAGAAGAAGAAAAGCAATTAAAAACTTATGTTTTGAATACCGCGACATATTCCATTGCGAAGGAATACCATTAACATTCACCAACACAGTAAAACATAATATCGAGTTAACAGACAACCAGCCAATTTTTACAAAAGCATATAGACTACCTCATGCAAGCCAAGAAGAAGCTGACAGACAAGTAGCAGACTTATTAGACCAAGACATAATCCAGCACTCCAATTCACCATGGAGCAGCCCCGTGTTAATAGTACCTAAGAAATTAGACGCAACCGGAAAGAGAAAGTACAGAATGGTAATAGATTATAGAAAGTTAAATGAAAAAACGGTAGATGACAAATATCCACTACCAAATATAACCGAAATTTTAGACAAATTAGGCAAATGTCATATTTTACAACATTAGACCTAGCATCAGGATACCATCAGGTACAGATGGAAGAAAAAGACATATCAAAAACAGTCTTCAGCACACCTAGAGGACATTACGAGTACAAACGAATGCCATTTGGATTAAAGAACGCACCCGCTACTTTCCAGAGAGTCATGGACAATATACTACGAGGAATACACAATGAAAAATGCCTTGTATACCTTGACGACCTCATAGTTTATTCCACACCATTGGTAGAACACATAGAAAGATTGAAAGAAGTATTCGAAAGACTTAGACAAGCACATTTTAAAGTACAATTAGACAAAAGTGAATTTTTACAAAAAGAAGTATCTTTTTTGGGACATGTAATAACACCCCAAGGAGTAATGCCAAATCCAGACAAAACAAATGCAGTTCTAAATTACCCATTACCAAAGACAACCAAAGAAATTAAAGGATTTCTAGGACTTAGTGGTTACTACCACAAATTCATTAAAGGTTACGCTCAGATAACCAAACCCCTGACAAACTGTTTAAAAAAGGGAAACAAAATTGAACACACCCCGGAATTTATTAAAGCCGTAGACAAAATTAAAAACATATTAACGAATCACCCTGTATTAGAATACCCAGACTTTACAAAACCATTTATACTGACGACAGACGCATCGAATGTAGCATTAGGCGCAGTATTGAACCAAGGAAAAGTAGGTTGCGATAAACCCATCAGCTACGCATCCAGAACCCTAAATGAAACCGAACAAAAATATAGTACCATAGAAAAAGAATTATTAGCCATAATTTGGGAAACAAAATATTTTAGACCTTACTTATGCGGAAGAAAATTTTACATATACACCGATCATAGACCACTAGTATGGCTATGCAAACTGAAAGAACCGAATTCAAAATTACAAAGATGGAGAATCAGACTCGAAGAGTATGATTACGAAATTATATATAAAAAAGGAATCTATAACAACAACGCAGACGCTTTAAGCAGAATCCAACTCAATGCATTAGAAACGGAATCCATTATAGGAAACGTAGACGAAGAAGAAATAAGGGAAGATCCAGACGAGATCGACACGATACATTCGACACAAAACGAAGAACCAAAAAACGCGATTAAAATTTTAAACGAAGCAATCGATATGAAACGCAACCAATTTATAATAACCGAAGTTTTAAATAACCCCAATCCAGTAAAATATACAAAAGTAGATAACAAAAAGATATACCAAATTCAAATAACTAAAGACGACAACGAGAAACAAATAATTAAAATTCTAAAAGAATACACCCCCGAGAATAAACGATTTTATTTTTATTTCAACACCGAACATTTATACCAAAGATTTTCAGAATTATACATTAAATTATTCAATAACTCTGGACCTGAACTCATCAGATGTACTAGAAAACTAATAACACTAGACGACCCCGACGAAATAAACGATGTAATTAGGAATCAACACGAAGGAAAAACCAACCATCGTGGAATTAACGAAACTATAAAGCAACTTGTAAGACGTTATTATTTTAAAGATATGAAGGACTTGACCACAGATTTTATTAACCAAAGCGAACTATGTGACAGAGCGAAATACGAAACCCCCAAAGATACCCTTAATGTTAACCAAAACACCCGACAAACCATTTCAAAAACTACATGCCGATACTCTAGTAGTAGAAGCGCAAAACTATCTAACAATTATAGACGCATTCACAAAAATAGGCCAAGCAATACCAATCACATCCAAAAATAGCATCGACGTGACCCAAGGATTTTTACAATATTTCACATTTTACGGAACACCCGAATCAATAACTCTAGACAATGGTAGCGAATTTAAAAATGAGACGATACAAATCACTTTAGAACTACACAAAATAAAAATTCATTTCATAACGGAAAACCACCCTGAATCAAACGGACTAATTGAACGACTACATTTAACCCTGTTAGAACAAATTCGATTATTAAGAATAAATTATAAAAAGGAACATATAACCAATTTAATGTCATACGCACTAATCGCTTATAATAACACAATTCACTCATCGACAAATTTTACACCCTTAGAATTAACCTTAGGACATTCAGATTCACGAAATCCCTATGACATACACTACAATAAAGAAGTATATCAACAATACGCGAAAGACCACAAACAAAAACTAAAAATAACATACGACAAGGTAAAAGACAAATTAGAGAACGATAAAGAACGTATCACCACAACCCGAAATAAAAATACCGACTCAAATAAATTTTCAATAGGACAAACCGTGTATGAGAAAAACTTTCAAAGCAAGCGATATAAAACAGCACCCAGAAATTTAGGACCATTTAAAATTAAGAAAATATCAGATAAAAACATAGCAGTAAGAAACAACGGTAAAATAACAAAGTACATTCATTTGAAAAACCTAAGACACCCTGTAATTTCAGATGGACAGTCATCACCCTTACCGTCAACCTCCACCCAGGTAGAACGGACAACCCAATAATAATAAATAAAAAACAACCCCGGTATACTACCAATAAACTAGGCAGTATACAAATTACAATATTTACTCAAATAATATCCACCCTTACTTTAATGCAACAAATTTTAGCAACGTTAGAAAACGCAGTAACATTTGCAAAATTAAATACCCTACACTCTAGTATTATTGAACCAACCGATTTATTAAACGAATTAATAAGAATTAGATCATATATAATTAACAGCAAATTACCTTTTGATGTAACAGAATCGAACATTCTAATATTTGAAGAGATAGCTATAGTAAAAGGCTACATTAAGAATAACGAAATAATATTTTTAATAGAAATCCCGATAGTAGAAAGTAACAATTATAATTATTATCATTTATTTGCTTTTCCATCGAAAGTTACTAGCACATACCAAGTAATCATACCCAAAACTAAATTTCTATCCCTAAATGAACTGAGATATGGTTATACAAACAAAAAATGTACTGAAGTAACACCAAACCAATATTTATGTCAATCGATGACGACAACAACCATTAAAGAAGACAGCCCGTGTGAAGTACAACTATTAAAAATCTCAAATCATTACGAAAACTGTGAATCCAAACAAGTGCAAATAACTAACATGAAAATTCAAAAAGTTACAGATAACAAATGGATAGCCATTTTTCAAACAGAAGTAATAGCAACCATCAACTGCAACCAAGATGAAAATAACCAAGCATTAATCGGAAGCAAACTAATTACCCTCAAAGAAGATTGTTATGCGAAATTGAAAGATGAAGTAATCAGAGTTTATCAAGATCCCATAGCAACAAAGAAACTTGCAAACCTACCGGAATTACAGTTCAAGATACAACAAGAAGACGAAGAAATAATCAAGAAACCTATGAAGCTAGAGCATCTAGACTTAGACGATCTCAACCACGCCGTGAAATTAGTGGAAAGTTATAAAGAACAATTAAGTGAACTCAAAACGCCGAAGTTACATTATAATAATATAAGTGTTTGGACAATTGTATTAATCATTTTAATAATTTTTGTAATTATATATGTATTTTACAAAATGTACCTTAGATATAAGAATGAAAGAAACAGTTCTAGATTTAAGGAAATAAAGAGAAAAAAAGAAACAATAAGTATACCCTTAGAAACAATGAATTTTAAATGAATAATGAATTTTATGTATTTAAAAATTAAGAAAAACCTTAATTTTTCATTTACGGTGGGAGGAGTTATGTATCCCCCAATTACCTATATATATTGATATATTGAATCTAATAGGAATTATTAGAAATTGTTAAGTAAAAGTATAAGTTCAATGCAACATTGTAACACAAGGATAACCCAGAGAGGTTATCGACAGTTCATGAAAACGGACATGCAACTTTGCATCCGTGAGGGCAGTGATACTGCAGGTGGCAGGTCACAGGCGGTCAACAGACCGCAATTACTTAGAATTAAGATTGATACATTGTAACAAAGTGTAAAGCAGACATGAGTTCTGCAAGTTCCCACAAGCCGTGTGAGGGGCAGGTTATTATAAAAAGCCCGGGAGCTCAATGCCCGGCAGTCAGTCTTCGAACTCCATACTTCGTTGTTCAAGCTACTCAACCGAGTCAGTCTGAGTTTACAGCTTTTGCATTGTTGTCTACCTAGGCTACTCACCAGTACAATTAATTTTTTATAAAGTTATTATGTACAAATTATATTAAATTTTGTTAAGTGTCGAAATTGTTTTTTAAAAACACAGCTCCAAAGGCCCGAACCTTAACTCGCATTTAGTAAAAATAAGTAATTTCGTGTATTTGAAACCCCATTTCTAACCTTAATAGATGTATTAAAAACACGTTTTGATGTTAAACACAAATATTTTCTATAAAATGCAACCCCTTTTGCATTAAAAAGCAATTCAAATTTAAATTAATTACCATGTGGATTACAGAAATCTATTTTAAATAAAGAATTCTTTAGAATATAGTCATACATATTTAAAACTACGTAAATAAACTCATTCATAGATGAAACATTTATTCCAAGAAGCGGCCGGAGCACTAAAACACCCAGAGAATGTAATAGAAATTGATAAAAAATATTTATTACGTTCGCATTCACTGTTAAAGAAAAGCGATGCACCACAATAATCGTAAATGTGTTGAACAAGGACAAACAGCGCGCGTCACAAATAAGTGAATGTTATTTTGATTTAAATCGCGAGCTGTTGCTTTGCGAAAATGATATTTGAAGTATGCAGTAAGCATACAGTAATTTAATAGTTACGATGGTACAATGAATATAGAAGTGATGTTTTAGACGCAAATTACATAAAAAAACTATTAATTACAATAAAGAGAGAAAATTCTTCAGTATAAAGCTATTTCAAAATTTTTTTAAATAATTAAAAGGAAGATTTAAGCGTAATGTACTTTGGTAACTGCTATTTGAAATAAGGATTCTAAATATGGAAAATCTTGTAAGCTGTTTTGACGTCAATTTAAAATAAGAAAATATTTAATTACGAGGAGCGTTTTTGTGGATTCTGCAGGTACAATAATGATTGTTAATCATATAACTTTTTTTGTGAAAATTTTTTGCCAGGAATATTTGTGTTCAGAGTTGTAAATACTCTGACCTTTTAATAGATTATCTGTCAAGGATTCTTTTGGCCAAAACAATTCTTACAAGCGTGGGAATAATCATAACCAGGTAAACCATGTATAAAAGAACAATTTTAATTCTGTAAATTTAAAATAAAATAAGGAAATTTTTTTTTTAATTATTTTATGTTTGAAAGAAACGATGTCGTAAATGTTATATGCTTATGTATAAGAGAAAATATTTTACACCATATAAAAGCTTTAATATTGCTGTGTTTGATTTCACTTTGAAAATTCCGTCAATTCCATTGAGCTAGCCAGGCAAAGTTAAAAAGGAAAGTAAGTGAACAATTTCAGGTTTACAAATGCTAAATCTCTTAGTGACGTTCTCAACGCGGCGTTATCACAGCACTCTTTCAGCGGCGCTCCAACGCTAGGCCACTTTTATATCGCTCTTTTAGTGGCGCTTCAACGCGAGATCTTAACTTTTCATTTTTTTAGTTATGTCCCAAAGCGGGACCTTACTAGAGCAATATATATATATATATATATATATATATATATATATATATATATACATACAAATACTTTAGGTAGTTTTTTACACAAGGTAAGTTAATAAATACTAACGTATTACAATTAATAATACGAAATAATAACTTGTGTAGAAAAACTACCTAAAATATTTATATATTTAATACTTGGCTTATAGCCGTAATTTTGAGCCTTGCCTGCTGTCTATACCTGACAATATCAGATATGATTGACAAAAATGCTAAACATAATTGAAAGTTAGGTTTATGTATAGTTCTGTACACGATTTAGATTTGTAAATTTCCCAGTTATAGTCATCGGTCTCGGTGGCGTAATTGGTAAACGCGCAGTCCCGGCAAGACTGAGATGCAGATTCAAATTCTGTCCAAGACCTTATATTTTCCTTCTTTCAATTACTAGCTCGATTTTAAATGATCGTTTGGGCTTTGCATAAAGTCTAAGTTATTATTTCATCTTATTAATTATTATATATATATATATATATATATATATATATATTGCTATGATAATAGGGTAGTTTAGGGGTAGCTTAAGTCATGGGGGTCGTAGAAGAAATAAAAACAACTTCCACATCAAGAAATTAAGAAATTATAAGAGAAAATCGGTCACCCTACATATTGTTAATTGAGAGCACACTGTATATGAAATACATGGGATTAAATGCATGAGAACATAAAGAGGTCTAACGGTAATTTACAAGTAAAGATAAGATTTTAAAACGCAACAAATTGCATCAAAATTAAATCACCGGGAAACCTAGATAAATTGGGATTGCAAAGATGTAACAATTGCGTCAAAAATATCATCGTGAACGCATTCTAAGTAATTCATATTAGAAAATCGTTACGTGACTGTAAGAAATCACATTTGTTCAAAAATCCAATATTCTGTAGAAATAAACAAGCACCGGGCAATTCAATTTAGGCGATAAAATTTAACAAACGTCCGAATACGTGAGTTAATAGAAGGCAAAAGTTGGAATTTCTCAAATAATACCACAATATGCGGGAGGCGTACGTGACAGTCAAGGCATGCATTGAAAGATTTAAACTAAATAATTGGTAAAAAAAACCCAAGGTATACGAGATAAGCGAAAGTATCGTCCCAGAATGTAAATATGCCAATGAAATCAGGCGAAGGTAAGCCTTATATATACAATAGTGACGGAGCGACAGTTTAATCTATATTCAAACTGAGCCACGACTATATTCAAAAGTGTTAAGAATTTACGTAAACAGTGAAGCAAAAATCAAAGTAAATCAGAGTTAAAAAGTGCAAGAATGTATGCAACGAAAATAAGCCGATCTAAAAATAGACGTATGAAGACGTAAGAAGTTGATGTAAAGGGGGATATTGATGATGAAATAAAATGTTCAGAAGAAATAAAATATAGAGTGAAGACATCAGTAATGAAGAATTAATAGGATCAGAATCCAGAATAGCAAAGGGTGTAAATAAATTAGAAGTTGTAGACACGGAGCCGTTTAATAAAACTCCACCAGAAAGAGAATCAAGAAAATATATCGGTTTTTATACAAAAGGGCAAATTTATAAGTGTGAAGTGGTTCCTTTTGGTTTGATAGAAAATAAAGATATGATATGTTAAAATGATGTAACAATTGCATCAAAAATATCATTGTACACGCATTCTAAATAATTCATTATTAGAAAATTGTTACGTGACTGGAAGAAATCACATTTGTTCAAAAATCCAATATTCTGTAGAAATAAACAAGCACCAGGCGATTCAATTTAGGGGATAAAATTTAACAAACATCCGAATACGTGTGTTAATAGAAGGCAAAAGTTGGAATTTCTCAAACAATACCACTATATGCGAGAGACGTACGTGACAGTCAAGGCATGCATTAAAAGATTTAAACTAAATAATTGGTAAAAATCCCAAGGTATGCGAGATAAGCAAAAGTATCGTCCCAGAATGTAAATAAGCCAGGTGGAGGTAGACCATATATATACGATAGCGACGGAGCGACAGTTTAGTCTATATTTTAACTGAGCCACGACTATATTCAAAAATGTTAAGAATTTACGTAACCAGTGAAGCAAAAAGCAAAGTAAATCAGAGTTAAAAAATGCGAGAATTTATGCAACGAAAATAAGCCAATCTAAAAATAGACGTAAGTAAAACGACTTAATTAAAATCCATTTCTAATATCAATAAAATAGGGTTTTCAATCTGGACTTTAATTTTGGCTTTTAATATCGACTTTTAATTTCGACTTTCAATTGATGACATATTTTGATTGAGATGCCTCTAATTTGGGATATTTAAGACGACTTTAATTTAGGACTTTGATCTTTGAACATACTCAAACTTTGGAAATAGTTTAAAAATAAAAGTATTTTAATTTGGACATATTCTGACTTGGTACGATTATAGTTGGAGATCATTTATGGGGTAAGCACATTAATAAGCAAAGCGGACACAGAAAGGAGATGCAGATCATGGACTGGGATGGAACTACAGAACCCATTCCAGGTTAGCAATCTTAATACACTTTATTATTGAAAACTGTTTTTAATTTAATATTTATCACGCTGTGTATTTATAAGAGTCATCGAAAAGGGTCAGTTAACAATTTATGACAAGGGAATAGGCATCTTGGAACGTTCAAAGATCTCTGAATAAGCAAAAGATAATTTTGTTGACTTTCAGAAAACCATAAATTCGATATATGTAGATGTTCTGTAAAAAGAGAAAATGTTGAGAGTTGTAAATATTATCAATGGTTATATTGTGTATTATAGAATTGCTTTATTTGATTCAATAAGATCTATTCGGGGTAAAAGTCTAATTTAACATTTCATAACATTGGGGTATAAAATAGTAGAGGAATCAGACAGTTAATATCACAGCAAATTTAATGACACACCAATCATAAGGCAAAACATAGCAAAATTTTATGACGGTCCAACGCTGGGGCGAATAACACAGCAAATTTATGGTACGGCTAATCGTGGTGCGAATAACACAGCCATTCACTATAATATATATATATATATATATATATATATATATATATATGAATGATATTAGCAGGTTGAGTCAGCTGGTTATTAAAGCGTACTTTATTATATTAGCTTTGGTTTATTTCAAACCTTTATCAAAGAAACTACAAAAACGTCATTATGGACATCAAGCAATATACAATAAGTACTTACTAAATTGAGGTTGAATGCACATCAATATCATTGAACTATATAAAACTTAAAAGTATACATCAAATTTTAAAATTGAACAATAAAACATTTAAAACTGTAAACTATAAACTATTTGCCTTGTGAACATGTATACTGTAAATAACCTTCAACGATAATTCTTTTATAATTTTGACAATTGTATTCTAAACCTGTCTTGATAGAGTGTGGGTTTAGTGGGTTTAGTGGGTATAGTTTATAGTTTACAGTTTTAAATGTTTTATTGTTCAATTTTAAAATTTGATGTATACTTTTAAGTTTTATATAGTTCAATGATATTGATGTGCATTCAACCTCAATTTAGTAAGTACTAATTGTATATTGCTTGATGCCCATAATGACGTTTTTGTAGTTTCTTTGATAAAGGTTTGAAATAAACCGAAAGCTAAGAATATAATAAAGAGTACGCTTTAATAACCAGCTGACCTACAACCTGCTAATATCATTCAATATATTCAAATCAGCAAGGTCGTTATACTACATAACATATATATATATATATATATATATATATATATATATATAAAATAAGATGTATCTGTAAACAAACTCTTATGAAAATAATAAGAGCTTATTGACGAATACAAATAGGGCTAATAGTTGTATAGCCATTAACAAAAAACAATAGCTGTATTACTTTACAGGGGAAGAAACATCCACCAACCGGCCGGTTTCAGCTTCCTTAAGCATCTTCAGAGCGAATTAGTTTCTAACCCTATAAAGTAATTTCTTATTGCGGACTTGTCTTTTTATTATATATATATATATATATATATATATATATAAGTTTTATAGAAAAATTTCAAATTTTATTAATATGTTTAATAAGTAGGGAGCTGGACGCTAATAGATTAAGTGCCACAAGTGAACTTCGTATTGTACCAATTTTTACGAGTAAGATATTTAAATACTGGTTTACAATCGCAACCTGAATAAATTTTAAAGGTGAAAATCGCCCCTCGTGTACAACCACACTTTTCGTTATATTGAATAATGCTGCACGTGTACATGGTGTAATAAACGGACTGCAGAGTAATTACTTTTCCTTGCACTTATGGAGATTGCACTACAGTATATATCCTGGTCAGTACTGTATAGGCGAAATGTATAAACGTATTCACCGATTTATTTGAAAGGGTGCACCTATTGAAATACACCACGATACTAATGCGGCGAAGTCCTTTTTTTCATACAAGTAATGCATGCCAATGGTTTTGCTTTGTTTGGGGAGATGCACATAAATTACATTAAAAATAAATTTAAGATTATTGCCTATGAGTCGCAAAAATTTAATCGTGAGTAATGCTTTAATTATACAACCTAGCAATTTTAAGAATTTAACCAAAAATTTCTTATCAGTAATCGTTGTAACTAAACGTAAATCAACATTTTTATAGTCACGGCGTTTATTAAAGCCATTAGTTTCTAGTCGTTGTGCGCGGGACTTTAGCGTGATGTGCGCGCGTAAGCGTTTACCTTATAATATAAAAGCTTTATCTGTTTTCTTGAAGGTGAATGTAAGTGAATGACATTATCGCGCTTTGCAACGCACAATCGTTAAAACATTAATAGGGCGACAGCTCGTGGCCGTAACGGCGAGGCATCATGAATGACAAATGTTCTCTAATTCCCGCGCGATAGCGCCTTGACTCTTTTATTTTTAAACGTGTTATTAAAACGCTTCTCGGGACTTGGTCCCATAACGTTCTTGCAAATTCTTTTGGAATGTGAAAAGGAAACCGACACACTGGAGCACATAATCAACAATCTACCTTCTTCTTTTTTGTCATCCTTTGTAGCAGTTGATACAAGTATATCTTTAACTGGGTAGCAAACTGTGTTAACTAAACAGAACTTATATTGATTTCTCGTATATGAATTAGTATCCCAGTCCAAAGTTTCAGATTAACCGATAGACTAAAATAAAATTAAAGTTGCAAGATACGTTTTCCGAATAAGTGATGTTTTCAATTTGCATACAGCTTTGATGATCCATTAGATAAGAGTAATAGTCAGGCGTGTGCAATGCAAACTTTCTAGGAATTGATTAAAAGTTTTTCTAATGAAGAAAACCACGATATTCAAGCTTTTAAGAATTGTAATGAAGTCGCAGATTGATTTCTTTAATTGTGTTTCTGCTCGCTAAAGCTCAACTCGAACAGGAGTTGAGAGAATGAATCGCCAGTTGGTGTTCACTATACTATTTCCATTTGGTGGTGTCGAGAAAATTCCAAGAACATCTGCGATTATTGTTGTTGGTATACGGAGGAAGCTATTACAGTGGACACGCGGCGGTTGAACATTAAGGAATGGAAACTGCAAAAAGTTAGAAAGTAGGTTGCTTTTACGCAGGAAATTGTTCCTTTCAGTCTGAAACGTGTGAAGTGAAAACAGACAAGTACAAATTACGTTTGCTTCGTAAAGCTTTTCCCGTGTAATTGTCAGTTATTACAAGTCATCTGCATATGTATAAGCTAAATATTTCTTCTTACGAAACACTGCAAATAAACACCCCATTTATGTCAAAGGCAGACAGTGCAAATGCGTATTGTGATCTATTATTGTGTAAAGTTCCCGTTCGGTCAGCAACCGTTTCATTAATCACCGATGATATTAATTCCGGACATTCATCAGACCCACGCTATGGTCTGCGTTCTTATGGGTATACTAACTAAACTACGCACAGGTTGTGGATAGTTTAACAGACTATATGTTTTATCTAACAGCTTGGCGCTGATGATGAAATGATTGACCGGCCGCGTGACGGCGATCTGCCACTGACAGCAATCATTTTCCGAGTGCTAATGAAGAGTTTTTTCCTGACGATTTCAAACTCTCGCGGTTCATTGGGGACGACGGATGATTTGAAGGGACACGTTATTGCCAGTGACAGCATCCGCTGGGTCATTTATATACCCAAGGTCAATTAGATTTGCATGATACGCTTTGCAAGTGGCATCGCTATTCCTGCGTTAATATTGTCCACTAATTATTCTTCGTCGGGTATCTAGTATTGACGGAGCAGCTGCTTGTTTTTATTAGCGTACGGATGGGATTGTAGCGGGCCGCGCAGTCACACCTTCTCCATGTTCCGCAGTCTGCATTCCCTGCACGCCGCTCCAAAATTACAAATGGATGCCATTTAATTACATTGTCTTGGCAAGTAGTTCTAAAAGTAACGGCCTGGAGTTAGTTAGCAAAATGAGAGCCGGCGAGTTTGCAATCCGTAATCAGACCGGCTTAAAGCTTGTCAAATAAACATTCACTGTGGTACAACTGTTCGGGGGTAATTTTAATTTACACTAAGAAATTACAAAATACCCTATTTTATTCATTCACCGTATCACTTTAAAATTTTCAATTACAATTGTAGCTAAACGATGAAGAGTATAGAAAGTTTATGCGCTTTAGATTGAGCTTTACGCTTGACTTCAATCGAAATTTCCTTAATACTTCATTAACCAAAGTTGATGAAACGTTAAAAATATTGTAAAAAAAATTGACGAAAATGAAAATTAATATGTCCCTTGTTTGTACATGGGGATAATAATTTACATGCGTTATAATTAAAATTCGGTTGATTTACGATTCGAACTTAATGTTCTATTGTGACTGTGTTGTTTGAATTAAAATTGCATTCGAAACAAAATTTCTATTTGAAAGAGAAAATGTTATTTGTAGACTCTGGAAAATACAGGAACCCTATGTCGTCCTCATGTCGCTTTCGCCGCCTCTCGACACGCATTCATAGATGGTTTGCTGGCACTGCGGAGCAAAGGCAATCTTGAAGCTTCCATCTAGACTCAGGTGCACACTTCAACTTAAAAGCGAATGAATATAAACGATTGAATACAATCGATAAACAGTATCAGTTTATACGTTGTCTTTGAAACCTTCAATAGCATGCTGTGCCTGTAAAGCATGGCGGCCCGCGCTCGACCCGTTAACAAAAGAGCTAAAGAGCCGGTCGGCTCCCTCGGGACCGACTTGATGAGCGCCTCCCGCGTAGCTTTCAACTACTCGAGACCCCATTCCAAGCGGTTACTTTTGGATAACAATACACTCCTGACTTATAAATGTCACCAAAGGGGTTATGAGAATTGACGTCTACGAACAGAGAATTAATTTTAGCTGCCTGTTTGAAAATTTGTCAGATTGTTGGATACCACGGTAGGCTTAGCAGACCCTAACATATTGTAGCTAAAGTCTAATAATTGGGCTAATCTTGAACCAAAACAGGAATTGCATTTGATTATCAAAACGTCGCTGAATAATATATATGGTAGGTATTAAAGTAAAGCTAATAACGAAACGAAATTGCTCTACAACAGTGCCTGATTATCCACTTTGGTCACGAGCTAGAATATAGTAAGTTAGCATTAATAGACAGTTGCTGCTCCTGTACTTAAAATTATTTTTTTACTTACTACATACGCTCCTTGTTTAATGTATAAATATGTTCCTAGAGTCGTGTCCACGCGCCTTTATTAAAACGATGTATTTGAAGTTGTTTTTCCAATTCTTAAGTAATATAAACGGCATGCTTTTGCAATTAATAAATCACTAAAAAAGGGTCCACGCTTTCGTAATTGGCAAATTTGCTTATTCGAGAGTTACTTAGATCGGTAAGATGCATCTGTTCAGTAACTAAACAATCTAATATACATGCCTAAGTTGGTATCCATACGGTAGCCAGTCGACAAGGACCGAACTTACTAAAATATGCATTGTTGTATCTTTTAATCTGATCCATTAAAATACTAAAGTTTTAGAAAAGTCACTATTTATATTGGCAACATGCGTCAAAGTGAGCTTGGATTTTAGGAAAGTCACTCAGCCAGTGTTTTTCTAAATATGCCATTTAATAAAAGCACAAACTACGAGAACCCGTTTTGCTAAAGCCCTAAAATATATTTTGAGGAGATTGGCACAATCTCCAATCTGGGGTTCATAATCATTTGTAAAAGGATATTACATCATTAAAAACTATGAAAGAAGTTTCTGAAACAAATCCAGTTTCTATATAACTGAACAAAAAATTTGCAGGCACCATGAGTGTAAGAGAGAAACACTATAATTAAGAAACAAGAAGAAAAACTTACTTCGCAGACCAAGCCTAATCGCTGAGTACATTGGACGCTTCATAGTTCACCTACAGTTTGCAGAGCTGCTAAATTCCAAAAGAATCTAACTGGGGAGTTGAAATGTTATCCACTTCGACTTTGAAGAGCAAAAATTTACCTAATAACTAGAGTGAAATATTATATAATATATATATATATATATATATATATATATATATATGAAGTATTTGATTATCAACGTTTGACGTACCGTTCTTATATACTAATACTGACTGTTCATTAAGTCTAAACAAATAAACATTTTACATTAATGTTAATCAACGTTTGATGTAGATGGTCTTTTCAGATCTTTTGCATCTAGTAAATACGTCTATTCTTCTGATTTGCCAATCTTAAAGAACTATCTATGTTTTATCTGTCCATGTCTCAAGCCAATGTAGCGCAATCTCACGACATTGCATCTTTACAGCTTAAATAATATTCGATTACTTCTTCGACTCTTCAATTTATATATAACTATTGAAGTTTGTTTCATGCTGTCCTAAATAAAATTGTACGATTGCATATGTAGCTGCATCAGACTTATCGACCGCATTGCATCATGACGTTTCCCCATTACCCATGTACATTATTATTACTAATATCTTGCATTGGTCAAAAATTTCTTGACCTTCTTGTATACTCAATGCTTAAATTTGTTTCTGGAAAACCATAATAAAAATTTTTTACATTATATTGTTAATCAGACTTTCGACTCGTCCTAGATGGTCTTTATCAAGAGTCATATATCACTACATGTACATTATATCTTAACAAAATCAGTTTACCATTGCATGTTAATTTGGTGATCTCTTCTAAGACTTGCAGTCTTGTAAAATATCAGTCTATTTTCGATTTGCCAATTTGTTATAGAACTATTAATTTGTTTCATCTGTCCTATAGTACATCATCATGATGTAGACCTCAGTCACGTCGAACGCATTGATCTTCACCATGTTTAAAATTTGATTGTATTTGACCTTCTTATAACAAACTTAAGTTTGTTTCTGAAAAAGGTCAAAAAAAAAAAATTTTTACATTAATGGTGTAATCAGACGTTTCGACCGTCGCCAGAGGCTTTACAATGAGCCCCATACACTACAGTACATATACTACAAATAACTAGTTCATTGATTAAAAATTGGTACAGATATCAGTAAAAATTCGTTATTTTCGATTTGCCATTATAGAACTGTTAATTTTTTATCTGTCCAAGGACATGCCAATGTGCTGCAAGACGATTGCATCCACCAGTTTAATATTTGATTGATCTGACTTCTTAATACTATTGAAATTTGTTTCTTGGGAAAAGGCATAATAAAAATTTTTTACATTATATGTGTTAACCAGACGTTTCGACCGTCGCCAGATGGTCTTTATCAGATAAATGTCGCTAGATGGTCTTTATCAATGATAAAGACCATCTAGCGACGGTCGAAACGTCTGATTAACACACATATAATGTAAAAATTTTTTTTTATTTATTTAGACCTTTTTCCCAAGAAACAAACTTTCAAGTATTAGTATATAATAGAAGGTCAAGAAATACCAATCAAATATTAATTAGAAGCATTGGTGAAAAGATGCAATGTCGTCGATATCTAGCAGCTACATATGGCATGTACACTATAGGACAGATAAACAAATTAACTAGTTCCTATAATAAATTGGCAAATCAGAAGGATAGACGAATATTTTTACTAAGATGCAAGTCTGAAGAGATTACACCAACATTTTTGAACATCAATGTAAAACATAGATATTTGTTAAGATATAATGTACATGTAGTGTATTATAGGGGAAAAAAACATCATTGATAAAGACCATCTAGCGACGGTCGAAACGTCTGATTAACACACATATAATGTAAAAAAAAATTTTTATTTATTTAGACCTTTTCCCAAGAAACAAACTTTCAAGTATTAGTATATAAAAGAATGGTCAAGAAATACCAATCAAATATTAATTAGAAGCATGGGTGAAAAGATGCAATGTCGTCGATATCTAGCAGCTACATATGACATGTACCTATAGGACAGATAACAATATTAACTAGTTCCTATAATAATGCCAATCAGAAGGATAGACGAATATTTTTACAAGATGAAGTCTGAAAGATTCACCAACTTTTTGAACATCAATGTAAAACATAGATATTTGTTAAGATATAATGACTGTAGTGTTTATAGGGGAAAAAACCATCTTATATGATAAAGACCATCTAGCGACGGTCGAAACGTCTGATTAACACACATATAATGTAAAAAATTTTATTTATTTAGACCTTTTCCCAAGAAACAAACTTTCAAGTATTAGTATATAAAGAAGGTCAAGAAATACCAATCAAATATTAATTAGAAGCATGGGTGAAAAGATGCAATGTCGTCGATATCTAGCAGCTACATATGGCATGTACACTATAGGACAGATAAACAAATTAACTAGTTCCTATAATAAATTGGCAAATCAGAAGAATAGACGAATATTTTTACTAAGATGCAAGTCTGAAGAGATTACACCAACATTTTTGAACATCAATGTAAAACATAGATATTTGTTAAGATATAATGTACATGTAGTGTATTATAGGGGAAAAAAACATCATTGATAAAGACCATCTAGTGACGGTCGAAACGTCTGATTAACACACATATAATGTAAAAAAAAATTTTTATTTATTTAGACCTTTTTCCCAAGAAACAAACTTTCAAGTATTAGTATATAAAAGAAGGTCAAGAAATACCAATCAAATATTAATTAGAAGCATGGGTGAAAAGATGCAATGTCGTCGATATCTAGCAGCTACATATGACATGTACACTATAGGACAGATAAACAAATTAACTAGTTCCTATAATAAATTGGCAAATCAGAAGGAATAGACGAATATTTTTACTAAGATGCAAGTCTGAAGAGATTACACCAACATTTTTGAACATCAATGTAAAACATAGATATTTGTTAAGATATAATGTACATGTAGTGTATTATAGGGGAAAAAAACATCATTGATAAAGACCATCTTTTTTTTTTTATTTATTTAGACCTTTTTCCCAAGAAACAAACTTTCAAGTATTAGTATATAAAAGAAGGTCAAGAAATACCAATCAAATATTAATTAGAAGCATGGGTGAAAAGATGCAATGTCGTCGATATCTAGCAGCTACATATGGCATGTACACTATAGGACAGATAAACAAATTAACTAGTTCCTATAATAAATTGGCAAATCAGAAGAATAGACGAATATTTTTACTAAGATGCAAGTCTGAAGAGATTACACCAAAAAAAAAAAAAAAAAAAAAAAAACCCCCCATCTAGCGACGGTCGAAACGTCTGATTAACACACATTTTTTTTTTTTTTTTTTTTTTTTTTTTTTTTTTTTTTTTTTTTTTTTTTTTTTTTTTTTTTTTTTTTTTTTTTTTTTTTTTTAAAAAAAAAAAAAAAAAAAAAAAAAAAAAAAAAAAAAAAAAAAAAAAAAAAAAAAAAAAAAAAAAAAAAAAAAAAAAAAAAAAAAAAAAAAAAAAAAAAAAAAAAAAAAAAAAAAAAGGTCAAGAAATACCAATCAAATATTAATTAGAAGCATGGGTGAAAAGATGCAATGTCGTCGATATCTAGCAGCTACATATGGCATGTACACTATAGGACAGATAAACAAATTAACTAGTTCCTATAATAAATTGGCAAATCAGAAGGATAGACGAATATTTTTACTAAGATGCAAGTCTGAAGAGATTACACCAACATTTTTGAACATCAATGTAAAAC
Source organism: Platerodrilus igneus (assembly GCA_036346225.1). NCBI lineage: Eukaryota > Metazoa > Arthropoda > Insecta > Coleoptera > Lycidae > Platerodrilus > Platerodrilus igneus. The sequence continues at coordinate 2,021,973 of JARFIW010000982.1, read as the reverse complement.
ATAGATATTTGTTAAGATATAATGTACATGTAGTGTATTATAGGGGAAAAAAACATCATTGATAAAGACCATCTAGCGACGGTCGAAACGTCTGATTAACACACATATAATGTAAAAAAAATTTTTTATTTATTTAGACCTTTTTCCCAAGAAACAAACTTTCAAGTATTAGTATATAAAAGAAGGTCAAGAAATACCAATCAAATATTAATTAGAAGCATGGGTGAAAAGATGCAATGTCGTCGATATCTAGCAGCTACATATGGCATGTACACTATAGGACAGATAAACAAATTAACTAGTTCCTATAATAAATTGGCAAATCAGAAGGATAGACGAATATTTTTACTAAGATGCAAGTCTGAAGAGATTACACCAACATTTTTGAACATCAATGTAAAACATAGATATTTGTTAAGATATAATGTACATGTAGTGTATTATAGGGGAAAAAAACATCATTGATAAAGACCATCTAGCGACGGTCGAAACGTCTGATTAACACACATATAATGTAAAAAATTTTTTTTATTTATTTAGACCTTTTTCCCAAGAAACAAACTTTCAAGTATTAGTATATAAAAGAAGGTCAAGAAATACCAATCAAATATTAATTAGAAGCATGGGTGAAAAGATGCAATGTCGTCGATATCTAGCAGCTACATATGACATGTACACTATAGGACAGATAAACAAATTAACTAGTTCCTATAATAAATTGGCAAATCAGAAGGATAGACGAATATTTTTACTAAGATGCAAGTCTGAAGAGATTACACCAACATTTTTGAACATCAATGTAAAACATAGATATTTGTTAAGATATAATGTACATGTAGTGTATTATAGGGGAAAAAAACATCATTGATAAAGACCATCTAGCGACGGTCGAAACGTCTGATTAACACACATATAATGTAAAAAATTTTTATTTATTTAGACCTTTTTCCCAAGAAACAAACTTTCAAGTATTAGTATATAAAAGAAGGTCAAGAAATACCAATCAAATATTAATTAGAAGCATGGGTGAAAAGATGCAATGTCGTCGATATCTAGCAGCTACATATGACATGTACACTATAGGACAGATAAACAAATTAACTAGTTCCTATAATAAATTGGCAAATCAGAAGGATAGACGAATATTTTTACTAAGATGCAAGTCTGAAGAGATTACACCAACATTTTTGAACATCAATGTAAAACATAGATATTTGTTAAGATATAATGTACATGTAGTGTATTATAGGGGAAAAAAACATCATTGATAAAGACCATCTAGCGACGGTCGAAACGTCTGATTAACACACATATAATGTAAAAAAAAATTTTTATTTATTTAGACCTTTTTCCCAAGAAACAAACTTTCAAGTATTAGTATATAAAAGAAGGTCAAGAAATACCAATCAAATATTAATTAGAAGCATGGGTGAAAAGATGCAATGTCGTCGATATCTAGCAGCTACATATGACATGTACACTATAGGACAGATAAACAAATTAACTAGTTCCTATAATAAATTGGCAAATCAGAAGAATAGACGAATATTTTTACTAAGATGCAAGTCTGAAGAGATTACACCAACATTTTTGAACATCAATGTAAAACATAGATATTTGTTAAGATATAATGTACATGTAGTGTATTATAGGGGAAAAAAACATCATTGATAAAGACCATCTAGCGACGGTCGAAACGTCTGATTAACACACATATAATGTAAAAAAAAATTTTTTATTTATTTAGACCTTTTTCCCAAGAAACAAACTTTCAAGTATTAGTATATAAAAGAAGGTCAAGAAATACCAATCAAATATTAATTAGAAGCATGGGTGAAAAGATGCAATGTCGTCGATATCTAGCAGCTACATATGACATGTACACTATAGGACAGATAAACAAATTAACTAGTTCCTATAATAAATTGGCAAATCAGAAGAATAGACGAATATTTTACTAAGATGCAAGTCTGAAGAGATTACACCAACATTTTTGAACATCAATGTAAAACATAGATATTTGTTAAGATATAATGTACATGTAGTGTATTATAGGGGAAAAAAACATCATTGATAAAGACCATCTAGCGACGGTCGAAACATCTGATTAACACACATATAATGTAAAAAAAAATTTTTATTTATTTAGACCTTTTTCCCAAGAAACAAACTTTCAAGTATTAGTATATAAAAGAAGGTCAAGAAATACCAATCAAATATTAATTAGAAGCATGGGTGAAAAGATGCAATGTCGTCGATATCTAGCAGCTACATATGGCATGTACACTATAGGACAGATAAACAAATTAACTAGTTCCTATAATAAATTGGCAAATCAGAAGAATAGACGAATATTTTTACTAAGATGCAAGTCTGAAGAGATTACACCAACATTTTTGAACATCAATGTAAAACATAGATATTTGTTAAGATATAATGTACATGTAGTGTATTATAGGGAAAAAAAACATCATTGATAAAGACCATCTAGCGACGGTCGAAACGTCTGATTAACACACATATAATGTAAAAAAAATGTTTTATTTATTTAGACCTTTTTCCCAAGAAACAAACTTTCAAGTATTAGTATATATATATATATATATATATATATATATATATATATATATATATATATATTGACGTAATAATATGAGGTTACAAGAGTTCATTTAACGCCAATAAAAAATTACCACTGAAAGCGAAGAAAACCGGAAACATTAAAAATTTCCAATATTTTATTTTTCTACCAAGTATAAAAGTAAGCGCATTTCATTAACACCTAAAAAGAAACATTGTTTGACTATGTAATTGAATTCCATGTATTGGAGTTACTGTAAAGATTGTAAAACGGATATAAACTTGAAAGTCCTATTTCTATATCAATTTTTTTTAGCCGAATGAGATATCTTGTGCAAATTTATTCTTGTTAAAGATACCTTAAAACGCGTTTTCTATACTTTATTAGAATTGCGAGCTTTAATGCTTCTTCAAAAAAGCATAAAAGTAGTTATCATGGCACACATATCGCAGTAACTGGGTTCTCTTTTGAACTTTATTTTGAAGATATAAGACTTGTTCCTTCTAAGACAACTTTTATCTGGCACTATTTCCAAAAATCGAACAGACACTTTATGTGGAAACGTATAACTATCGAAAGTAATGTTATTAGGTAAATTAATTCTTTTCAGTGTAAACGTACAAATGACATACTTTGTTGAAGAGAGCTCGATTCCGCATTCAAAAACAAATTGGGAAACTTATTCACTGTAAATTGTAGTTTGTTTCGAGCTTTAAATACATATATATTATCTAAAAATTGCAACATTTTTATGTTGTAGCCACAGAATATTTTTTCTAACTGATTGTAGTAAATGGTAAATAGTAGTGGTGACAGAATGGTGCCCTGAGGCAAACCTGTGCAGGTATATCTTGGCCCCATTATTTTTTATCCTACTCTAAAGCAGATTTGCCTATTTGAGTAAAGATTTGTTATAGACGATGCAAACTTTGATGACAGTCGAACTGATCCTATTTCGTCCTTCAGTACGCCCAGGTTTACGTCATCGTACGCGGATCTATGTCTTCAAAGAAGGCCATGATCAATTTGTCGTTTGTAAAAGCAATGTTAATATCAATTACCAAATAACAAACGTCGTCGTAGATGGAATGGCCTTTGCGAAATCCAAATTGTCACTTAGGAAAAAAGTTATTATGTCTAAGTTACCATTCTAATCTAAATTTAATAATTCTTTCGCATGTTTTCATAATACAGCAGCCCGATAACATTGGTCTGTATGAACTAGCGGATTTCTGGTTTTTTACTTTTTACTATTGACACCATTATATAGTGTTTTCATTCTGAAGACGTCTCATTTGTTTCGAAATATTATTAAATATGTTTAAAGGTTGAACTTTTCTAGATATTGGAAGATTTTCTAACATTGTATACAAGATTTCATCTTCCTCAGTTGCAGTACTGGCTTTTGATTTTAAGGCATTGTTGAGTTCTTGCATTGTACAATAACAGTCAATGATATCGATAGAAAAAGCTTCTACATTTGTAGGTTTATCCTCGCTAAAGTTGAATTCATTGTGATGTTGTGAAAAAATCAACAGTCAATTGCATTAAAACTAATAAATCAATGGGAGACAAAAGGATATTCTCGATTTCCTTCAAATTTTGCTAAATTGAGAAGATGGAAAAGCGCTGCTGAAAGATGAGCAAAATCATTTCCATGACATGGTTCTTTTTATCGTAATAGTTCGCTGTACTGTTGCATTGCATTTGTTATAATTTATAAAATTTCCCATATTTGCAATCCGCCTAAATTCAGCTAGTGCAGCTTTTTTATTATTTTTATTATTTATTTTATACAGCGGGTTTGCATTTATTGTCTTACCATATTTTACCAGGCTGTCTGTTCTGGACACTGCAATACGTTAGAATTGCAAAGTGCAGGCGTTTAATGGACTATTCAAAAAATGTGGGTAACTAAACTCGTTATGTTTCTGGTAACGGCTTAAAAATTTTGAATAAACTTTCGAATATACTTTCTTTTGCTTTCCACTGCATTTAGCAATTGGCCTCAAGGGTGACCGTCATTAAGAGAGCCCCAGGCTTAGTGATAGAGACTAAAATCTACTGCTATTAAAAGTTTACCTTCAAAATCATCGAAGAATGATTCCCACTCATATACCGAAAATATGAACAAGATTTTTTCGTCGGAACTGGGAATTTCTGTACCTGTTATTTCCAAATCGTTTAGTTGAAAGGGGATCAAGAATAAATGTAGAAGGGAATTTTTTGTCAACAATATAAGGACGTTCCCACTTCTACCTTGTGTCCTGTCTTTTCTTAATACATTCTAATCAGAAAAGAATATTTTATTAAGAGGCTTGAGCCATGCTTTGCAAATTATTGCTACATCAATATTATTATTGTCCATGAAGTTTTCTAGCGAGCTCTTATTTGAGTAAATGGATCTAGCATTCCACTGTATTACTCGGACACCCGCCATTTTTAAGAATACTAATTTTTACTTTTATTTTCAATTTTTCATGGGACGATTTATCTATGAAGGAATTTTTTAAACTACATAAATCTATGAGACATTCTAAAATTGTTACTTATTTTTTCAACCTTATTTTTGTTTCCTAGGTACATACCGTTACCTGACTGTGGATTAGGATCTAAAGTAATCTTTTTATGTTGTCTAAATCTGTTTGATAATTATTACTATTTATTTTCTTTTTTTTATTTATAGTAATTTTATCCAAATATAATGGAGGTCTAGATCCATTAGATTGCAATGTAGAAGGTGTAGAAAAGATATTACTAGATGTAATTTGTGAGCGTAGCTTGTTTCCAGGTTGTGAATTGCGTCCTTGAATGAGATATTTTCTTTCGTCGTTTTTTGATTAATATGCTTTTGTTTTCCGTAAAATGAGCAGTGTTCTCTGGCATTAAATTAGTAAGGCCTTTTCCAATGAATGCAGATAATATTTTCAGAACTGCATGGCGAAGACATTTTGAGCGTGCGCCACTTTTTGTATAAACGACTAACGTCTAAAGCACAGCCATACAAGATACAAACCAACCTAAGAAGGAAGCTTTTGACCCTTAAAGGTTAGTAAAACTGATGTCATTGGTACAAAATTTATCGATTTATCTTCATTAGCTACCCGTCTGTTCAACTTTCGAATCTGCATGCTTTTAAGAACGTCCTCTAATAGAGCATAAGGAAGATTTTATTTCATCTCCACTAAAATCAATATCATCTGCTCGATATACCCCTCTGACATACAAGAAATGCATGTGTGTAATCTTGAAAGTTATTTTTCTTTAAAAATTTAGCAGATGCAAGATCATCAGCACCTTTAAACGTTCTCATTTCAAAGGAAACTCGCATGATGCCGGTTTTTTAAATATTAATTACGTTATCAGAAATGCTAGGATCACTTCGAAATGTCAATTTGCCTATAGATATCTGTGAAGGATATTTAATATTTTTATCTATAGATTCTACATAGCTATCTGCGAGGTCGTACTTTAATGTTAAACTGATATTATCTTTACTGCGGGTACTAGTATTCAGCACCGATAACTTTTTATTATTATCATGAGGAAAATTAGGATTTTTATTTGATCTAACTTTGAAATGATTATAATTACTATGGAACGAACTTACCAAATTTACTTGTTCCGATCCTTCCATTTCAATATCTTTATTAACAAGAACCCATGTAAGTCTACTTACTGTCTCTTGTAAAGAACCATCATCCTACGATGGAGGATGGTTGAAGGACATAGAAACCTACGCCTCCATATCCAACAAAGTCTTTAAGAGCCCTTCCACTTCATTACAGTTTCACCCAAAAGGATTTGGATCGCGATTCCCTAACAACACGTTCACTTACGTCTATAACGACCGTTAATCCGGTTATGTGATAACAAATTTAACAATTTAAAACATTTCTTTCGATTTGAGCATGAATATTTTCTCCGTGACCACGTAAAGAATGATTCCATTTAGCAAACAAATATATAAATATCAAGAACACACTATTGAATATCCCTCAAGTTGTTTATTCTGTATTTAGTACTTGCTGACGAATATGGCCATTTCTTTAAACATTAGCCCAATTGCATTCAATTTTGTTAAACAAGCAACCTTTTTTCTATCGGTTTTTGTTCATTTAATTCTTTTCCACATAGTAGATTTTTACTAATCCTTTAACGATGATGTTCGTTTGTAACAGCTTACAGTACATTATATTTTTCGGCTACAATCATCTATTATTAATTGGTCAATAATTGCTTGGTATAAACAGACTACAGAATACACCAAATCGTTCCAGAATTTTCAGAATTAAACGATTTTGTTACAATGGAGTTTATTTCTCAGCTTTCATTGCGGAAATGCATTTTCTGTGACGAATAATTTAATCCACAAAAACGTTTTTTACAGCAAAACCGTTATTAAAGTTCAATTAGCATTTTGTTAACGCAAATAGCTTTTAATCAATCCATTATTTTAAAACTAATATGACTTTATTAATTAATACGCAAGTACTGTGAAATTAGTTAAAGATAAAAGTTTTTTGGAAATAGTTAGTGTTTCGTTAAATAACGTAGATGAAAGTTACGTTTGTACGTTCAGAGTGATTTAAATAGAATTCCTATCGTTCAAAATAAGCATTATTTATTCAATGGATAGTATTAACGCAAAATTTTTCATTACAGCAGCAAATCAGAAATAATCCATTTGGTTCTAGTTTTGTTACGCAAAAATAACAGTTTCCTTTCGGTTTTCGTTTCAGTTCCTACTTGACTGTAAACTTATTATTTATAGCAGTAGCAATTGGGTTCAAAGTTCTCTAAATCCCGAATACTGTAACATTTTAAATCAACAGCTATTGACAATAATAGGAGAAAGAGTACCATTAACAACTATTTATTTGTGCAAAATAACTTTCAAAAACTCTGAATTTGCGAATGTGTCCAAAGTTCCTTCTGTATTTTTCTAAAATCGCTGGTACTGGAGCTAGCATTATTTTTTATATTCAACTTTCTCTTCTTTTTTTGCTGGACGTTTTTAAATCGCTAAACCTATCTTTATTCGTAGGCTGTTGAATAGCTTCCGTTAATATTTTTCTCAAGCATTGAGATATGTCGGTTAAAATTAGCATTTAAGCAAACTAATCTTGCAACATGGAGTAGAATATTAAACAAACATGACTTTTAAACTATTTCTTTAGGAATAACGCAACTCTCGTTTGTGCTTGAATTGCAGCTTCTATATATCGCATTTAAGAAGAGCCCACCTTTCACAGTAAAAGATCTTTCTTAAATAGATATTTCGTTCTGACCGGAAAAACCCATACAGTAATGCTATATGATAACTACGTATTCCAGCTTTAATTAGAGACTCGACATTGAATTAGGTTAGAAGGTGCCCAAACACCCTACTACTTACACAGAATTTATCTTAACATCTACAGCGTACATTACGAACAATGTTTAGGTCTGACATTAAAATAATTATTATTTATGAAACCACTATTTGCGATTGCGTTATTTTGAAATTAATAATATTCTACTAAATGGTAGCTAAAGAGTTGCAGTAGTTGAAAAATTTTGTTTTAAAAAATAGTAATGCCAAAGATTATTCGGGTCTATTCGATACCAAAACAAATTTCCAACATTTTAGTTAAGGAGCATTGGTAGAACATTTTTTTGTGAATTGTGCTAGCAATTATCTTTTCCATGTTAAAAATTCAAGTATCAAGATCGACACGGTTAGAAAATTTAGTCTGATTTGGTCTGATTTGTTTGTCAAATAGCTTCTGTATTAAACACAAGGTAATGATGTTCCTTACAAAAGACATATCCCATGTACATACCGAAATTTATGGTCCCCTTTATTAGTCCACACTTTTGTTCGTTTTAAATTTGCAACTAACAACTTTCCATTCTCTAATTTTAGGTATTATAAAAAAAATCATTAGCAAATTATTTATTGCACATTTTAAACCTCATAGCATAATAAACAAACAGAGCAATCTAAATAATTGATCTTATTGCAATTTAATCTTAAAGTTATGTTTTACCTTACAAATGTATTGCACATGCTCTTAATTATAGTATAAAAGTTTATCATCAACTTTAAAATATTTATAATAATTTTTATATTAAAGTCATACTATAGTAGAAGTTTCAATTTGCAACAAATTAAATAACTTAAAAGGATTTGCTACGTTAACACTTTTATACAGTGGCTAAATGAAAAACCATATATAGTGATAAAATTAATACAACTGATTTTTATTTATAGCACTTTTTTAATGAACTGGCAATTTGGGAAACAGGCTCCTCTAAATTATAAGATGGAAAATAAGCAATGGGTAACTTTAGCAGCTAGACTCTATTAACTTTGAATAAAAAATATAAATTCAAACTTTGTATTTATCCAATGTTTTCGCCCTTTCTGCAGCTTGTCCACAAGTCAATTCGATCTCGCCAATTTTACAAATGTATAAACAGAAGTCCGGAACTCCAATCCATGCACCTTTTCCAATAGGGCACGCACATTCTGGTGGGTCATCACCACAACCAGCGGTTGCAGCAAAGCCAACAAAAAAGAGATTAATTGCAAGAAGACTGATGAAAGCTTTCATTTTTCTGAACTAAGATGATCAAGTTAGAATTAGAACTTATATAATGAATATTTAACCTATATGTACTTACAGGATTGAAATAATAAAGAGCACTAACAAACAACTCAGTCTTGCCCGATATAAGGTTACGATTAGTCTAAATTAATACTAGTTAATTTCTCGTTTTTATAAATCACTACAAGGTCACAGTGAATGAAATTAATAATTTAAATTGATAATGACCCCTTTTGTTAGCCCAATTACGTTAAATAGTTCCTATTTACGTCTGATTACAGTCTCTAGTGAAGGGATTGCTATTCATTGAATTTTCAGGATAACACCACTTATTTGTTATCAATTTCTGTAAACGCATAATGCATACAGAGATTAAATGTTAAAAATAAATATTGGACAATTTGCACTAATAAAACAAAAAATTGATTAATTTAAACGTTACTAAAACAATATCAAGGTATTCAAACCATTTAGCTACTTGTAATGGAATTTTAAACAACACTTTCTGCTAACTGCCAAATATATTCAAAAAGTTATACACCATTGATACTTTAAACAAAAAATGTATACCGCAGTTACTAAGTCAGTTAAATAGTAAAATCTTCGTTTCAAGACAGGTTAATGCATTTCATTTTATTTAAGATATTATTGTGCAAACAAAAATAATTTCTTACGTTTTTATTTATTTCGGCAGTGCAAATATAAAATAAATTTAGTACTCCTAGGAAATTTAGACATGTTTGACATTAGTCGCAAAATAAAATGTCAAACTGTTGTTAAAAGCACCAGTTTCATTTTCTATCTTTTGGAGCTATCTGTAGAATCAACGTTTATCACGCATTATTCCAAAAGTAAGGTAGAATTGAGGAAAGTAAAATTTTAGACAATCAGCAGCGGCAAGCTGTATTACAATCCTTGCTTAAGTGCTTCAAAGAAGAAAAGCTAGAATGTGATGCTATTATACGAATCAATCACAATTTTTTTATAGGTACTGAAACATTATTTGTTTCTCGAAAGAATATTTTGGTTTGTTGGCATTAAAAGATTTTGGGGTTAAGAAACACACCTTCTTCTAAAGTTACAAACCAATAAAGATGAAATTTTAATCCGTCATATGGGACTTTAAGAAGACTTACGGACTAACTCTGAAATTTAATTTCAGTGGAGTTTGACGAGACCAACTGGGGGTTCGATACGGATTGCCCCTAAGCGCCACTACACTTAACAAGTGCATACAAAGAATACCGTCTGGAAAGTGTAAGAACTAACCGGTACATAACGGATCTAAACATTAGTTGGACATAAATCGGGGAGTCATAATAGAGATTTATCACAAATAAAGGGATGTCAAAATCGTGCAAGGTCACAAAATAGAAGTCTAACACTCTAAAAATTTAAATCTTTCTTTTATTAAATCAAACAAAAATAATTTCCATATGCTACTTCACACTAAAACCTCGTCGGTCCATCAAAATTCACATAACAAAACTCTAAATACTCTCAAACAAAGGTGTAAACCTATCCTTTCAAATGATATTGACAACAAAACAAAAATGTAAAATAGAACTATAATTTGCCTCACCTTTACAAAGAGATAAGTGTTCTACTCAGTATTACTCAACACGTAGACGCCATATTTGGGTAAATATAAACCGCATAATTTTTTTTTGACGAGACCTTAGGGCTCTAATTTTATATGTGTTACAGTCTTATCAAATCATAATACGCTACCTAAAAAATATTCCTAACGTTAATGTTCTAACGTGACACCAATATCAGTCATATATGTATGCAAACATTTTATTTTTATGTAACTAATAAAGTTTTATTAAATACTAAGTAGATGGGTCAATCGCTTGCAAGGGCTCCAAACCCTTTACGTACCAACGTCCAGGTTTTGAGGCATCTTCATTTTTCAAATCATAAACCAAATCAGGAATTTTCTTTTAAACGGTATTTAAAATCAATTTAAGTGCTAATTTTTCAATAAATTTATCAGCAGCGTGTACTTTATTCGTACTTCACACTTAGTCGCCAATAGCAAAAGATATTTCTTAGTTGTGAGCCGTTGTCACAAATTACTTACTGAGGGATGCCATATACCAAAAATACCTCGTTTTCCAAAAATTTACGTATGGTAAGAGCCTTTATATAACAAAGTGAACAGAGCACAGTGTTTTTTGAAAACCAGTCTCCTACAACCAATAACCAATTTATGACCAAGCTTAGAGCGTGGCAATGAACATAAAAGATCTAAAGGAATTATTTAAAAAGGAAACTTAGCCTTCTTCTACGCTCCACAGACTAAATAATTTCGAGAAAATTTTAATATATCTACACGCATTTTAGGTCAATAAAAAATTATCTGATACGAACCATAGATTTAAAAAATTATTCATGTGCTGCAACAGAAGGATCATGAAAACAACGAATTATTTTCTCTCGTTGTGTTTTTAGGACCAAACGTTTCCACTCATTGTTATTTAATTTTACTGAAGTTTTTGATGGCAGATATTTATACATTAGATTGCTTTCGACTTTCCATTGAGTATAATCTGTAGGTTAAGCTAAGCTTTTTAATCGAAAAGACACGTGCCATTTATCTGAATCATCTACTTTGAAGTTTACCAAAATATTAAAGGTTTAATTGAAGTGGAATTTTGATGAGAAGAGTTTGGAAAAATTTAAAAGGATATAGTCTGCTATTTACTAAACAAGTTTTCCACAAAAAAACTAATACTAATATAGCTAATTACAGCTTAACACTCTAGCGAGCACTCTGGCTCTACACATAAATAAACTTATTAAATAAATGACAGTGCCCTACAATGCATAAATTTGTTAGAATGACAGACTACTCTACAAGCCTCACCTAAACTCAAGAACAAAAAAATTTTACATCATCATCAACTCAAAGATTGATGCAAAAAATCCTAGCGCGATAAACTTACCTTGAGGCTCATCTAGACTTACGTACAGCTGAGCGACCAACTAGGACTACACGTCTCGCCTAGACCAAATAGATCTCAACACGCTGAGTTACAATGCCGATAAAAAAAATAAAAATTTGCTGCAAAACAAAACTGTACCCGTCGCACAAAAACAGTCCTCAAACGTTATAAGGACAGTAGGATTAAATATACCAGATTAATAAAACGTAATCAATATTTGACTCATTACCGGAAACATGTCAGCTGTTTTTCTTAAAAAATTTGCAACTGATCCAAATAATTTTGCTAAGTCACTACCGAAGATAAAATATTGTTAACACTCGTTATTTCAATCTTATTAGCCTTTTCAAAAAATTTATCTCAGGCACAATAACTGTAACTAAAACTTCATTTCTAAGTTCTAAAGTTTCGTCTGAACTTTCATTCGATTTATACGACTAGTAGGATGAACTAATCTAAAGAAAATCTTCTTAAATGTAGAGTCTAAAGAATCTGCTTCAAATTCTGATTAAACACTTTTAACAAAATCAATATATGTTTTAGTTTTTCTTTTTTCATTCTCAAAGTATTTCTGAATATTTTTCTAAGTTAATCAGAAAACCAGGCTTTGTGTTTTCTTTTGCCAATTACTACCCAACATTTTTTGTTTTTCACAGATTTTTCTATCATTGATTATGCTTCTAATTCGTAATTCATAATTTATTTCTTCTTTCAATAGGTTAACAACCTTAAACGTTTCAGCCTTTATGAAAGATTTTACTGTACCTTTACTTTAAAAAGTCAATTTTTAACACTTAGTATTCAGTTTTTGTAAACATTCTATAATAAACTAAATGTCCTTGTAACACTGAAGAAATAAAGAAAAATTAAAATTTCGGTACAAACTTGAACAAAACGTCTTATAACAATCTATAACTATTCAACTACTAAAAATAAAGTATTTCTTAGAAGAACTTTTTAAACATGCACAAACTTGAACAAATAAAACAGAAAATTTTCGCACCACATTCTGCGTGCTATTCTCTTAACTTATTGTTAAAATAATTTTTTTACATGTGTTCAACAAATTCCTAAAACGTTTCACGTTTAAAGCGTCTGAATTATTTTATATTTCCAATTCGAGTAAGATGTAAAAATCTTTATCGAACCTCACTTTCAAAGTGCTAACGTAGCACATTTTTTTATATTTCTATGTATATATATATATATATATATATATATATATATATTGCTGTGAAACCTACAAAAAGCCTCACCAGAGTAAAAAAAAATATTCGAGCCTCTCGAACTGGGCACCAAGATTTGCTGTGATTCTCGACCTGTTGAATCTCTTCAGATAGTCGCCTTTTTACTCTTTCCGCCTCGGTTGCTCACCTAGTTAAAACTTTCATCCTCATTCATAAAAAAAACAAACACATTCCTACCACAAACATCAACGTTAACTCTATTTACATCAATATTCATAATACATTAATATTTCAAAATTAAATTTCAGCATAAATTTCAGTATCATAAAATTTCAAGTTTAAATTTGTCATCATTTTTAATTTTCATCCAGAATTAAAGTCCTTGTAGGATGCATACTAATTAATTTCACAATATTTGCAGACCTGAGTCTGAATAAAAGGGAGCATCTTCCACCCCTTTACGTTAATCAAAGAGGTTAGTCTAATTGAGCTCAAAGACAGACCCAAATTTTCATCATAATCAAGAACATAAACTGCTAAATACTCCTTTCTAAGTAAACAAGAAAATTTCACCTTAAAATTAAAAATTTGTTGTTTGCACAAATTCACTACTGTCCATTTTTTAGCAAACAAATTATAAAGTTATTCAACACACACCAAAACATCAAAAATCGAACAACAAAGCATAGTTACCTGAAGGTTAATGCACTCGTGGCTCCAATGTACATCGTCCTTTGTTAATCACACCATTCCAACTGGGTTATGTTTACGGCTCCTGATTCTGAACGCTTTTAAAATTTTCTACACCACATTCATCTAAAATTGTTTCAGGGCTTCTCAGGACTCATCTAAGTGTATAAAAATCTTGTTTTGTGGATCCAATCACGATTACGAATAACATTTAATTATTAACACCTCCGAAAAATAGCAAAGAAATTCATAATTCTTTCACGCTATACCCAAAACTGCCTACTTTTGTTTATTCATTTATCGTTACAAATTTGGATAATTGGTACAGTAATACTCGCAAATATAACTAGACTTTATTACCTTGTATCTTCTTTTCTAAGTGCACTAATGCATAATAACTTGTATCGTAGCACGTAAAGAGCAAACTGTTTTAAAGTATTCAATAATCACCAAAATATAAGGGCAAACTGTTTAAAGTATTGAATCAAAATCGAAAATCTAAGAGAGCGAAACTGTTTAAAGTCCGGGTTTATATAATAGCTCGCCTGTACGTCGGTTTTGTCCCGCGACGGCCAGTTTTGGAATTTCGCATTCTCCGTTTCCTTTTCGACAGTTCGGCACAGCGATTCTAAAAATTTGCACACGCGCCAGTTAAAAATCTAAGAAATTTTCACCCGACACGCAACGCGTCTGCAAACAACTAATTAATTTTGTATAGAAATCGTTACGTTTAGACCTCTCATATCTGCAACTTATTTCCACCATTCGCAGCCCTCGTGACGCTACACAAATCACGCCTTTAATTATTAGTGTCTCTGCTTGAAGCATTTTATCCTTCCTTTTCTACCTTGGCCTGAGTGGTACAAATCAATACTCTGTAATATAGGCAATTTCAATCCACGTGGATTCGTACGTGACTTACTTGAGTTAAATAACCCCGTATCTAGCCTTCCCGTTAATATAAGCTACGGTTTATCCGACCGTTTGCAATATACGCAGAATTTTCATGTTTATCCAAACAAATTAAACTGAAATTGACTTTTAAAAATACGCAGGTGTGTGCTCCTAATTAACGTTTTAATATAATTCTCAGAGCTTTTATTTCATGGTATTTTAACCTTGGATTTCCACAGGCTTTTATGCTTATTATATTATTAATAATGGTTCAATTAACTCCAACTAAAATAATAATGAATGGCAGTGACTTCTACTCTTTAATTTTTAGCGAATACGCACTAAATATTAATTTATTATTTGTACACTTTGTTTAATACCCATTACTTAAAAATTGAATTAATTATTATAAATTTTGCACGTAATTTCTATTTGTTTCTTGGAACAATTAAATTAAATACACGTTGAGCATTTTAATTCTGCTTCTTTTTATAGAAAGCGTCCTTATACACGGTGATTAAAATTATTTGATGTCGTTAATTAATTTTCTACCTTGGTCTAAATTTGAGTAATATATATATATATATATATATATATATATATATATATATATATAGTTGGTGCACGTAAATGGTTAGAAGCCTCAGTTGGGCGCCAGTGAAACATTATTGATACGTTTGCATTAAAACATTTTGGGGTTAACAAACGCACCCTCTCCTAAAGTCATAAACCAAAAATGATGAAATTTTAATCCGTAACAAAGAACTTTAAGAAGACTTCCAGAATAACTCTGAATTTTAACTTCAGCGGAGTTTGATGACACTAACAGAGAGTTCGTTACAGATTGTCCTTAAGCGCCAGTACACTTAACAATGGTTTACCTAGAACTCCGTCCTGAAGTGTAGGAGCTAACCGGTGCATAACGAATCTAATCATTAATGCTTAAGTTGAAATATTTTTCTGGTGGAACCTGTAATAAAGAAATATTCATAGGTTTATGACCTTTATTTATCAATAAGATATAACAGATATAAAAGGAAAGTAGTACAAAGCGTCTCTGTACTAACCATGTATAGTTGTACTTACACCAACATTGACATATGAGGAAGATCACTTATCACTTTTAATATAAATTTTTTACCCTTAACCTTACACTTTTGCTGAGAATTTTATGGACAGGTGTTTGTCATACTTTTAGCATTATTGCTTACTGAAATCAGAATACTAGGCAACGAAAATTACAATTCTACTGCTTCTTTTAAATAATGAAAACTGCAATCTATTTGGAATATTTACACGAATATATCATGTACATTTTACTAAACGGAAGATAAGTTATTGTATTTGCTATCTAACTACAATGACCGAGTGGTTAAAATTCTTACAGCCATTGTTGGTAAAAAAAAATTTTATCTTTTAGATCTAAACTATAGCATTACAAAGTACGTTTAACTGTATATAAAAATTAGATTGAGCTTTTAATAAGAATATTGTTTAGTACTCAAAATATACAATTTTTACCTTAACCACACTTCGTTATATCATACAGAACTATAACTTTTTATCATAACATGATTTAGATTTTTTATGGACTTAGAACGCGAAGTTATTTAATTAGTTTAAACAGGAAAGAGGACCTCTAGCAACAAAAAAATTATAACACTCACCTAACAGTATGAGTAGTATAGTTTGACAATTTTTACCAACTGAAATAAACGTCTTATTTCTTGAGTCGGTCTCACTTGCAAATGTCGGTTGAAAAATGTCACTGAACTTTCATAACCAATTCCACAATAAGATTTCTTCGAGTCATTTGAAACGAACTGCTGTTTGTCATGAAAGGAACTATCACATCTGGAACTTGATAAGAAATTTCTGCACACTGTTTCTTATGTTGTATCAACAGATGTTAAAAGTACAAACCATACATAGTTGAAAGTTGAACACAGTAATTAATCGTAGTTATTTACTATAACTCTTAATAGGTTATTTAGACTCTGTTTAAATTCACAAAAAGAATTTCGTAAAAGGAAAAGGTTAGATGTATTAAAATTGAGTTGCAATTGCCAATCATTTTGAACTGAAACTCCAACTCCGCGTGCCCGTCTGTTCAGACGCCCACACAAAAATCTTATAACGCGAGATAACAGTCGCTCGCGGCCAATATTATTACCATGTTGCATAGATTAAGGACACCGAATAACTGCCGGAGTAGTATGGCAATTGTCGCAACTAAAACTGAGACAAAACAAACATGCGCTAGATGCCGCTTATATAGTTTTATTATTGTACAATGAAACAAACAACGGCTTGTAACGGGCATTTTTATAGCTTAACATTTTACGCTATTTCCCAATTCGTAAAATTACATCGTTTTTGGATCGCTGTTTGTATAAAGTAAATACTTTCGAATAGTTTTCAGATTTGTATGCAATTTAACTCGCGTGTATTAATTTTAAAAGTAGTTTAATTGAAGATTGGTTTTCATTAATAAATAAATTGCAAGGAATGAATTGTAAATTGGTTTATTCGTAAATTACTTTCCAACTTATCGAAAATGATAAACAACTGTAATTAATTATAAGATATGATGGCTGCATTCACGTTTTGGATGTTCCTTATGTTATTAGCGAAGAAGATAATAGTCGACAAGAGTTCATGGTAACAACGAGTTGATATAAACAGATGAGCAGTGGTAGTTCGTTCTTGGTTGCTATATATTAATTACGTTGAAAAGACTGTTTCTCTTTGCTTTGACAATAGTGAGAATTAATGCGGTATAAATTTTTCGAATTGTTCATGTACAAGCACGGCGCGATTTTAGTTGTTTTTCGTGTGAAATGAAAGTTGTATATTGACTGTAGGCAGTGTAGTTCTGATTACATTTGAAGAAAGTATGCTTTATATGTAACGTGGTTTACGGAACATTGACGGACTTACTTAGTGATTACGCGTGCTTTACTAATTGTGTTTTTAGTTGAGTTTTTTTTGAAATAAAAGTTGTAGAACTTGCTTGCTAAACTTGACCGATTCTTTTAGGATTACTGTGTGTGCGATCTAGTTTCGTGATCTTTTTTTATCAGAGTAAGTGCAATAAACTTGTACAGAATTTTTAAAGGAGCCACTTTAGTCAGGTTTTAAACTTCCTTTTTTTAACTCATTCCGTATTAATGATACGTTAAATTTACCTTGCATTTAATAATAAGTAAATAAAATATGAACGAACCTTTTTTTAAAGACGAGATTGTGAGAGTGACCGTGTTTTTAAATGTTTCACCGTATTCAAACAATGCCTTTACCAACTGAAATTAGCTTCAGAAGTTGACGAAGTTCTTTCTGCTGAAGCAGATCCGCAATACGAAAAATTCTTGACGGATGTTTGGATTGGAATTATACTAACTTTAATTTTTCTTAGTTGCGTGTGTTGCATATGTTCCTGTTTGTTGTACCAAGAATTCCACCCCCGCGAATAGACTGTGAATCTTTGCCAAGCTACACCAGTGCATTCGGCTTACCAAGCTATCAGGAGGCTTTCGATCAGTTACAGAAAGTAAAAGGACAATCTGCAGTTGATAGTAGTGTCAAGTTTCAAGTTGATAATGGGATGGAACCATGGACACCCCACACTCCCCCAACTCCAACTGCAAGGCTATCAGTAGCCGAATTAGTCCAACTCTATAGACACTTTTCCGGTGCTCCTGGTTGTGTAAGTTGAACTATTTCATACTTGTTATTACTTTAAATATCTATCCGTTGGTTTTGCAATATTCTTTGTCGTGTTGATACTTTTTACAATAGACTTACCTGCTATTAAGAAAAAGAAAAAAAAAGAAAGAAAAAAAATCAATACTACTGAATTACTCATATCTATTGTGTCTTACCTATTTATCTTTTGTTAACATTTTGTCTGATTTATGTTTAATTGGTGTGTGAGGAAACGTTTCTGCTACTCCCCAATATTACCTCACTTTGTAATAAAAATTTTTGTAATGCTTTTATCGTGATTATATTATATAGATTATCCAAACAGTTTTATTTACATTCTACAAAGTACTGAATAATTTAGACTTATCATTGCTGCTATGCTTATTCTTTTCTTTATTTCAGGTTTGCTTAACTATTTTTCTTGCAGGTATTGTCACTAACACCTTACCGCCGTGTACATTATATGTTGGTCTGCTTTCTACAACCCCCCTAATCTCCGATTGAGCCCGGTCATTTCTTTGATTTTCTTTGTGTTACGCACGGCTACGAGCCAACGTAGCATAAATTTGGCGCCCAACGTGGCTGCCGCGAATAACGTAACATAAATTTTGGCGCCCAATGTGGGGCTCGATTTTTTTGATTTGCGCTCGATTTTTTTTGATTTGCTCTCGATTTTTTTTAATTTGCTCTTGACTTTTTTTTAATTCTTTTATGACCTTGATTTTTTTGGCATTAATTTTTTTTTGTAGTATTGTGTGATGACTTTTATTTTTTTTTTCTACTCTTTCCGGGTTTTCTTTCATTCCACATTCCTGTCCATTTTTTTTCCCTGACTGGTTTTCTTTGCGGTTAGTTGATGTACTGACTTTGATCACTCGTTGTATCTGCTCCTGTGGTAGTTGCTCTTTAGGCCTACTTTCTGTCCTTTAGGAAACACGACTCTGTCGACTTTTGGGTCTATTAGCAGACTACTTTTCTTGTCTGGTTGTATTATACGACTTTTTTTTTCTTCTTGATACCACAGTTGAAGACTTTCGTTACTTTTCCCAGTTTTCCGTTTGTCGTTCCCTAGCTTACTTGAGGCTTGACACTTGTGTTTTATGTTGGCTATTGCTGTTGGTTTTCTTCCTCGCTACTTTTCTTTTCTTTTAGTTACTGCGCGCGCGAAACCAATTTCTTGAGGTTGGAAACTGTGCTGTTTCTTTTCTAAAGAGACATCCGTCCTTTGACGACTTTGGCAGCGTTTATGCCTTTACACCTTGGTCCTTTTCGATTGCTACTACTTACCTATCTTTCCCTGTGGATTTCTTTACTCTTAGATTTTTGTCCGACATTTTGGTCCTTGGTCCTTGGTCCTCCAGACATTGATCCTGAACCTCCGGATTCTAAAGGGCTCCCTACGGCCGATTCTATTTTGACCCCTACGTGTCACTATCCCTAATGACTTGTAATTTTTTTTTTGCTTATTGGTCTTGTGTTTTCTCTGATAAGCTTGTGTCCGAAAACACTGGCGCCCATTTCGTATTCTTATTCCTATTTTTGTAGCTAGCCCATTACGTGACTTTTTCTTCTGGCTAGTTCTACTATTTGTTCACTATTTGACTATTATAGTCGCTTTCTACATCCATTCCTTGAGGTAGGCTTCAGATCTATTTTCTTTTCCTTTAGGTATTTTGACTTGGTCGCTTCTGTGGGTGTGTTAGCCATACTTTGCTTGAGTAATCGTTTCATACGAATCTGTGTTACCTCAGTTGGAAGTATTCTAGATTGTGTACTAGCTTGCCTTTGTCCTTTGCTTTGTCTTGGTTCTTTCTTTACTGCACACTTAAGGTTGACTGTTTTGTCGTCTAGTTGGTTTGCTACGAGTTTTCTTCCTCGTTTTTTTTTCTTTCCTCTTGGTTTCTCCGCGGGAAGCCAAAACTTTTCTTTGAGGTGGAGAACAGAAATGTCCCTTTTGAGGACATCCGTCTTTTGACGTTTTTGAAAGTAGCTATAACCTTTAATCCTCATTGGGTGTTTACTTGATGCTTTCTTTACCTGTTCTGTCGTTGTTGGTTACGATAGATGACTTTGTCTTCTTTTGGAAAAATGTTCCCTTTCTTATACTTGTGTTGGTCCTTCGAACCGGATAAAAAAAAATATTTTTTTGTTTGGTTCCTTGTCGGTCGTTTTTTTTTTCTTTCACCCCGACGTCTTTATTTTGCTAGGGGGGCATCTGTAACGGGCATTTTTATAGCTTAACATTTTACGCTATTTCCCAATTCGTAAAATTACATCGTTTTTGGATCGCCGTTTGTATAAAGTAAATACTTTCGAATAGTTTTCAGATTTGTATGCAATTTAACTCGCGTGTATTAATTTTAAAAGTAGTTTAATTAAAGATTGGTTTTCATTAATAAATAAATTGCAAGGAATGAATTGTAAATTGGTTTATTCGTAAATTACTTTCCAACTTATCGAAAATGATAAACAACTGTAATTAGTTATTAGATATGATGGCTGCATTCACGTTTTGGTTGTTCCTTATGTTATTAGCGAAGTAGATAATAGTCGACAAGAGTTCATGGTAACAACGAGTTGATATAAACAGATGAGCAGTGGTAGTTCGTTCTTGGTTGCTATATATTAATTACGTTGAAAAGACTGTTTCTCTTTGCTTTGACAATAGTGAGAATTAATGCGGTATAAATTTTTCGAATTGTTCATGTACAAGCACGGCGCGATTTTAGTTGTTTTTCTTGTGAAGTGAAAGTTGTATATTGACTGTAGGCAATGTAGTTCTGATTACATTTGAAGGAAGTATGCTTTATATGTAACGTGGTTTACGGAACATTGACGGACTTACTTAGTGATTACGCGTGCTTTACTAATTGTGTTTTTAGTTGAGTTTCTTTTGAAATAAAAGTTGTAGAACTTGCTAGCTAAACTTGACCGATTCTTTTAGGATTACTGTGTGTGCGATCTAGTTTCGTGGTCCTTTTTTATTAGAGTAAGTGCAATAAACTTGTACAGAATTTTTAAAGGAGCCACTTTAGTCAGGTTTTAAACTCCCTTTTTTTAACTCATTCCGTATTAATGATACGTTAAATTTACCTTGCATTTAATAATAAGTAAATAAAATATGAACGTACCTTTTTTTAAAGATGAGATTGTGAGAGTGACCGTGTTTTTAAATGTTTCACCGTATTCAAACAATGCCTTTACCAACTGAAATTAGTTTCAGAAGTTGACGAAGTTCTTTCTGCTGAAGCAGATCCGCAATACGAAAAATTCTTGACGGATGTTTGGATCGGAATTATACTAACTTTAATTTTTCTTAGTTGCGTGTGTTGCATATGTTCCTGATTGTTGTACCACAAATTCCACCCCCGCGAATAGACTGTGAATCTTTGCCAAGCTACACCAGTGCATTCGGCTTACCAAGCTATCAGGAGGCTTTCGATTAGTTACAGAAAGTAAAAGGACAATCTGCAGTTGATAGTAGTGTCAAGTTTCAAGTTGATAATGGGATGGAACCATGGACACCCCACACTCCACCAACTCCAACTGCAAGGCTATCTGTAGCCGAATTAGTCCAACTCTATAGACACTCTTCCGGTGCTCCTGGTTGTGTAAGTTGAACTATTTCATACTTGTTATTACTTTAAATATCTATCCGTTGGTTTTGCAATATTCTTTGTCGTGTTGATACCTTTTACAAGAGACTTGCCTGCTATTAAGAAAAAGAAAAAAAAGAAAGAAAAAAAATCAATACTACTGAATTACTCATATCTATTGTGTCTTACCTATTTATCTTTTGTTAACATTTTGTCTGATTTATGTTTAATTGGTGTGTGAGGAAACGTTTCTGCTACTCCCCAATATTACCTCACTTTGTAATAAAAATTTTTGTAATGCTTTTATCGTGATTATATTATATAGATTATCCAAACAGTTTTATTTACATTCTACAAAGTACTGAATAATTTAGACTTATCATTGCTGCTATGCTTATTCTTTTCTTTATTTCAGGTTTGCTTAACTATTTTTCTTGCAGGTATTGTCACTAACTCCTTACCGCCGTGTACATTATATGTTGGTCTGCTTTCTACAACCCCCCCTAATCTCCAATTGAGCCCGGTCATTTCTTTGATTTTCTTTGTGTTACGCACGGCTACGAGCCAACGTAGCATAACTTTGGCGCCCGAACAGGGACTGCCACGAATTACGTAACATAACAGGCTAAATATAGCTAAAAATGCAGCATTTCGCATCAAGGTTAAAGTTTATGTGCGTTATTTTCGACGACATCAAATACTAAAGCTAACATTTGTTTTGCATCCAGTATTATTCTATAAATGCGACTAAATAGGAAACAACAAGATATAATATAGGGCATGTCGCATATAAAACGACTTGAAACTATATCTATTTACAACTTTTAAGCGTACAAAAAATAAAAATGTTACACTACCTTTAAGGACTACTAACTGAATTTGGCAATGGGCAAAAAGATGTTATGATTACGGGTTTTTATTCGCGAATGTGGAATCCAAATGAAGGAAAAACACATTTATTCGAAATAAAGTTAGGGATGTTCCATTTACACAGAGATTAACGTTTCGTGGTATTAGCAGCAATATTGATGAATCGCTGATCACTATTCGTCGAGTTATAAAAGAGGTTATTGTTAAATGAATTTCAAGGACCCTGAAACCCCTTTTATAAAATGACAATAAAAAATGAAGGTTTATTTTTGCACCAAACATGTTAAAATCATTGTCAAAAGAACATAAGAAAATATTGAACCAGGTTTATATAGACACGGGACATGTTTACTTAACGAAGAAAAGAAGTACGTTCTTCCTAATGAGAAAATATCACAACGGCCATGGTTAAATCTTTTTAGAGAAATTGTTAAATTAGAAAATTTTATTTCACCGTTGAAAATATATGATGAATAAAGTTGTTTAATGTAAAATAATAGATAGTGCTTTAGAAATTTGATTTAGCAAAATTATAGCCCACCAGTCGCCACTGAATGTTACCAACCTGGAAGAAGGTATCTGATCTAATAAATAACAAGTATTAAAATTGATTAAATAAAAGATACGGGTGAATAATTCTACAACCTCAGGTATCGTTTCATATAAAATAGTAAAGTATAAACAATTGCACCACAATCATTTCAGTAAAGTATCTTTATAAACCTATAAGTATATAACGGATTTTTCATTAAGAGCTATTTTTCATGTGTTAAGTTGACAACAGCAATTGTTCAACATTTTGTAGAAACTATGCGGTTAACAAAAATGAAACGATATATATATATATACTTTAACAATGTATTAAAATAGCGAAAATCTACCATAAATATAGCGCAAAATTTTGCAGAAAATGTTCGTAACAATCGCACTGGCTTCGGAAGTCATGATGCACTTGTTCGGATAACCACCGTGGATTTAATTAAGCGATTCAAATGCCTCGTATTAATTAGTGATGTAAAAAGTGCAACTCGTATTCGTTCATCATCATTAGGTCTTCAGTTCTGGAACTGGTTAGACGCATATCCTCATTGTTTCCTATTCTGTGCTAACCTACACATTACCTTGAAATTTCCACAGTCTGCATCAATCAATATCTGCGTGCGATAGTCTGATCTAGGTCTACCTCTACCACTTGTTTCCTATCTCTGCTTGTAATATATCTCGTACTATTCCCCAAAAATGCCTTAGAACATATCCTGCTCTTCTATTTCTCCTATTCTGTTTTTGTTTTCCACAGATATCATTATTTTCCTACAATTTCTATAACGTCTTTGTTATTAACTTTGTCTGTCCATGCTATCAACCTCATACATCTGAAGCACAATATTCCAAAAAGCTTCTATCTCTTTCTGTCTGCTTTTCTACTGCCCCTATTTTATAGACGTACTGTGCTATGCCCCACACATGTGCTTCCAACAATTTTCGTCTTGTTTCTATGTTTGTTGTCTTTGAACATAACCACTGTTCGTTTTTGTTAGATGCAATTCGGTCCCCTTTTATTGTTTTACAATTATATACCATATTACCCCGATATTCAGTGATCTGTGAATCCACTTGAGCATTTGCCGAATTAATAGTTTTTCCAATATATCTTTTTGCACAAACAACATTAGTTGAAAATACTTTACAACCAACACCTGTAGTTGTTTATAGTAATCGGCAGATTTAAGTGCACTTATTTTTTTGTCATTAGGTTTTCCGTCTTGAAACTAGTTGGACGCGTATCTCCACTTATTTATTTTCTGAGCTAGCCTACACAGTTCCCTAAAATTTTCACAACAGCCTATATACAGCTCGGTTCCCCTTCTATTGTTTTCTAATTATATACCCTATTTCACCGAGATTCAGTGGTATGTGAGGAGAGGGCGTCACCGTAGATCAATGTAGTAAGCGTAAGACTACGGATCCCAAGGTCCTGGGTTCAAATCCCGACAGGGCCGACTGCTTGAAAAATGGCAGGTGAGCATTTTTCGCAAAAAAATTACGCCCTCGTTCGGATGAGAGGTTAAATGAAGTTCCCGTGTGTGAGTGTTGTCACGCACGTTAAAGATCCCTACCTTGCCTGGAACGGCAAGGGTTCGGCAAAATTCTAGATTTCCGGGCAACAAAAAACTCGCCTCCTAGCCAATGTAGTACTTTCGGGTGGAGCATTGGAAATGTAAATGAACGGTATGTGAGAGGAGCGGCTCCGAGGCGTAGTTGATATGCGTGTGACTACTACTCCCAAGGTCCCGGGTTCGAATCCCGACACCATCCGCTTGAAAATTGTTAAGCGAGCATTTTTTACAAAAATACGCTTTCGTTCGGATGAGAGGTAAAATGGAGGTCCCGGGTGTGAGTGTTGTCACCCACGTTAAAGATCCCTACTTTGCTTGGAACAGCAAGGGTTCTGCAAAATTCAAAATTTTTCAGGTAAAAGAAAACTTGCTTCCTGACCAATGTAGTACTTTAGGGTGGAGCACTGGAGAACAACGTGTAGGGTATGTGAAGGGGGTTAAGCAGCCTGTAGCTGCCAAGATCTCCCAACATTTAGATATTCGCCGAAGTAATAGTTTTCCAGCAAATCCTGTCGCACAGTTAACATTATTCGAGAATATTGCACAACCAATACTTGTAGTTGCTTTTAATAATCATCATGTTTAAGCACAGTTTTTTTTCGTCATTAACTTTTCCATCTTGGGACTTGTTGGACGCGTACCTCTATTGATTTCTATTCTTAGTTAGCCTACACATTTCCCTAAAATTCCCACAGTCTACATCATTCACTGTCCATGTGCAATAGTCTAACCTAGCTCTCCCTCTACTTCTTTTTTTTTCTATCTCTGCTTCTAATATATTCCGTACTATTCATTTCCTCATGCCTTAGTATGTGGCCTAATATCCTCTCTCCTATTTTTTACTGTTTTCAACATATTGCTTTCTTCTAATCTAAAAACTTTTAACAGAAATTTTGCGCCCTGCATGAGCCAAAACAGTTGGTTAAACAACAGCAGTAGTTGCACACTCGTGATTATGTTTCAGGTTTGACAGTGCCCATCAAGGTAATGGTTTCGCTACGCTATGGCTTACGATTGATTGTATAATTTTGCGCGTGAGGTGGGGGCTATCTTTAGTACAGTATAAAAAAAAACGCTACTAGAACCACGTAGCAATGGAAAACAGGTGTGATGTAGACAAGGAAATAGATTGCAAATTTTCCCATCGGAACTTCAACAATATCTAAAACAAGAAAAAGTCAAAACAAATTATTTGTGAGCAAAATTAGCTTGATGTCAAAGCCGAACTGCACAGGACACATTTTATAAGCTGACAAGGAAGTAAAGAACGAAAATTACTCTCGAGGGTAAGTTAGTGAAATTCTTATAACGAGTAGGATCAATGGTTTGTAAAAATTGGAATATCATAATAGTGCGCGCATGTGTGTGTGCGTGCGCGTGTTGATTGAGGGTGTGTGTGAAAAAAATTCGAAATCGTTTAATTCAAATGTAACCCGTGCATTAATAACGAATAAAACTGTAATACTTACAATGAATCAGTGGCATATCGTTCAACCTCTATTCAAGCTTTACACAAATTAAAAATACTGTAAGCCATCTCTGCATATATACGTAATAGGATTAAAGAAGCTAGGCAAACGGTGATAACAGATTTAAAGTTTTGACAACTAACAACGTTTATTATCATCACAATGGATGGTTTGAGTTGGGGATATGTTAAGGAGAACAACAAGTATTCAGTTTCCTTTTGCTCTCATTATCCTCTAATACAAAACAGATCTCAACTAATGAGCTGTTTCAGCATTACAAGCGTTCTAAATTAACAAATAGAAAGAGTTTACTTGTCTATACTTTGCTTTAGTTGCTATCGCGACCTAACGAGCAATATATTGTGTCTATCATTTTAACAAAAAAAAAAATTATAATGGGACTGGACTGAATACAAGTCAAATATAACATACATCAATTTAAAATTGTTAAAGGTGTTTAAGTTGGGGAGGTAACGAGTCACAGCAAGCCGTCCGTATTCCACCATTCACAAAATCAAATCACTTCTACGTATATAATATTTCATAAAACACATTTTCTTCATGACATTTTTATGTCTGACTGATAAATCAACTTTCGAAAATATGGTGTAGATAAATAATTAAATGAAAGTAGAAACATCAATTCTAAACAAATAGAAAATAACGTTTCAGCTTAATTGAAAACAGAGCCTGTATAGCATTGGACTTATTTTGCTTACGTATATTTAAATACATTCAACTCCACTTTTTTCATCTTGCTTGGAATTGCCATCTACGCCGTAGCTGTAAATTTATATAATGAAATACAACACTTTAGTCCACGACTATCAATTTATAGTATACCCATAATATACGATGTAGAAAAATCCATTAGTTTGTGTTCTCTGACCTACGTTGAATTAAGTGAACGTGAATTAGAAAACTTTTAACAACCTAACGCATTTAACATTTTTGTTAAAATTAAACACCACTTTAGTATAGATAAGTTGAATGCAAAATTCCTAAGTTTTTATTTATTTAATACAGTTTACATAGTGTCAAGAAATCAA
The DNA here is from genome assembly GCA_036346225.1 of Platerodrilus igneus. Taxonomy (NCBI): domain Eukaryota; kingdom Metazoa; phylum Arthropoda; class Insecta; order Coleoptera; family Lycidae; genus Platerodrilus; species Platerodrilus igneus. The sequence goes on along the minus strand of JARFIW010000982.1, from coordinate 1,994,271 downwards.
ACATGCTTTTATAACTGACACTTATATAGGAAGGAACGGGCAATGACAACACAATGATTTTCTTAAATAAGATGCAAATAGCATTTAAATCTGCCAAACACACGGCCGTTGTTTCTAGTGAATTGTCCTGCATGCAAAGAGCAACAGAAGAAAATCGACATATAACCGAGCTCAAATAATTATATTTGAAAGAACAGGGTTGTTTTGTTGCAAATAGAACGAATCTGTGTATAGAAGCTACATTCTGGATTACGTAGAATTAAAGTAACGTGAATTACAAAACTTTTAACAACCTAACACATTTAACATTTTTGTTAAAATTAAACACCACTTTAGCCTAGATAAGTTAAATGCAAAATTCCTGAATTTTTGTTTGTTTAATATAGTTTACATAGTGTCGAGGAATTGAACATGGTTTTATAGCTGAAGCATATATAAAAAGGAACGGGCAATGACAACGCAATGATTTTCTTAAATAAGTTGCAAATAACGTATACATCTGTCAAACACGCGGTCGTTGTTTTCAGTGATTTATCCGCATGCAACGAGCAATAGAAAAATCGACATACAATCGAGATCAAATATTATACTTGAAAGAACAGGGTTGTTTTGTTGCAAATAGAACGAATCTGTGTATAGAAGCTACATTCTGGATTACGTAGAATTAAAGTAACGTGAATTACAAAACTTTTAACAACCTTACACATTTAACATTTTTGTTAAAATTAAACACCACTTTAGCCTAGATAAGTTAAATGCAAAATTCCTGAATTTTGTTTATTTAATATAGTTTACATAGTGTCGAGGAATTGAACATGGTTTTATAGCTGAAGCATATATAAGAAGGAACGGGCAATGACAACGCAATGATTTTCTTAAATAAGTTGCAAATAACGTATACATCTGTCAAACACGCGGTCGTTGTTTTCAGTGATTTATCCGCAAGCAACGAGCAATAGAAAAAATCGACATACAATCGAGATCAAATATTATATTTGAAAGAACAGGGTTGTTTTGTTGCAAATAGAACGAATCTGTGTATAGAAGCTACATTCTGGATTACGTAGAATTAAAGTAACGTGAATTACAAAACTTTTAACAACCTAACACATTTAACATTTTGTTAAAATTAAACACCACTTTAGCCTAGATAAGTTAAATGCAAAATTCCTGAATTTTTGTTTATTTAATATAGTTTACATAGTGTCGAAAATGAACATGGTTTTATAGCTGAAGCATATATAAGAACGAACGGGCAATGACAACGCAATGATTTTCTTAAATAAGTTGCAAATAACGTATACATCTGTCAAACACGCGGTCGTTGTTTTCAGTGATTTATCCCACAAGCAACGAGCAATAGAAAAAAATCGACATACAATCGAGATCAAATATTATATTTGAAAGAACAGGGTTGTTTTGTTGCAAATAGAACGAATCTGTGTATAGAAGCTACATTCTGGATTACGTAGAATTAAAGTAACGTGAATTACAAAACTTTTAACAACCTAACACATTTAACATTTTTGTTAAAATTAAACACCACTTTAGCCTAGATAAGTTAAATGCAAAATTCCTGAATTTTTGTTTATTTAATATAGTTTACATAGTGTCGAGAAATGAACATGGTTTTATAGCTGAAGCATATATAAGAACGAACGGCAATGACAACGCAATGATTTTCTTAAATAAGTTGCAAATAACGTATACATCTGTCAAACACGCGGTCGTTGTTTTCAGTGATTTATCCGCATGCAACGAGCAATAGAAAAAAATCGACATACAATCGAGATCAAATATTATATTTGAAAGAACAGGGTTGTTTTGTTGCAAATAGAACGAATCTGTGTATAGAAGCTACATTCTGGATTACGTAGAATTAAAGTAACGTGAATTACAAAACTTTTAACAACCTAACACATTTAACATTTTTGTTAAAATTAAACACCACTTTAGCCTAGATAAGTTAAATGCAAAATTCCTGAATTTTTGTTTGTTTAATATAGTTTACATAGTGTCGAGGAATTGAACATGGTTTTATAGCTGAAGCATATATAAGAAGGAACGGGCAATGACAACGCAATGATTTTCTTAAATAAGTTACAAATAACGTATACATCTGTCAAACACGCGGTCGTTGTTTTCAGTGATTTATCCCAGCAACGAGCAATAGAAAAAAATCGACATACAATCGAGATCAAATATTATATTTGAAAGAACAGGGTTGTTTTGTTGCAAATAGAACGAATCTGTGTATAGAAGCTACATTCTGGATTACGTAGAATTAAAGTAACGTGAATTACAAAACTTTAACAACCTAACACATTTAACATTTTTGTTAAAATTAAACACCACTTTAGCCTAGATAAGTTAAATGCAAAATTCCTGAATTTTTGTTTATTTAATATAGTTTACATAGTGTCGAGGAATTGAACATGGTTTTATAGCTGAAGCATATATAAGAACGAACGGGCAATGACAACGCAATGATTTTCTTAAATAAGTTGCAAATAACGTATACATCTGTCAAACACGCGGTCGTTGTTTTCAGTGATTTATCCGCATGCAACGAGCAATAGAAAAAATCGACATACAATCGAGATCAAATATTATATTTGAAAGAACAGGGTTGTTTTGTTGCAAATAGAACGAATCTGTGTATAGAAGCTACATTCTGGATTACGTAGAATTAAAGTAACGTGAATTACAAAACTTTTAACAACCTAACACATTTAACATTTTGTTAAAATTAAACACCACTTTAGCCTAGATAAGTTAAATGCAAAATTCCTGAATTTTTGTTTATTTAATATAGTTTACATAGTGTCGAGGAATTGAACATGGTTTTATAGCTGAAGCATATATAAGAAGGAACGGGCAATGACAACGCAATGATTTTCTTAAATAAGTTGCAAATAACGTATACATCTGTCAAACACGCGGTCGTTGTTTTCAGTGATTTATCCCGCATGCAACGAGCAATAGAAAAAAATCGACATACAATCGAGATCAAATATTATATTTGAAAGAACAGGGTTGTTTTGTTGCAAATAGAACGAATCTGTGTATAGAAGCTACATTCTGGATTACGTAGAATTAAAGTAACGTGAATTACAAAACTTTTAACAACCTAACACATTTAACATTTTTGTTAAAATTAAACACCACTTTAGCCTAGATAAGTTAAATGCAAAATTCCTGAATTTTTGTTTATTTAATATAGTTTACATAGTGTCGAGGAATTGAACATGGTTTTATAGCTGAAGCATATATAAGAAGGAACGGGCAATGACAACGCAATGATTTTCTTAAATAAGTTGCAAATAACGTATACATCTGTCAAACACGCGGTCGTTGTTTTCAGTGATTTATCCGCATGCAACGAGCAATAGAAAAATCGACATACAATCGAGATCAAATATTATATTTGAAAGAACAGGGTTGTTTTGTTGCAAATAGAACGAATCTGTGTATAGAAGCTACATTCTGGATTACGTAGAATTAAAGTAACGTGAATTACAAAACTTTTAACAACCTAACACATTTAACATTTTGTTAAAATTAAACACCACTTTAGCCTAGATAAGTTAAATGCAAAATTCCTGAATTTTTGTTTATTTAATATAGTTTACATAGTGTCGAGAATTGAACATGGTTTTATAGCTGAAGCATATATAAGAACGAACGGGCAATGACAACGCAATGATTTTCTTAAATAAGTTGCAAATAACGTATACATCTGTCAAACACGCGGTCGTTGTTTTCAGTGATTTATCCGCATGCAACGAGCAATAGAAAAAATCGACATACAATCGAGATCAAATATTATATTTGAAAGAACAGGGTTGTTTTGTTGCAAATAGAACGAATCTGTGTATAGAAGCTACATTCTGGATTACGTAGAATTAAAGTAACGTGAATTACAAAACTTTAACAACCTAACACATTTAACATTTTGTTAAAATTAAACACCACTTTAGCCTAGATAAGTTAAATGCAAAATTCCTGAATTTTTGTTTATTTAATATAGTTTACATAGTGTCGAGAAAATGAACATGGTTTTATAGCTGAAGCATATATAAGAAGGAACGGGCAATGACAACGCAATGATTTTCTTAAATAAGTTGCAAATAACGTATACATCTGTCAAACACGCGGTCGTTGTTTTCAGTGATTTATCCGCATGCAACGAGCAATAGAAAAAATCGACATACAATCGAGATCAAATATTATATTTGAAAGAACAGGGTTGTTTTGTTGCAAATAGAACGAATCTGTATATAGAAGCTACATTCTGATTACGTAGAATTAAAGTAACGTGAATTACAAAACTTTTAACAACCTAACACATTTAACATTTTTGTTAAAATTAAACACCACTTTAGCCTAGATAAGTTAAATGCAAAATTCCTGAATTTTGTTTATTTAATATAGTTTACATAGTGTCGAGGAATTGAACATGGTTTTATAGCTGAAGCATATATAAGAAGGAACGGGCAATGACAACGCAATGATTTTCTTAAATAAGTTGCAAATAACGTATACATCTGTCAAACACGCGGTCGTTGTTTTCAGTGATTTATCCCGCAAGCAACGAGCAATAGAAAAAAAATCGACATACAATCGAGATCAAATATTATATTTGAAAGAACAGGGTTGTTTTGTTGCAAATAGAACGAATCTGTGTATAGAAGCTACATTCTGGATTACGTAGAATTAAAGTAACGTGAATTACAAAACTTTTAACAACCTAACACATTTAACATTTTTGTTAAAATTAAACACCACTTTAGCCTAGATAAGTTAAATGCAAAATTCCTGAATTTTGTTTATTTAATATAGTTTACATAGTGTCGAGGAATTGAACATGGTTTTATAGCTGAAGCATATATAAGAAGGAACGGGCAATGACAACGCAATGATTTTCTTAAATAAGTTGCAAATAACGTATACATCTGTCAAACACGCGGTCGTTGTTTTCAGTGATTTATCCACAATGCAACGAGCAATAGAAAAAATCGACATACAATCGAGATCAAATATTATATTTGAAAGAACAGGGTTGTTTTGTTGCAAATAGAACGAATCTGTGTATAGAAGCTACATTCTGGATTACGTAGAATTAAAGTAACGTGAATTACAAAACTTTTAACAACCTAACACATTTAACATTTTTGTTAAAATTAAACACCACTTTAGCCTAGATAAGTTAAATGCAAAATTCCTGAATTTTTGTTTATTTAATATAGTTTACATAGTGTCGAGGAATTGAACATGGTTTTATAGCTGAAGCATATAAGAAGGAACGGGCAATGACAACGCAATGATTTTCTTAAATAAGTTGCAAATAACGTATACATCTGTCAAACACGCGGTCGTTGTTTTCAGTGATTTATCCCGCATGCAACGAGCAATAGAAAAAAATCGACATACAATCGAGATCAAATATTATATTTGAAAGAACAGGGTTGTTTTGTTGCAAATAGAACGAATCTGTGTATAGAAGCTACATTCTGGTAGAATTAAAGTAACGTGAATTACAAAACTTTTAACAACCTAACACATTTAACATTTTGTTAAAATTAAACACCACTTTAGCCTAGATAAGTTAAATGCAAAATTCCTGAATTTTTGTTTATTTAATATAGTTTACATAGTGTCGAGGTGAACATGGTTTTATAGCTGAAGCATATATAAGAAGGAACGGGCAATGACAACGCAATGATTTTCTTAAATAAGTTGCAAATAACGTATACATCTGTCAAACACGCGGTCGTTGTTTTCAGTGATTTATCCCGCATGCAACGAGCAATAGAAAAAAATCGACATACAATCGAGATCAAATATTATATTTGAAAGAACAGGGTTGTTTTGTTGCAAATAGAACGAATCTGTGTATAGAAGCTACATTCTGGATTACGTAGAATTAAAGTAACGTGAATTACAAAACTTTTAACAACCTAACACATTTAACATTTTTGTTAAAATTAAACACCACTTTAGCCTAGATAAGTTAAATGCAAAATTCCTGAATTTTTGTTTATTTAATATAGTTTACATAGTGTCGAGAAAATGAACATGGTTTTATAGCTGAAGCATATATAAGAACGAACGCGCAATGACAACGCAATGATTTTCTTAAATAAGTTGCAAATAACGTATACATCTGTCAAACACGCGGTCGTTGTTTTCAGTGATTTATCCCACGCAACGAGCAATAGAAAAAATCGACATACAATCGAGATCAAATATTATATTTGAAAGAACAGGGTTGTTTTGTTGCAAATAGAACGAATCTGTGTATAGAAGCTACATTCTGGATTACGTAGAATTAAAGTAACGTGAATTACAAAACTTTTAACAACCTAACACATTTAACATTTTTGTTAAAATTAAACACCACTTTAGCCTAGATAAGTTAAATGCAAAATTCCTGAATTTTTGTTTATTTAATATAGTTTACATAGTGTCGAGGAATTGAACATGGTTTTATAGCTGAAGCATATATAAGAAGGAACGGGCAATGACAACGCAATGATTTTCTTAAATAAGTTGCAAATAACGTATACATCTGTCTAACACGCGGTCGTTGTTTTCAGTGATTTATCCCGCATGCAACGAGCAATAGAAAAATCGACATACAATCGAGATCAAATATTATATTTGAAAGAACAGGTTGTTTTGTTGCAAATAGAACGAATCTGTGTAGAAGCTACATTCTGGATTACGTAGAATTAAAGTAACGTGAATTACAAAACTTTTAACAACCTAACACATTTAACATTTTGTTAAAATTAAACACCACTTTAGCCTAGATAAGTTAAATGCAAAATTCCTGAATTTTTGTTTATTTAATATAGTTTACATAGTGTCGAGGAATTGAACATGGTTTTATAGCTGAAGCATATATAAGAAGGAACGGGCAATGACAACGCAATGATTTTCTTAAATAAGTTGCAAATAACGTATACATCTGTCAAACACGCGGTCGTTGTTTTCAGTGATTTATCCGCATGCAACGAGCAATAGAAAAATCGACATACAATCGAGATCAAATATTATATTTGAAAGAACAGGGTTGTTTTGTTGCAAATAGAACGAATCTGTGTATAGAAGCTACATTCTGGATTACGTAGAATTAAAGTAACGTGAATTACAAAACTTTTAACAACCTAACACATTTAACATTTTGTTAAAATTAAACACCACTTTAGCCTAGATAAGTTAAATGCAAAATTCCTGAATTTTTGTTTATTTAATATAGTTTACATAGTGTCGAGAATTGAACATGGTTTTATAGCTGAAGCATATATAAGAAGGAACGGGCAATGACAACGCAATGATTTTCTTAAATAAGTTGCAAATAACGTATACATCTGTCAAACACGCGGTCGTTGTTTTCAGTGATTTATCCCACAAGCAACGAGCAATAGAAAAAATCGACATACAATCGAGATCAAATATTATATTTGAAAGAACAGGGTTGTTTTGTTGCAAATAGAACGAATCTGTGTATAGAAGCTACATTCTGATTACGTAGAATTAAAGTAACGTGAATTACAAAACTTTTAACAACCTAACACATTTAACATTTTTGTTAAAATTAAACACCACTTTAGCCTAGATAAGTTAAATGCAAAATTCTGAATTTTTGTTTATTTAATATAGTTTACATAGTGTCGAGGAATTGAACATGGTTTTATAGCTGAAGCATATATAAGAAGGAACGGGCAATGACAACGCAATGATTTTCTTAAATAAGTTGCAAATAACGTATACATCTGTCAAACACGCGGTCGTTGTTTTCAGTGATTTATCCCGCATGCAACGAGCAATAGAAAAAAATCGACATACAATCGAGATCAAATATTATATTTGAAAGAACAGGGTTGTTTTGTTGCAAATAGAACGAATCTGTGTATAGAAGCTACATTCTGATTACGTAGAATTAAAGTAACGTGAATTACAAAACTTTTAACAACCTAACACATTTAACATTTTGTTAAAATTAAACACCACTTTAGCCTAGATAAGTTAAATGCAAAATTCCTGAATTTTGTTTATTTAATATAGTTTACATAGTGTCGAGGAATTGAACATGGTTTTATAGCTGAAGCATATATAAGAAGGAACGGGCAATGACAACGCAATGATTTTCTTAAATAAGTTGCAAATAACGTATACATCTGTCAAACACGCGGTCGTTGTTTTCAGTGATTTATCCGCAATGCAACGAGCAATAGAAAAATCGACATACAATCGAGATCAAATTATATTTGAAAGAACAGGGTTGTTTTGTTGCAAATAGAACGAATCTGTGTATAGAAGCTACATTCTGGATTACGTAGAATTAAAGTAACGTGAATTACAAAACTTTTAACAACCTAACACATTTAACATTTTTGTTAAAATTAAACACCACTTAGCCTAGATAAGTTAAATGCAAAATTCCTGAATTTTTGTTTATTTAATATAGTTTACATAGTGTCGAGAAAATTGAACATGGTTTTATAGCTGAAGCATATATAAGAACGAACGGGCAATGACAACGCAATGATTTTCTTAAATAAGTTGCAAACAACGTATACATCTGTCAAACACGCGGTCGTTGTTTTCAGTGATTTATCCGCAAGCAACGAGCAATAGAAAAATCGACATACAATCGAGATCAAATATTATATTTGAAAGAACAGGGTTGTTTTTGTTGCAAATAGAACGAATCTGTGTATAGAAGCTACATTCTGGATTACGTAGAATTAAAGTAACGTGAATTACAAAACTTTTAACAACCTAACACATTTAACATTTTGTTAAAATTAAACACCACTTTAGCCTAGATAAGTTAAATGCAAAATTCTGAATTTTTGTTTATTTAATATAGTTTACATAGTGTCGAGAAATGAACATGGTTTTATAGCTGAAGCATATATAAGAACGAACGGGCAATGACAACGCAATGATTTTCTTAAATAAGTTGCAAATAACGTATACATCTGTCAAACACGCGGTCGTTGTTTTCAGTGATTTATCCCACAAGCAACGAGCAATAGAAAAAAATCGACATACAATCGAGATCAAATATTATATTTGAAAGAACAGGGTTGTTTTGTTGCAAATAGAACGAATCTGTGTATAGAAGCTACATTCTGGATTACGTAGAATTAAAGTAACGTGAATTACAAAACTTTTAACAACCTAACACATTTAACATTTTTGTTAAATTAAACACCACTTTAGCCTAGATAAGTTAAATGCAAAATTCTGAATTTTTGTTTATTTAATATAGTTTACATAGTGTCGAGGAATTGAACATGGTTTTATAGCTGAAGCATATATAAGAAGGAACGGGCAATGACAACGCAATGATTTTCTTAAATAAGTTGCAAATAACGTATACATCTGTCAAACACGCGGTCGTTGTTTTCAGTGATTTATCCCGCGAGCAATAGAAAAATCGACATACAATCGAGATCAAATATTATATTTGAAAGAACAGGGTTGTTTTGTTGCAAATAGAACGAATCTGTGTATAGAAGCTACATTCTGGAATTACGTAGAATTAAAGTAACGTGAATTACAAAACTTTTAACAACCTAACACATTTAACATTTTTGTTAAAATTAAACACCACTTTAGCCTAGATAAGTTAAATGCAAAATTCCTGAATTTTTGTTTATTTAATATAGTTTACATAGTGTCGAGGAATTGAACATGGTTTTATAGCTGAAGCATATATAAGAAGGAACGGCAATGACAACGCAATGATTTTCTTAAATAAGTTGCAAATAACGTATACATCTGTCAAACACGCGGTCGTTGTTTTCAGTGATTTATCCCATGCAACGAGCAATAGAAAAAATCGACATACAATCGAGATCAAATATTATATTTGAAAGAACAGGGTTGTTTTGTTGCAAATAGAACGAATCTGTGTATAGAAGCTACATTCTGGATTACGTAGAATTAAAGTAACGTGAATTACAAAACTTTTAACAACCTAACACATTTAACATTTTGTTAAAATTAAACACCACTTTAGCCTAGATAAGTTAAATGCAAAATTCCTGAATTTTGTTTGTTTAATATAGTTTACATAGTGTCGAGGAATTGAACATGGTTTTATAGCTGAAGCATATATAAGAAGGAACGGGCAATGACAACGCAATGATTTTCTTAAATAAGTTGCAAAATAACGTATACATCTGTCAAACACGCGGTCGTTGTTTTCAGTGATTTATCCTGCATGCAACGAGCAATAGAAAAAATCGACATACAATCGAGATCAAATATTATATTTGAAAGAACAGGGTTGTTTTGTTGCAAATAGAACGAATCTGTGTATAGAAGCTACATTCTGGATTACGTAGAATTAAAGTAACGTGAATTACAAAACTTTTAACAACCAACACATTTAACATTTTGTTAAAATTAAACACCACTTTAGCCTAGATAAGTTAAATGCAAAATTCCTGAATTTTGTTTATTTAATATAGTTTACATAGTGTCGAGGAATTGAACATGGTTTTATAGCTGAAGCATATAAGAACTGGAACGGGCAATGACAACGCAATGATTTTCTTAAATAAGTTGCAAATAACGTATACATCTGTCAAACACGCGGTCGTTGTTTTCAGTGATTTATCCCGCATGCAACGAGCAATAGAAAAAATCGACATACAATCGAGATCAAATATTATATTTGAAAGAACAGGGTTGTTTTGTTGCAAATAGAACGAATCTGTGTATATAAGCTACATTCTGGATTACGTAGAATTGTAACGTGAATTACAAAACTTTTAACAACCTAACACATTTAACATTTTTGTTAAAATTAAACACCACTTTAGCCTAGATAAGTTAAATGCAAAATTCCTGAATTTTGTTTATTTAATATAGTTTACATAGTGTCGAGAAAATGAACATGGTTTTATAGCTGAAGCATATATAAGAACGAGCGAATGACAACGCAATGATTTTCTTAAATAAGTTGCAAATAACGTATACATCTGTCAACACGCGGTCGTTGTTTTCAGTGATTTATCCCATGCAACGAGCAATAGAAAAAATCGACATACAATCGAGATCAAATATTATTTGAAAGAACAGGGTTGTTTTGTTGCAAATAGAACGAATCTGTGTTATAAAGCTACATCTGGATTACGTAGAATTAAAAGTAACGTGTTCAAAACTTTAACAACCTAACACATTTAACATTTTGTTAAAATTAAACACCACTTTAGCCTAGATAAGTTAAATGCAAAATTCCTGAATTTTTGTTTGTTTAATATAGTTTACATAGTGTCGAGAAATTGAACATGGTTTTATAGCTGAAGCATATATAAGAAGAACGTGACAACGCAATGTTTTCTTAAATAAGTTACGTATACAAGTCAAACACGCGGTCGTTGTTTTCAGTGATTTATCCCGCAACGAGCAATAGAAAAAAATCGACATACAATCGAGATCAAATATTATATTTGAAAGAACAGGGTTGTTTTGTTGCAAATAGAACGAATCTGTAGTATAAAACAGTTACATTCTGGATTACGTAGAATTAAAGTAACGTGAATTACAAACTTTTAACAACCTAACACATTTAACATTTTTATTTAAAATTAAACACCACTTGTCACTGAATAAGTTAAATGCAAAATTCCTGAATTTTTGTTTTTTAATATAGTTTCATAGTGTCGAGGAATTGAACATGGTTTTATAGCTGAAGCATATATAAGAAGGAACGGCAATGACAACGCAATGATTTTCTTAAATAAGTTGCAAATAACGTATACATCTGTTTTAAACACGCGGTCGTTGTTTTCAGTGATTTATCCGCATGCAACGAGCAATAGAAAAAATCGACATACAATCGAGATCAAATATTATATTTGAAAGAACAGGGTTGTTATATGTTAAAGTAGAACGAATTACAAACTTACTATATTTTTTTTTAATTATTAACACTGCAATTTCCTGTTATTGTTTACTTTCAAAATTCCTGAATTTTGTTTTAATTATTACATAGTGTCGAGGAATTGAACATCCTGAGCTGAGAATGCAATCTTCAATGAGTTAATAAAATCTGGTCCACGCGGTGTTGTTCAGTTTAATATCCATGCAACGAGCAAAGAAAAAATCGACATACAATCGAGATCAAATATTATTTGACAGGGTTATCTGTTGCTTTGCGGATCTATTATATAGCATTTGATAAATCGTGAAATTTCATATTAACATTGTTATATTTGTTATATTAAGTGTTGTGGTGTCCTATAGCACAGACACCAATATAAATTACATTGGTAATAATTTTCTTAGTAGCTTAATCTTATTTTACACCATTTATATTAATGTATTTATTGAAAAAGAAAAAAAATACTCAAACATTGCTTAAAAGATAAAAAAGATTTGCTATAATTATATTATATTTAAAATTACTAAGAGTATCTTTATATTAAAATTTTGATTTGTTACGATTTGACCAGAACAAATTTTTTTCAAACATATTCAATTTAACTTTGCAGGTTCTAAAGCATTTTAATAGACTTGTAAATCTGATATTTTAATCTTGTCTTTAAGTATCTAAATCACGAAATCGTTAGCTAAGGTTAGTTTTTTTATTAATGATGACATGTATTCGCAAATTAATTTAAAACCGTATATACTTAATCAAGTCAATCAAGAAAGATATGCGACATTACTGTTCTTTTGCTTTAATTATCAAAAGTTACCTTTACATATCACCGCTTTTCCTTAAAAAAATTACGCCACATAAACGCTATTTATCCTGATTGTATTGCAAATTAATTATTATACGTTTTAGTCACTTATACTGGCCTGCAAAACTTTTATATTCAGATTTTTCTCGCTAAAAGAAAATTCTTGGACGTCTATTGTTCGTGCTATCGTGCTTATTTATTTAAATTTAGTCAGAGTGCGAGCTCGTAGAAATTTCTTAGTATTAACATTGAAAGTTATAATTTGTTTGTTTAACAGTAGCTATTTCCAGTGAACAGACTCCCAATATAACTGCAGTGAATAATTCTGCCTTCTTAGTAACATATTATTTTACACTAAGGTTTATAATAAATGTCATTTGTTGAAAAAAAAAAATACCACTAAATAGAGATAAAAAAGATTTGCTACAATTAATACTTTCTATTTGGTTTTGTTAAGAGTTCTTTTATTACATTTGTTCTTTGATTAACGTTTTTCGTTACATATTTTTTCGTTTTTTCTTGTGCCCAATCTACGACTATCGTTAGCCGTCGCATCTCTGCACGGTTGGTTTTACGGGCATGGTTTAGTAGAACCGACTGTTTTATCAACAGATACGGGCCTTTTGGCTAATATTTTTCCTTTCAAAAACCCGTGAATTTTATACACGCGCAGAGCCGACCAGGTTCACGTCCCAGTATTTCAATGTAAGTCCGCACTACTAATCGTGTTGCTAAGTGCTCGCATTACAAGTTGACCATCCGTTAAATAAATGCCTCGCCCTTTTAGAATTAACCCTAACGACCGCTATAATTTTGTAAACGAACACAAACTTTGCATTAACTATCTAAGCAGTTCGCGTACTTTTTCCAAGTGTAAATCGATTATGACTTGTCGCACTTGTCGCCAGCGGCATCATACCTCGTTACACTTTAACCCCCATTAGAATCGTTTTCAAAAGTAGTGTTTCACTAGGCCTTGTCTGATAACGCCAAACAAGATATTTCCAAGCCATTTGTTCTCTCCGCTTTGAGTACCTGCGAATTTTCACCAGTAGGTCGTTTCTCCTCTGCTACCAATAATTCCAATGTTGTATTATTTAAAACAAATCCCCAAAAGTGTGATTTTTATTTTCTACTGCGCAAATTGAAGTTCGTAATCGTTTCGGTAATTTTCAAAATGTGTTATGCTAAGGTTTAAAACTGACCTCATTACCTCTTATCCTTAACGGGCTTGGCTCTATGCAGACCGTGGCTACTCCCAGTGAACAAAATTAATCATTTTCTAACATTGGCGCAATAGTCCTACCTAAGATTTGTGAAAGCTTGCCTACTACTTGCGTCAACCTCAACCAATTACCGCCATTACATAATATTCAGTTAGCCGACCCACAGTTTTCAAAACCCGATCCTATAGATGTTTTACTTGGGCCGATGTATTTCCACAAATTCTAATAAATGATCGTGTTCTTGTTGAACACCATACACTCATAGGTATGAATACTGTTTTGGATATATTTTAATGGGATCGATTCTCGCGTCAAGTACCTTGCAGGTTACCGCTTTACTTTGCTCTACGGGCCAAGTACCCTTCCCTGAAAAAATTGTTTCCAAATTTTCTTTTCCTTAAAACGACGCTTCTCAAACAACTTCTTGTATATCAACAAAATGAACATGGTTTTATAGCTGAAGCATATATAAGAAGGAACGGGCAATGACAACGCAATGATTTTCTTAAATAAGTTGCAAATAACGTATACATCTGTCAAACACGCGGTCGTTGTTTTCAGTGATTTATCCCGCAACGAGCAATAGAAAAAATCGACATACAATCGAGATCAAATATTATATTTGAAAGAACAGGGTTGTTTTGTTGCAAATAGAACGAATCTGTATAGAAGCTACATTCTGGATTACGTAGAATTAAAGTAACGTGAATTACAAAACTTTTAACAACCTAACACATTTAACATTTTGTTAAAATTAAACACCACTTTAGCCTAGATAAGTTAAATGCAAAATTCCTGAATTTTTGTTTATTTAATATAGTTTACATAGTGTCGAGAAAATGAACATGGTTTTATAGCTGAAGCATATATAAGAACGAACGGGCAATGACAACGCAATGATTTTCTTAAATAAGTTGCAAATAACGTATACATCTGTCAAACACGCGGTCGTTGTTTTCAGTGATTTATCCTGCATGCAACGAGCAATAGAAAAAAATCGACATACAATCGAGATCAAATATTATATTTGAAAGAACAGGGTTGTTTTGTTGCAAATAGAACGAATCTGTGTATAGAAGCTACATTCTGGATTACGTAGAATTAAAGTAACGTGAATTACAAAACTTTTAACAACCTAACACATTTAACATTTTTGTTAAAATTAAACACCACTTTAGCCTAGATAAGTTAAATGCAAAATTCCTGAATTTTTGTTTGTTTAATATAGTTTACATAGTGTCGAGGAATTGAACATGGTTTTATAGCTGAAGCATATATAAGAAGGAACGGGCAATGACAACGCAATGATTTTCTTAAATAAGTTGCAAATAACGTATACATCTGTCAAACACGCGGTCGTTGTTTTCAGTGATTTATCCGCATGCAACGAGCAATAGAAAAATCGACATACAATCGAGATCAAATATTATATTTGAAAGAACAGGGTTGTTTTGTTGCAAATAGAACGAATCTGTGTATAGAAGCTACATTCTGGATTACGTAGAATTAAAGTAACGTGAATTACAAAACTTTTAACAACCTAACACATTTAACATTTTTGTTAAAATTAAACACCACTTTAGCCTAGATAAGTTAAATGCAAAATTCCTGAATTTTGTTTATTTAATATAGTTTACATAGTGTCGAGGAATTGAACATGGTTTTATAGCTGAAGCATATATAAGAAGGAACGGGCAATGACAACGCAATGATTTTCTTAAATAAGTTGCAAATAACGTATACATCTGTCAAACACGCGGTCGTTGTTTTCAGTGATTTATCCGCAAGCAACGAGCAATAGAAAAAATCGACATACAATCGAGATCAAATATTATATTTGAAAGAACAGGGTTGTTTTGTTGCAAATAGAACGAATCTGTGTATAGAAGCTACATTCTGGATTACGTAGAATTAAAGTAACGTGAATTACAAAACTTTTAACAACCTAACACATTTAACATTTTGTTAAAATTAAACACCACTTTAGCCTAGATAAGTTAAATGCAAAATTCCTGAATTTTTGTTTATTTAATATAGTTTACATAGTGTCGAAAATGAACATGGTTTTATAGCTGAAGCATATATAAGAACGAACGGGCAATGACAACGCAATGATTTTCTTAAATAAGTTGCAAATAACGTATACATCTGTCAAACACGCGGTCGTTGTTTTCAGTGATTTATCCCACAAGCAACGAGCAATAGAAAAAAATCGACATACAATCGAGATCAAATATTATATTTGAAAGAACAGGGTTGTTTTGTTGCAAATAGAACGAATCTGTGTATAGAAGCTACATTCTGGATTACGTAGAATTAAAGTAACGTGAATTACAAAACTTTTAACAACCTAACACATTTAACATTTTTGTTAAAATTAAACACCACTTTAGCCTAGATAAGTTAAATGCAAAATTCCTGAATTTTTGTTTATTTAATATAGTTTACATAGTGTCGAGAAATGAACATGGTTTTATAGCTGAAGCATATATAAGAACGAACGGCAATGACAACGCAATGATTTTCTTAAATAAGTTGCAAATAACGTATACATCTGTCAAACACGCGGTCGTTGTTTTCAGTGATTTATCCGCATGCAACGAGCAATAGAAAAAAATCGACATACAATCGAGATCAAATATTATATTTGAAAGAACAGGGTTGTTTTGTTGCAAATAGAACGAATCTGTGTATAGAAGCTACATTCTGGATTACGTAGAATTAAAGTAACGTGAATTACAAAACTTTTAACAACCTAACACATTTAACATTTTTGTTAAAATTAAACACCACTTTAGCCTAGATAAGTTAAATGCAAAATTCCTGAATTTTTGTTTGTTTAATATAGTTTACATAGTGTCGAGGAATTGAACATGGTTTTATAGCTGAAGCATATATAAGAAGGAACGGGCAATGACAACGCAATGATTTTCTTAAATAAGTTGCAAATAACGTATACATCTGTCAAACACGCGGTCGTTGTTTTCAGTGATTTATCCCAGCAACGAGCAATAGAAAAAAATCGACATACAATCGAGATCAAATATTATATTTAAAAGAACAGGGTTGTTTTGTTGCAAATAGAACGAATCTGTGTATAGAAGCTACATTCTGGATTACGTAGAATTAAAGTAACGTGAATTACAAAACTTTAACAACCTAACACATTTAACATTTTTGTTAAAATTAAACACCACTTTAGCCTAGATAAGTTAAATGCAAAATTCCTGAATTTTTGTTTATTTAATATAGTTTACATAGTGTCGAAAAAATGAACATGGTTTTATAGCTGAAGCATATATAAGAACGAACGGGCAATGACAACGCAATGATTTTCTTAAATAAGTTGCAAATAACGTATACATCTGTCAAACACGCGGTCGTTGTTTTCAGTGATTTATCCGCATGCAACGAGCAATAGAAAAAATCGACATACAATCGAGATCAAATATTATATTTGAAAGAACAGGGTTGTTTTGTTGCAAATAGAACGAATCTGTGTATAGAAGCTACATTCTGGATTACGTAGAATTAAAGTAACGTGAATTACAAAACTTTTAACAACCTAACACATTTAACATTTTGTTAAAATTAAACACCACTTTAGCCTAGATAAGTTAAATGCAAAATTCCTGAATTTTTGTTTATTTAATATAGTTTACATAGTGTCGAGAATGAACATGGTTTTATAGCTGAAGCATATATAAGAAGGAACGGGCAATGACAACGCAATGATTTTCTTAAATAAGTTGCAAATAACGTATACATCTGTCAAACACGCGGTCGTTGTTTTCAGTGATTTATCCCGCATGCAACGAGCAATAGAAAAAAATCGACATACAATCGAGATCAAATATTATATTTGAAAGAACAGGGTTGTTTTGTTGCAAATAGAACGAATCTGTGTATAGAAGCTACATTCTGGATTACGTAGAATTAAAGTAACGTGAATTACAAAACTTTAACAACCTAACACATTTAACATTTTTGTTAAAATTAAACACCACTTTAGCCTAGATAAGTTAAATGCAAAATTCCTGAATTTTTGTTTATTTAATATAGTTTACATAGTGTCGAGGAATTGAACATGGT
The DNA here is from genome assembly GCA_036346225.1 of Platerodrilus igneus. Classification (NCBI taxonomy): domain Eukaryota; kingdom Metazoa; phylum Arthropoda; class Insecta; order Coleoptera; family Lycidae; genus Platerodrilus; species Platerodrilus igneus. The sequence goes on along the minus strand of JARFIW010000982.1, from coordinate 1,976,237 downwards.
TTTATAGCTGAAGCATATATAAGAAGGAACGGGCAATGACAACGCAATGATTTTCTTAAATAAGTTGCAAATAACGTATACATCTGTCAAACACGCGGTCGTTGTTTTCAGTGATTTATCCGCATGCAACGAGCAATAGAAAAAAATCGACATACAATCGAGATCAAATATTATATTTGAAAGAACAGGGTTGTTTTGTTGCAAATAGAACGAATCTGTGTATAGAAGCTACATTCTGGATTACGTAGAATTAAAGTAACGTGAATTACAAAACTTTTAACAACCTAACACATTTAACATTTTGTTAAAATTAAACACCACTTTAGCCTAGATAAGTTAAATGCAAAATTCCTGAATTTTTGTTTATTTAATATAGTTTACATAGTGTCGAGAAAATTGAACATGGTTTTATAGCTGAAGCATATATAAGGAACGGGCAATGACAACGCAATGATTTTCTTAAATAAGTTGCAAATAACGTATACATCTGTCAAACACGCGGTCGTTGTTTTCAGTGATTTATCCGCAAGCAACGAGCAATAGAAAAATCGACATACAATCGAGATCAAATATTATATTTGAAAGAACAGGGTTGTTTTGTTGCAAATAGAACGAATCTGTGTATAGAAGCTACATTCTGGATTACGTAGAATTAAAGTAACGTGAATTACAAAACTTTTAACAACCTAACACATTTAACATTTTGTTAAAATTAAACACCACTTTAGCCTAGATAAGTTAAATGCAAAATTCCTGAATTTTTGTTTATTTAATATAGTTTACATAGTGTCGAAAATTGAACATGGTTTTATAGCTGAAGCATATATAAGAACGAACGGGCAATGACAACGCAATGATTTTCTTAAATAAGTTGCAAATAACGTATACATCTGTCAAACACGCGGTCGTTGTTTTCAGTGATTTATCCACATGCAACGAGCAATAGAAAAAATCGACATACAATCGAGATCAAATATTATATTTGAAAGAACAGGGTTGTTTTGTTGCAAATAGAACGAATCTGTGTATAGAAGCTACATTCTGGATTACGTAGAATTAAAGTAACGTGAATTACAAAACTTTTAACAACCTAACACATTTAACATTTTTGTTAAAATTAAACACCACTTTAGCCTAGATAAGTTAAATGCAAAATTCCTGAATTTTTGTTTATTTAATATAGTTTACATAGTGTCGAGGAATTGAACATGGTTTTATAGCTGAAGCATATATAAGAAGGAACGGGCAATGACAACGCAATGATTTTCTTAAATAAGTTGCAAATAACGTATACATCTGTCAAACACGCGGTCGTTGTTTTCAGTGATTTATCCGCATGCAACGAGCAATAGAAAAATCGACATACAATCGAGATCAAATATTATATTTGAAAGAACAGGGTTGTTTTGTTGCAAATAGAACGAATCTGTGTATAGAAGCTACATTCTGGATTACGTAGAATTAAAGTAACGTGAATTACAAAACTTTTAACAACCTAACACATTTAACATTTTGTTAAAATTAAACACCACTTTAGCCTAGATAAGTTAAATGCAAAATTCCTGAATTTTTGTTTATTTAATATAGTTTACATAGTGTCGAGAATTGAACATGGTTTTATAGCTGAAGCATATATAAGAACGAACGGGCAATGACAACGCAATGATTTTCTTAAATAAGTTGCAAATAACGTATACATCTGTCAAACACGCGGTCGTTGTTTTCAGTGATTTATCCGCATGCAACGAGCAATAGAAAAAATCGACATACAATCGAGATCAAATATTATATTTGAAAGAACAGGGTTGTTTTGTTGCAAATAGAACGAATCTGTGTATAGAAGCTACATTCTGGATTACGTAGAATTAAAGTAACGTGAATTACAAAACTTTAACAACCTAACACATTTAACATTTTGTTAAAATTAAACACCACTTTAGCCTAGATAAGTTAAATGCAAAATTCCTGAATTTTTGTTTATTTAATATAGTTTACATAGTGTCGAGAAAATGAACATGGTTTTATAGCTGAAGCATATATAAGAAGGAACGGGCAATGACAACGCAATGATTTTCTTAAATAAGTTGCAAATAACGTATACATCTGTCAAACACGCGGTCGTTGTTTTCAGTGATTTATCCGCATGCAACGAGCAATAGAAAAAATCGACATACAATCGAGATCAAATATTATATTTGAAAGAACAGGGTTGTTTTGTTGCAAATAGAACGAATCTGTATATAGAAGCTACATTCTGATTACGTAGAATTAAAGTAACGTGAATTACAAAACTTTTAACAACCTAACACATTTAACATTTTTGTTAAAATTAAACACCACTTTAGCCTAGATAAGTTAAATGCAAAATTCCTGAATTTTGTTTATTTAATATAGTTTACATAGTGTCGAGGAATTGAACATGGTTTTATAGCTGAAGCATATATAAGAAGGAACGGGCAATGACAACGCAATGATTTTCTTAAATAAGTTGCAAATAACGTATACATCTGTCAAACACGCGGTCGTTGTTTTCAGTGATTTATCCCGCAAGCAACGAGCAATAGAAAAAAAATCGACATACAATCGAGATCAAATATTATATTTGAAAGAACAGGGTTGTTTTGTTGCAAATAGAACGAATCTGTGTATAGAAGCTACATTCTGGATTACGTAGAATTAAAGTAACGTGAATTACAAAACTTTTAACAACCTAACACATTTAACATTTTTGTTAAAATTAAACACCACTTTAGCCTAGATAAGTTAAATGCAAAATTCCTGAATTTTGTTTATTTAATATAGTTTACATAGTGTCGAGGAATTGAACATGGTTTTATAGCTGAAGCATATATAAGAAGGAACGGGCAATGACAACGCAATGATTTTCTTAAATAAGTTGCAAATAACGTATACATCTGTCAAACACGCGGTCGTTGTTTTCAGTGATTTATCCACAATGCAACGAGCAATAGAAAAAATCGACATACAATCGAGATCAAATATTATATTTGAAAGAACAGGGTTGTTTTGTTGCAAATAGAACGAATCTGTGTATAGAAGCTACATTCTGGATTACGTAGAATTAAAGTAACGTGAATTACAAAACTTTTAACAACCTAACACATTTAACATTTTTGTTAAAATTAAACACCACTTTAGCCTAGATAAGTTAAATGCAAAATTCCTGAATTTTTGTTTATTTAATATAGTTTACATAGTGTCGAGGAATTGAACATGGTTTTATAGCTGAAGCATATAAGAAGGAACGGGCAATGACAACGCAATGATTTTCTTAAATAAGTTGCAAATAACGTATACATCTGTCAAACACGCGGTCGTTGTTTTCAGTGATTTATCCCGCATGCAACGAGCAATAGAAAAAAATCGACATACAATCGAGATCAAATATTATATTTGAAAGAACAGGGTTGTTTTGTTGCAAATAGAACGAATCTGTGTATAGAAGCTACATTCTGGTAGAATTAAAGTAACGTGAATTACAAAACTTTTAACAACCTAACACATTTAACATTTTGTTAAAATTAAACACCACTTTAGCCTAGATAAGTTAAATGCAAAATTCCTGAATTTTTGTTTATTTAATATAGTTTACATAGTGTCGAGGTGAACATGGTTTTATAGCTGAAGCATATATAAGAAGGAACGGGCAATGACAACGCAATGATTTTCTTAAATAAGTTGCAAATAACGTATACATCTGTCAAACACGCGGTCGTTGTTTTCAGTGATTTATCCCGCATGCAACGAGCAATAGAAAAAAATCGACATACAATCGAGATCAAATATTATATTTGAAAGAACAGGGTTGTTTTGTTGCAAATAGAACGAATCTGTGTATAGAAGCTACATTCTGGATTACGTAGAATTAAAGTAACGTGAATTACAAAACTTTTAACAACCTAACACATTTAACATTTTTGTTAAAATTAAACACCACTTTAGCCTAGATAAGTTAAATGCAAAATTCCTGAATTTTTGTTTATTTAATATAGTTTACATAGTGTCGAGAAAATGAACATGGTTTTATAGCTGAAGCATATATAAGAACGAACGCGCAATGACAACGCAATGATTTTCTTAAATAAGTTGCAAATAACGTATACATCTGTCAAACACGCGGTCGTTGTTTTCAGTGATTTATCCCACGCAACGAGCAATAGAAAAAATCGACATACAATCGAGATCAAATATTATATTTGAAAGAACAGGGTTGTTTTGTTGCAAATAGAACGAATCTGTGTATAGAAGCTACATTCTGGATTACGTAGAATTAAAGTAACGTGAATTACAAAACTTTTAACAACCTAACACATTTAACATTTTTGTTAAAATTAAACACCACTTTAGCCTAGATAAGTTAAATGCAAAATTCCTGAATTTTTGTTTATTTAATATAGTTTACATAGTGTCGAGGAATTGAACATGGTTTTATAGCTGAAGCATATATAAGAAGGAACGGGCAATGACAACGCAATGATTTTCTTAAATAAGTTGCAAATAACGTATACATCTGTCAAACACGCGGTCGTTGTTTTCAGTGATTTATCCCGCATGCAACGAGCAATAGAAAAATCGACATACAATCGAGATCAAATATTATATTTGAAAGAACAGGTTGTTTTGTTGCAAATAGAACGAATCTGTGTAGAAGCTACATTCTGGATTACGTAGAATTAAAGTAACGTGAATTACAAAACTTTTAACAACCTAACACATTTAACATTTTGTTAAAATTAAACACCACTTTAGCCTAGATAAGTTAAATGCAAAATTCCTGAATTTTTGTTTATTTAATATAGTTTACATAGTGTCGAGGAATTGAACATGGTTTTATAGCTGAAGCATATATAAGAAGGAACGGGCAATGACAACGCAATGATTTTCTTAAATAAGTTGCAAATAACGTATACATCTGTCAAACACGCGGTCGTTGTTTTCAGTGATTTATCCGCATGCAACGAGCAATAGAAAAATCGACATACAATCGAGATCAAATATTATATTTGAAAGAACAGGGTTGTTTTGTTGCAAATAGAACGAATCTGTGTATAGAAGCTACATTCTGGATTACGTAGAATTAAAGTAACGTGAATTACAAAACTTTTAACAACCTAACACATTTAACATTTTGTTAAAATTAAACACCACTTTAGCCTAGATAAGTTAAATGCAAAATTCCTGAATTTTTGTTTATTTAATATAGTTTACATAGTGTCGAGAATTGAACATGGTTTTATAGCTGAAGCATATATAAGAAGGAACGGGCAATGACAACGCAATGATTTTCTTAAATAAGTTGCAAATAACGTATACATCTGTCAAACACGCGGTCGTTGTTTTCAGTGATTTATCCCACAAGCAACGAGCAATAGAAAAAAATCGACATACAATCGAGATCAAATATTATATTTGAAAGAACAGGGTTGTTTTGTTGCAAATAGAACGAATCTGTGTATAGAAGCTACATTCTGATTACGTAGAATTAAAGTAACGTGAATTACAAAACTTTTAACAACCTAACACATTTAACATTTTTGTTAAAATTAAACACCACTTTAGCCTAGATAAGTTAAATGCAAAATTCTGAATTTTTGTTTATTTAATATAGTTTACATAGTGTCGAGGAATTGAACATGGTTTTATAGCTGAAGCATATATAAGAAGGAACGGGCAATGACAACGCAATGATTTTCTTAAATAAGTTGCAAATAACGTATACATCTGTCAAACACGCGGTCGTTGTTTTCAGTGATTTATCCCGCATGCAACGAGCAATAGAAAAAAATCGACATACAATCGAGATCAAATATTATATTTGAAAGAACAGGGTTGTTTTGTTGCAAATAGAACGAATCTGTGTATAGAAGCTACATTCTGATTACGTAGAATTAAAGTAACGTGAATTACAAAACTTTTAACAACCTAACACATTTAACATTTTGTTAAAATTAAACACCACTTTAGCCTAGATAAGTTAAATGCAAAATTCCTGAATTTTGTTTATTTAATATAGTTTACATAGTGTCGAGGAATTGAACATGGTTTTATAGCTGAAGCATATATAAGAAGGAACGGGCAATGACAACGCAATGATTTTCTTAAATAAGTTGCAAATAACGTATACATCTGTCAAACACGCGGTCGTTGTTTTCAGTGATTTATCCGCAATGCAACGAGCAATAGAAAAATCGACATACAATCGAGATCAAATTATATTTGAAAGAACAGGGTTGTTTTGTTGCAAATAGAACGAATCTGTGTATAGAAGCTACATTCTGGATTACGTAGAATTAAAGTAACGTGAATTACAAAACTTTTAACAACCTAACACATTTAACATTTTTGTTAAAATTAAACACCACTTAGCCTAGATAAGTTAAATGCAAAATTCCTGAATTTTTGTTTATTTAATATAGTTTACATAGTGTCGAGAAAATTGAACATGGTTTTATAGCTGAAGCATATATAAGAACGAACGGGCAATGACAACGCAATGATTTTCTTAAATAAGTTGCAAACAACGTATACATCTGTCAAACACGCGGTCGTTGTTTTCAGTGATTTATCCGCAAGCAACGAGCAATAGAAAAATCGACATACAATCGAGATCAAATATTATATTTGAAAGAACAGGGTTGTTTTTGTTGCAAATAGAACGAATCTGTGTATAGAAGCTACATTCTGGATTACGTAGAATTAAAGTAACGTGAATTACAAAACTTTTAACAACCTAACACATTTAACATTTTGTTAAAATTAAACACCACTTTAGCCTAGATAAGTTAAATGCAAAATTCTGAATTTTTGTTTATTTAATATAGTTTACATAGTGTCGAGAAATGAACATGGTTTTATAGCTGAAGCATATATAAGAACGAACGGGCAATGACAACGCAATGATTTTCTTAAATAAGTTGCAAATAACGTATACATCTGTCAAACACGCGGTCGTTGTTTTCAGTGATTTATCCCACAAGCAACGAGCAATAGAAAAAAATCGACATACAATCGAGATCAAATATTATATTTGAAAGAACAGGGTTGTTTTGTTGCAAATAGAACGAATCTGTGTATAGAAGCTACATTCTGGATTACGTAGAATTAAAGTAACGTGAATTACAAAACTTTTAACAACCTAACACATTTAACATTTTTGTTAAATTAAACACCACTTTAGCCTAGATAAGTTAAATGCAAAATTCTGAATTTTTGTTTATTTAATATAGTTTACATAGTGTCGAGGAATTGAACATGGTTTTATAGCTGAAGCATATATAAGAAGGAACGGGCAATGACAACGCAATGATTTTCTTAAATAAGTTGCAAATAACGTATACATCTGTCAAACACGCGGTCGTTGTTTTCAGTGATTTATCCCGCGAGCAATAGAAAAATCGACATACAATCGAGATCAAATATTATATTTGAAAGAACAGGGTTGTTTTGTTGCAAATAGAACGAATCTGTGTATAGAAGCTACATTCTGGAATTACGTAGAATTAAAGTAACGTGAATTACAAAACTTTTAACAACCTAACACATTTAACATTTTTGTTAAAATTAAACACCACTTTAGCCTAGATAAGTTAAATGCAAAATTCCTGAATTTTTGTTTATTTAATATAGTTTACATAGTGTCGAGGAATTGAACATGGTTTTATAGCTGAAGCATATATAAGAAGGAACGGCAATGACAACGCAATGATTTTCTTAAATAAGTTGCAAATAACGTATACATCTGTCAAACACGCGGTCGTTGTTTTCAGTGATTTATCCCATGCAACGAGCAATAGAAAAAATCGACATACAATCGAGATCAAATATTATATTTGAAAGAACAGGGTTGTTTTGTTGCAAATAGAACGAATCTGTGTATAGAAGCTACATTCTGGATTACGTAGAATTAAAGTAACGTGAATTACAAAACTTTTAACAACCTAACACATTTAACATTTTGTTAAAATTAAACACCACTTTAGCCTAGATAAGTTAAATGCAAAATTCCTGAATTTTGTTTGTTTAATATAGTTTACATAGTGTCGAGGAATTGAACATGGTTTTATAGCTGAAGCATATATAAGAAGGAACGGGCAATGACAACGCAATGATTTTCTTAAATAAGTTGCAAAATAACGTATACATCTGTCAAACACGCGGTCGTTGTTTTCAGTGATTTATCCTGCATGCAACGAGCAATAGAAAAAATCGACATACAATCGAGATCAAATATTATATTTGAAAGAACAGGGTTGTTTTGTTGCAAATAGAACGAATCTGTGTATAGAAGCTACATTCTGGATTACGTAGAATTAAAGTAACGTGAATTACAAAACTTTTAACAACCAACACATTTAACATTTTGTTAAAATTAAACACCACTTTAGCCTAGATAAGTTAAATGCAAAATTCCTGAATTTTGTTTATTTAATATAGTTTACATAGTGTCGAGGAATTGAACATGGTTTTATAGCTGAAGCATATAAGAACTGGAACGGGCAATGACAACGCAATGATTTTCTTAAATAAGTTGCAAATAACGTATACATCTGTCAAACACGCGGTCGTTGTTTTCAGTGATTTATCCCGCATGCAACGAGCAATAGAAAAAATCGACATACAATCGAGATCAAATATTATATTTGAAAGAACAGGGTTGTTTTGTTGCAAATAGAACGAATCTGTGTATATAAGCTACATTCTGGATTACGTAGAATTGTAACGTGAATTACAAAACTTTTAACAACCTAACACATTTAACATTTTTGTTAAAATTAAACACCACTTTAGCCTAGATAAGTTAAATGCAAAATTCCTGAATTTTGTTTATTTAATATAGTTTACATAGTGTCGAGAAAATGAACATGGTTTTATAGCTGAAGCATATATAAGAACGAGCGAATGACAACGCAATGATTTTCTTAAATAAGTTGCAAATAACGTATACATCTGTCAACACGCGGTCGTTGTTTTCAGTGATTTATCCCATGCAACGAGCAATAGAAAAAATCGACATACAATCGAGATCAAATATTATTTGAAAGAACAGGGTTGTTTTGTTGCAAATAGAACGAATCTGTGTTATAAAGCTACATCTGGATTACGTAGAATTAAAAGTAACGTGTTCAAAACTTTAACAACCTAACACATTTAACATTTTGTTAAAATTAAACACCACTTTAGCCTAGATAAGTTAAATGCAAAATTCCTGAATTTTTGTTTGTTTAATATAGTTTACATAGTGTCGAGAAATTGAACATGGTTTTATAGCTGAAGCATATATAAGAAGAACGTGACAACGCAATGTTTTCTTAAATAAGTTACGTATACAAGTCAAACACGCGGTCGTTGTTTTCAGTGATTTATCCCGCAACGAGCAATAGAAAAAAATCGACATACAATCGAGATCAAATATTATATTTGAAAGAACAGGGTTGTTTTGTTGCAAATAGAACGAATCTGTAGTATAAAACAGTTACATTCTGGATTACGTAGAATTAAAGTAACGTGAATTACAAACTTTTAACAACCTAACACATTTAACATTTTTATTTAAAATTAAACACCACTTGTCACTGAATAAGTTAAATGCAAAATTCCTGAATTTTTGTTTTTTAATATAGTTTCATAGTGTCGAGGAATTGAACATGGTTTTATAGCTGAAGCATATATAAGAAGGAACGGCAATGACAACGCAATGATTTTCTTAAATAAGTTGCAAATAACGTATACATCTGTTTTAAACACGCGGTCGTTGTTTTCAGTGATTTATCCGCATGCAACGAGCAATAGAAAAAATCGACATACAATCGAGATCAAATATTATATTTGAAAGAACAGGGTTGTTATATGTTAAAGTAGAACGAATTACAAACTTACTATATTTTTTTTTAATTATTAACACTGCAATTTCCTGTTATTGTTTACTTTCAAAATTCCTGAATTTTGTTTTAATTATTACATAGTGTCGAGGAATTGAACATCCTGAGCTGAGAATGCAATCTTCAATGAGTTAATAAAATCTGGTCCACGCGGTGTTGTTCAGTTTAATATCCATGCAACGAGCAAAGAAAAAATCGACATACAATCGAGATCAAATATTATTTGACAGGGTTATCTGTTGCTTTGCGGATCTATTATATAGCATTTGATAAATCGTGAAATTTCATATTAACATTGTTATATTTGTTATATTAAGTGTTGTGGTGTCCTATAGCACAGACACCAATATAAATTACATTGGTAATAATTTTCTTAGTAGCTTAATCTTATTTTACACCATTTATATTAATGTATTTATTGAAAAAGAAAAAAAATACTCAAACATTGCTTAAAAGATAAAAAAGATTTGCTATAATTATATTATATTTAAAATTACTAAGAGTATCTTTATATTAAAATTTTGATTTGTTACGATTTGACCAGAACAAATTTTTTTCAAACATATTCAATTTAACTTTGCAGGTTCTAAAGCATTTTAATAGACTTGTAAATCTGATATTTTAATCTTGTCTTTAAGTATCTAAATCACGAAATCGTTAGCTAAGGTTAGTTTTTTTATTAATGATGACATGTATTCGCAAATTAATTTAAAACCGTATATACTTAATCAAGTCAATCAAGAAAGATATGCGACATTACTGTTCTTTTGCTTTAATTATCAAAAGTTACCTTTACATATCACCGCTTTTCCTTAAAAAAATTACGCCACATAAACGCTATTTATCCTGATTGTATTGCAAATTAATTATTATACGTTTTAGTCACTTATACTGGCCTGCAAAACTTTTATATTCAGATTTTTCTCGCTAAAAGAAAATTCTTGGACGTCTATTGTTCGTGCTATCGTGCTTATTTATTTAAATTTAGTCAGAGTGCGAGCTCGTAGAAATTTCTTAGTATTAACATTGAAAGTTATAATTTGTTTGTTTAACAGTAGCTATTTCCAGTGAACAGACTCCCAATATAACTGCAGTGAATAATTCTGCCTTCTTAGTAACATATTATTTTACACTAAGGTTTATAATAAATGTCATTTGTTGAAAAAAAAAAATACCACTAAATAGAGATAAAAAAGATTTGCTACAATTAATACTTTCTATTTGGTTTTGTTAAGAGTTCTTTTATTACATTTGTTCTTTGATTAACGTTTTTCGTTACATATTTTTTCGTTTTTTCTTGTGCCCAATCTACGACTATCGTTAGCCGTCGCATCTCTGCACGGTTGGTTTTACGGGCATGGTTTAGTAGAACCGACTGTTTTATCAACAGATACGGGCCTTTTGGCTAATATTTTTCCTTTCAAAAACCCGTGAATTTTATACACGCGCAGAGCCGACCAGGTTCACGTCCCAGTATTTCAATGTAAGTCCGCACTACTAATCGTGTTGCTAAGTGCTCGCATTACAAGTTGACCATCCGTTAAATAAATGCCTCGCCCTTTTAGAATTAACCCTAACGACCGCTATAATTTTGTAAACGAACACAAACTTTGCATTAACTATCTAAGCAGTTCGCGTACTTTTTCCAAGTGTAAATCGATTATGACTTGTCGCACTTGTCGCCAGCGGCATCATACCTCGTTACACTTTAACCCCCATTAGAATCGTTTTCAAAAGTAGTGTTTCACTAGGCCTTGTCTGATAACGCCAAACAAGATATTTCCAAGCCATTTGTTCTCTCCGCTTTGAGTACCTGCGAATTTTCACCAGTAGGTCGTTTCTCCTCTGCTACCAATAATTCCAATGTTGTATTATTTAAAACAAATCCCCAAAAGTGTGATTTTTATTTTCTACTGCGCAAATTGAAGTTCGTAATCGTTTCGGTAATTTTCAAAATGTGTTATGCTAAGGTTTAAAACTGACCTCATTACCTCTTATCCTTAACGGGCTTGGCTCTATGCAGACCGTGGCTACTCCCAGTGAACAAAATTAATCATTTTCTAACATTGGCGCAATAGTCCTACCTAAGATTTGTGAAAGCTTGCCTACTACTTGCGTCAACCTCAACCAATTACCGCCATTACATAATATTCAGTTAGCCGACCCACAGTTTTCAAAACCCGATCCTATAGATGTTTTACTTGGGCCGATGTATTTCCACAAATTCTAATAAATGATCGTGTTCTTGTTGAACACCATACACTCATAGGTATGAATACTGTTTTGGATATATTTTAATGGGATCGATTCTCGCGTCAAGTACCTTGCAGGTTACCGCTTTACTTTGCTCTACGGGCCAAGTACCCTTCCCTGAAAAAATTGTTTCCAAATTTTCTTTTCCTTAAAACGACGCTTCTCAAACAACTTCTTGTATATCAAAATTCCTGAATTTTGTTTATTTAATATAGTTTACATAGTGTCGAGGAATTGAACATGGTTTTATAGCTGAAGCTATATAAGAAAACGGGCAATGACAACGCAATGATTTTCTTAAATAAGTTGCAAATAACGTATACATCTGTCAAACACGCGGTCGTTGTTTTCAGTGATTTATCCCACAAGCAACGAGCAATAGAAAAAAATCGACATACAATCGAGATCAAATATTATATTTGAAAGAACAGGGTTGTTTTGTTGCAAATAGAACGAATCTGTGTATAGAAGCTACATTCTGGATTACGTAGAATTAAAGTAACGTGAATTACAAAACTTTTAACAACCTAACACATTTAACATTTTTGTTAAAATTAAACACCACTTTAGCCTAGATAAGTTAAATGCAAAATTCCTGAATTTTTGTTTGTTTAATATAGTTTACATAGTGTCGAGGAATTGAACATGGTTTTATAGCTGAAGCATATATAAGAAGGAACGGGCAATGACAACGCAATGATTTTCTTAAATAAGTTACAAATAACGTATACATCTGTCAAACACGCGGTCGTTGTTTTCAGTGATTTATCCCGCATGCAACGAGCAATAGAAAAAAATCGACATACAATCGAGATCAAATATTATATTTGAAAGAACAGGGTTGTTTTGTTGCAAATAGAACGAATCTGTGTATAGAAGCTACATTCTGGATTACGTAGAATTAAAGTAACGTGAATTACAAAACTTTTAACAACCTAACACATTTAACATTTTGTTAAAATTAAACACCACTTTAGCCTAGATAAGTTAAATGCAAAATTCCTGAATTTTTGTTTATTTAATATAGTTTACATAGTGTCGAGGAATTGAACATGGTTTTATAGCTGAAGCGTATATAAGAAGGAACGGGCAATGACAACGCAATGATTTTCTTAAATAAGTTGCAAATAACGTATACATCTGTCTAACACGCGGTCGTTGTTTTCAGTGATTTATCCCGCAAGCAACGAGCAATAGAAAAAAATCGACATACAATCGAGATCAAATATTATATTTGAAAGAACAGGGTTGTTTTGTTGCAAATAGAACGAATCTGTGTATAGAAGCTACATTCTGGATTACGTAGAATTAAAGTAACGTGAATTACAAAACTTTTAACAACCTAACACATTTAACATTTTTGTTAAAATTAAACACCACTTTAGCCTAGATAAGTTAAATGCAAAATTCCTGAATTTTTGTTTGTTTAATATAGTTTACATAGTGTCGAGGAATTGAACATGGTTTTATAGCTGAAGCATATATAAGAACGAACGGGCAATGACAACGCAATGATTTTCTTAAATAAGTTGCAAATAACGTATACATCTGTCAAACACGCGGTCGTTGTTTTCAGTGATTTATCCCGCATGCAACGAGCAATAGAAAAAAATCGACATACAATTGAGATCAAATATTATATTTGAAAGAACAGGGTTGTTTTGTTGCAAATAGAACGAATCTGTGTATAGAAGCTACATTCTGGATTACGTAGAATTAAAGTAACGTGAATTACAAAACTTTTAACAACCTAACACATTTAACATTTTTGTTAAAATTAAACACCACTTTAGCCTAGATAAGTTAAATGCAAAATTCCTGAATTTTTGTTTATTTAATATAGTTTACATAGTGTCGAGGAATTGAACATGGTTTTATAGCTGAAGCATATATAAGAAGAACGGGCAATGACAACGCAATGATTTTCTTAAATAAGTTGCAAATAACGTATACATCTGTCAAACACGCGGTCGTTGTTTTCAGTGATTTATCCCGCATGCAACGAGCAATAGAAAAAAATCGACATACAATCGAGATCAAATATTATATTTGAAAGAACAGGGTTGTTTTGTTGCAAATAGAACGAATCTGTGTATAGAAGCTACATTCTGGATTACGTAGAATTAAAGTAACGTGAATTACAAAACTTTTAACAACCTAACACATTTAACATTTTTGTTAAAATTAAACACCACTTTAGCCTAGATAAGTTAAATGCAAAATTCCTGAATTTTTGTTTATTTAATATAGTTTACATAGTGTCGAGAAATGAACATGGTTTTATAGCTGAAGCATATATAAGAACGAACGGGCAATGACAACGCAATGATTTTCTTAAATAAGTTGCAAATAACGTATACATCTGTCAAACACGCGGTCGTTGTTTTCAGTGATTTATCCGCAAGCAACGAGCAATAGAAAAAAATCGACATACAATCGAGATCAAATATTATATTTGAAAGAACAGGGTTGTTTTGTTGCAAATAGAACGAATCTGTGTATAGAAGCTACATTCTGGATTACGTAGAATTAAAGTAACGTGAATTACAAAACTTTTAACAACCTAACACATTTAACATTTTTGTTAAAATTAAACACCACTTTAGCCTAGATAAGTTAAATGCAAAATTCCTGAATTTTTGTTTATTTAATATAGTTTACATAGTGTCGAAAAAATGAACATGGTTTTATAGCTGAAGCATATATAAGAACGAACGGGCAATGACAACGCAATGATTTTCTTAAATAAGTTGCAAATAACGTATACATCTGTCAAACACGCGGTCGTTGTTTTCAGTGATTTATCCCGCATGCAACGAGCAATAGAAAAAAATCGACATACAATCGAGATCAAATATTATATTTGAAAGAACAGGGTTGTTTTGTTGCAAATAGAACGAATCTGTGTATAGAAGCTACATTCTGGATTACGTAGAATTAAAGTAACGTGAATTACAAAACTTTTAACAACCTAACACATTTAACATTTTTGTTAAAATTAAACACCACTTTAGCCTAGATAAGTTAAATGCAAAATTCCTGAATTTTTGTTTATTTAATATAGTTTACATAGTGTCGAAAAAATGAACATGGTTTTATAGCTGAAGCATATATAAGAACGAACGGGCAATGACAACGCAATGATTTTCTTAAATAAGTTGCAAATAACGTATACATCTGTCAAACACGCGGTCGTTGTTTTCAGTGATTTATCCCGCAAGCAACGAGCAATAGAAAAAAATCGACATACAATCGAGATCAAATATTATATTTAAAAGAACAGGGTTGTTTTGTTGCAAATAGAACGAATCTGTGTATAGAAGCTACATTCTGGATTACGTAGAATTAAAGTAACGTGAATTACAAAACTTTTAACAACCTAAACATTTAACATTTTTGTTAAAATTAAACACCACTTTAGCCTAGATAAGTTAAATGCAAAATTCCTGAATTTTTGTTTATTTAATATAGTTTACATAGTGTCGAGAATGAACATGGTTTTATAGCTGAAGCATATATAAGAACGAACGGGCAATGACAACGCAATGATTTTCTTAAATAAGTTGCAAATAACGTATACATCTGTCAAACACGCGGTCGTTGTTTTCAGTGATTTATCCCCAAGCAACGAGCAATAGAAAAAATCGACATACAATCGAGATCAAATATTATATTTGAAAGAACAGGGTTGTTTTGTTGCAAATAGAACGAATCTGTGTATAGAAGCTACATTCTGGATTACGTAGAATTAAAGTAACGTGAATTACAAAACTTTTAACAACCTAACACATTTAACATTTTGTTAAAATTAAACACCACTTTAGCCTAGATAAGTTAAATGCAAAATTCCTGAATTTTGTTTATTTAATATAGTTTACATAGTGTCGAGGAATTGAACATGGTTTTATAGCTGAAGCATATATAAGAAGAACGGGCAATGACAACGCAATGATTTTCTTAAATAAGTTGCAAATAACGTATACATCTGTCAAACACGCGGTCGTTGTTTTCAGTGATTTATCCCGCATGCAACGAGCAATAGAAAAAAATCGACATACAATCGAGATCAAATATTATATTTGAAAGAACAGGGTTGTTTTGTTGCAAATAGAACGAATCTGTGTATAGAAGCTACATTCTGATTACGTAGAATTAAAGTAACGTGAATTACAAAACTTTTAACAACCTAACACATTTAACATTTTGTTAAAATTAAACACCACTTTAGCCTAGATAAGTTAAATGCAAAATTCCTGAATTTTTGTTTATTTAATATAGTTTACATAGTGTCGAAAAAATGAACATGGTTTTATAGCTGAAGCATATATAAGAACGAACGGGCAATGACAACGCAATGATTTTCTTAAATAAGTTGCAAATAACGTATACATCTGTCAAACACGCGGTCGTTGTTTTCAGTGATTTATCCCGCATGCAACGAGCAATAGAAAAAAATCGACATACAATCGAGATCAAATATTATATTTGAAAGAACAGGGTTGTTTTGTTGCAAATAGAACGAATCTGTGTATAGAAGCTACATTCTGGATTACGTAGAATTAAAGTAACGTGAATTACAAAACTTTTAACAACCTAACACATTTAACATTTTTGTTAAAATTAAACACCACTTTAGCCTAGATAAGTTAAATGCAAAATTCCTGAATTTTTGTTTATTTAATATAGTTTACATAGTGTCGAGAAATGAACATGGTTTTATAGCTGAAGCATATATAAGAACGAACGCGCAATGACAACGCAATGATTTTCTTAAATAAGTTGCAAATAACGTATACATCTGTCAAACACGCGGTCGTTGTTTTCAGTGATTTATCCCACAAGCAACGAGCAATAGAAAAAAATCGAAATACAATCGAGATCAAATATTATATTTGAAAGAACAGGGTTGTTTTGTTGCAAATAGAACGAATCTGTGTATAGAAGCTACATTCTGGATTACGTAGAATTAAAGTAACGTGAATTACAAAACTTTTAACAACCTAACACATTTAACATTTTTGTTAAAATTAAACACCACTTTAGCCTAGATAAGTTAAATGCAAAATTCCTGAATTTTTGTTTATTTAATATAGTTTACATAGTGTCGAAATTGAACATGGTTTTATAGCTGAAGCATATATAAGAAGGAACGGGCAATGACAACGCAATGATTTTCTTAAATAAGTTGCAAATAACGTATACATCTGTCAAACACGCGGTCGTTGTTTTCAGTGATTTATCCCGCAAGCAACGAGCAATAGAAAAAAATCGACATACAATCGAGATCAAATATTATATTTAAAAGAACAGGGTTGTTTTGTTGCAAATAGAACGAATCTGTGTATAGGCTACATTCTGGATTACGTAGAATTAAAGTAACGTGAATTACAAAACTTTTAACAACCTAACACATTTAACATTTTTGTTAAAATTAAACACCACTTTAGCCTAGATAAGTTAAATGCAAAATTCCTGAATTTTTGTTTATTTAATATAGTTTACATAGTGTCGAAAAAATGAACATGGTTTTATAGCTGAAGCATATATAAGAAGAACGGGCAATGACAACGCAATGATTTTCTTAAATAAGTTGCAAATAACGTATACATCTGTCAAACACGCGGTCGTTGTTTTCAGTGATTTATCCCCAAGCAACGAGCAATAGAAAAAATCGACATACAATCGAGATCAAATATTATATTTGAAAGAACAGGGTTGTTTTGTTGCAAATAGAACGAATCTGTGTATAGAAGCTACATTCTGGATTACGTAGAATTAAAGTAACGTGAATTACAAAACTTTTAACAACCTAACACATTTAACATTTTTGTTAAAATTAAACACCACTTTAGCCTAGATAAGTTAAATGCAAAATTCCTGAATTTTGTTTTTTAATATAGTTTACATAGTGTCGAGGAATTGAACATGGTTTTATAGCTGAAGCATATATAAGAAGGAACGGGCAATGACAACGCAATGATTTTCTTAAATAAGTTGCAAATAACGTATACATCTGTCAAACACGCGGTCGTTGTTTTCAGTGATTTATCCCGCAGCAACGAGCAATAGAAAAAATCGACATACAATCGAGATCAAATATTATATTTGAAAGAACAGGGTTGTTTTGTTGCAAATAGAACGAATCTGTGTATAGAAGCTACATTCTGGATTACGTAGAATTAAAGTAACGTGAATTACAAAACTTTTAACAACCTAACACATTTAACATTTTTGTTAAAATTAAACACCACTTTAGCCTAGATAAGTTAAATGCAAAATTCCTGAATTTTTGTTTATTTAATATAGTTTACATAGTGTCGAAGGATTGAACATGGTTTTATAGCTGAAGCATATATAAGAAGGAACGGGCAATGACAACGCAATGATTTTCTTAAATAAGTTGCAAATAACGTATACATCTGTCAAACACGCGGTCGTTGTTTTCAGTGATTTATCCCGCAAGCAACGAGCAATAGAAAAAAATCGACATACAATCGAGATCAAATATTATACTTGAAAGAACAGGGTTGTTTTGTTGCAAATAGAACGAATCTGTGTATATAAGCTACATTCTGGATTACGTAGAATTAAAGTAACGTGAATTACAAAACTTTTAACAACCTAACACATTTAACATTTTTGTTAAAATTAAACACCACTTTAGCCTAGATAAGTTAAATGCAAAATTCCTGAATTTTTGTTTATTTAATATAGTTTACATAGTGTCGAAGAATTGAACATGGTTTTATAGCTGAAGCATATATAAGAAGGAACGGGCAATGACAACGCAATGATTTTCTTAAATAAGTTACAAATAACGTATACATCTGTCAAACACGCGGTCGTTGTTTTCAGTGATTTATCCCGCATGCAACGAGCAATAGAAAAAAATCGACATACAATCGAGATCAAATATTATATTTGAAAGAACAGGGTTGTTTTGTTGCAAATAGAACGAATCTGTGTATAGAAGCTACATTCTGAATTACGTAGAATTAAAGTAACGTGAATTACAAAACTTTTAACAACCTAACACATTTAACATTTTTGTTAAAATTAAACACCACTTTAGCCTAGATAAGTTAAATGCAAAATTCCTGAATTTTTGTTTATTTAATATAGTTTACATAGTGTCGAGGAATTGAACATGGTTTTATAGCTGAAGCATATATAAGAAGGAACGGGCAATGACAACGCAATGATTTTCTTAAATAAGTTGCAAATAACGTATACATCTGTCAAACACGCGGTCGTTGTTTTCAGTGATTTATCCCGCATGCAACGAGCAATAGAAAAAAATCGACATACAATCGAGATCAAATATTATGCTTGAAAGAACAGGGTTGTTTTGTTGCAAATAGAACGAATCTGTGTATATAAGCTACATTCTGGATTACGTAGAATTAAAGTAACGTGAATTACAAAACTTTTAACAACCTAACACATTTAACATTTTTGTTAAAATTAAACACCACTTTAGCCTAGATAAGTTAAATGCAAAATTCCTGAATTTTTGTTTGTTTAATATAGTTTACATAGTGTCGAGAATTGAACATGGTTTTATAGCTGAAGCATATATAAGAAGGAACGGGCAATGACAACGCAATGATTTTCTTAAATAAGTTGCAAATAACGTATACATCTGTCAAACACGCGGTCGTTGTTTTCAGTGATTTATCCCGCATGCAACGAGCAATAGAAAAAAATCGACATACAATCGAGATCAAATATTATATTTGAAAGAACAGGGTTGTTTTGTTGCAAATAGAACGAATCTGTGTATAGAAGCTACATTCTGAATAACGTAGAATTAAAGTAACGTGAATTACAAAACTTTTAACAACCTAACACATTTAACATTTTTGTTAAAATTAAACACCACTTTAGCCTAGATAAGTTAAATGCAAAATTCCTGAATTTTTGTTTGTTTAATATAGTTTACATAGTGTCGAGGAATTGAACATGGTTTTATAGCTGAAGCATATATAAGAAGGAACGGGCAATGACAACGCAATGATTTTCTTAAATAAGTTGCAAATAACGTATACATCTGTCAAACACGCGGTCGTTGTTTTCAGTGATTTATCCCGCAAGCAACGAGCAATAGAAAAAAATCGACATACAATCGAGATCAAATATTATATTTAAAAGAACAGGGTTGTTTTGTTGCAAATAGAACGAATCTGTGTATAGAAGCTACATTCTGGATTACGTAGAATTAAAGTAACGTGAATTACAAAACTTTTAACAACCTAACACATTTAACATTTTTGTTAAAATTAAACACCACTTTAGCCTAGATAAGTTAAATGCAAAATTCCTGAATTTTTGTTGGTTAATATAGTTTACATAGTGTCGAGGAATTGAACATGGTTTTATAGCTGAAGCATATATAAGAAGGAACGGGCAATGACAACGCAACGATTTTCTTAAATAAGTTCAATAACGTATACATCTGTCAAACACGCGGTCGTTGTTTTCAGTGATTTATCCCGCATGCAACGAGCAATAGAAAAAATCGACATACAATCGAGATCAAATATTATATTTGAAAGAACAGGGTTGTTTTGTTGCAAATAGAACGAATCTGTGTATAAAGCTACATTCTGGAATTAACGTAGAATTAAAGTAACGTGAATTACAAAACTTTTAACAACCTAACACATTTAACATTTTGTTAAAATTAAACACCACTTTAGCCTAGATAAGTTAAATCAAAATTCCTGAATTTTTGTTTATTTAATATAGTTTACATAGTGTCGAAGAAAATTGAACATGGTTTTATAGCTGAAGCATATATAAGAAGAACGGCAATGACAACGCAATGATTTTCTTAAATAAGTTGCAAATAACGTATACATCTGTCAAACACGCGGTCGTTGTTTTCAGTGATTTATCCCGCAAGCAACGAGCAATAGAAAAAAATCGACATACAATCGAGATCAAATATTATATTTGAAAGAACAGGGTTGTTTTGTTGCAAATAGAACGAATCTGTGTATAGAAGCTACATTCTGGATTACGTAGAATTAAAGTAACGTGAATTACAAAACTTTTAACAACCTAACACATTTAACATTTTTGTTAAAATTAAACACCACTTTAGCCTAGATAAGTTAAATGCAAAATTCCTGAATTTTTGTTTATTTAATATAGTTTACATAGTGTCGAGAAAATGAACATGGTTTTATAGCTGAAGCATATATAAGAACGAACGGGCAATGACAACGCAATGATTTTCTTAAATAAGTTGCAAATAACGTATACATCTGTCAAACACGCGGTCGTTGTTTTCAGTGATTTATCCCACAAGCAACGAGCAATAGAAAAAAATCGACATACAATCGAGATCAAATATTATATTTGAAAGAACAGGGTTGTTTTGTTGCAAATAGAACGAATCTGTGTATAGAAGCTACATTCTGGATTACGTAGAATTAAAGTAACGTGAATTACAAAACTTTTAACAACCTAACACATTTAACATTTTTGTTAAAATTAAACACCACTTTAGCCTAGATAAGTTAAATGCAAAATTCCTGAATTTTGTTTATTTAATATAGTTTACATAGTGTCGAGAAATGAACATGGTTTTATAGCTGAAGCATATATAAGAACGAACGGGCAATGACAACGCAATGATTTTCTTAAATAAGTTGCAAATAACGTATACATCTGTCAAACACGCGGTCGTTGTTTTCAGTGATTTATCCCACAAGCAACGAGCAATAGAAAAAAATCGACATACAATCGAGATCAAATATTATATTTGAAAGAACAGGGTTGTTTTGTTGCAAATAGAACGAATCTGTGTATAGAAGCTACATTCTGGATTACGTAGAATTAAAGTAACGTGAATTACAAAACTTTTAACAACCTAACACATTTAACATTTTTGTTAAAATTAAACACCACTTTAGCCTAGATAAGTTAAATGCAAAATTCCTGAATTTTTGTTTGTTTAATATAGTTTACATAGTGTCGAGGAATTGAACATGGTTTTATAGCTGAAGCATATATAAGAAGGAACGGGCAATGACAACGCAATGATTTTCTTAAATAAGTTACAAATAACGTATACATCTGTCAAACACGCGGTCGTTGTTTTCAGTGATTTATCCCGCATGCAACGAGCAATAGAAAAAAATCGACATACAATCGAGATCAAATATTATATTTGAAAGAACAGGGTTGTTTTGTTGCAAATAGAACGAATCTGTGTATAGAAGCTACATTCTGAATAACGTAGAATTAAAGTAACGTGAATTACAAAACTTTTAACAACCTAACACATTTAACATTTTTGTTAAAATTAAACACCACTTTAGCCTAGATAAGTTAAATGCAAAATTCCTGAATTTTTGTTTATTTAATATAGTTTACATAGTGTCGAGGAATTGAACATGGTTTTATAGCTGAAGCATATATAAGAAGGAACGGGCAATGACAACGCAATGATTTTCTTAAATAAGTTGCAAATAACGTATACATCTGTCATACACGCGGTCGTTGTTTTCAGTGATTTATCCCGCATGCAACGAGCAATAGAAAAAGATCGACATACAATCGAGATCAAATATTATACTTGAAAGAACAGGGTTGTTTTGTTGCAAATAGAACGAATCTGTGTATATAAGCTACATTCTGGATTACGTAGAATTAAAGTAACGTGAATTACAAAACTTTTAACAACCTAACACATTTAACATTTTTGTTAAAATTAAACACCACTTTAGCCTAGATAAGTTAAATGCAAAATTCCTGAATTTTTGTTTATTTAATATAGTTTACATAGTGTCGAGGAATTGAACATGGTTTTATAGCTGAAGCATATATAAGAAGGAACGAGCAATGACAACGCAATGATTTTCTTAAATAAGTTGCAAATAACGTATACATCTGTCAAACACGCGGTCGTTGTTTTCAGTGATTTATCCCGCATGCAACGAGCAATAGAAAAAAATCGACATACAATCGAGATCAAATATTATATTTGAAAGAACAGGGTTGTTTTGTTGCAAATGGAATGGATCTATATATAGTAGCTAAATTTTGGGTTATGTCGAATTTCTGAACTGAAAATGCGATGCTTGTTTATATACAAAAATTTGTTATTTGCAAGTAGTTGGTCAACGCAGATGGAAATAGATTTGAGGAAAAGGTGAAAATCTTACTAAAGCTAAACTAAAAATAAATTCTCTCCTGCTCGTTTAAGATATAAGTTTATATAACTCAATCCATTGGTAAAGATTGCTTGTTCACTAATAGCTACACAGAACTGTGACCGTAGAGGATGTTTTATTTAGCATTGGTATAAAGATTTTCTAAACGGAATGTTAATTTTGCTAGTTACACGTGTTTAGTGGATCATAATTTTTCAAACCATTATAAATATTACTAATCTTTTTTTCTTGAATGGGGAGAATCTGTCAGCTCTAAAACAGTATCAAACATTCCTTTAGAAATACTAATAAATAACCTCTGCATTATAGGAATTCTAAATATTAGTTTATTTTTATTTAATTTATGAAAAATTGTCACTAAGTAAGTATCTAACATAAAAGTTTTGATGTTACGATTTGACCAGAACAAATTATTTCAAACTTATTCCAATTTAACTTTAGTTAGTTCTTTGTTAGGAAAATTTTAATAGACTTGTAATTATCTGCAGTATGTTTAATCTTATATATAGTACAAATCACGAAAAAATGCTTTTAAATGTAAGCTAAGGTTAGGTTATTTTGTATTAATAGTGACATGTATTCAACAATCACGCTCTTTAATTTAAAGTCTCTCGTATTACTATAAGTGTAATAAAGGTAGGATATGCGACACCTTACTGTTCTTTTTCTTTAATTATCAAAAGTTCTACAATGTCTGTCGTTATTAAGCTACTTTCATTCCCTTATGTTTTAATTACGCCAAGGGCGGACTGGGCCTGGGGCTGAGAGGCAAAGTCCCACCGAGCCTCACTCCACCGAATGCTGGCCCCACCGTTTTAAGTGAGATTTTCTCGCTAAAAGAAAATTCTTGGACGTCTATTGTTCGTGCTATCGTGCTTATTTACGTGTTTCCGAATTATAGTTTAGTCAGAGTGCGAGCTCGTAGAAATTTCTTAGTATTAACATTAAGTTATAATTTGTTTTGTTAAGTGCTGTAGCTGGTGTCCATTGTCACAGACACCCAATATAACTGCTGTGAATAATTCTGCCTTCTTAGTAGGCTTATCTTATTTTACACTAAGGTTTATAATAAATGTCATTTGTTGAAAAAAAAAAAAAATACCACTAAGATTGCTTAAATAGAGATAAAAAAAGATTTGCTACAATTAATACTTTCTATTTGGTTTTGTTAAGAGTTCTTTTATTACATTTGTTCTTTTACTGGACAGATTAACGTTTTTTCGTTACATATTTATATTTGCAGGTACCCTACTTAAAGCATTTTTTATTTCAGCAAGGCGATTCGTTCTTGGGTTTTCTTGTGCTTCCTACTCCAATCTACGACTATCGTTAGCCGTCGCATCTCTTTATTGTGTCACGGTTGGTTTTACGGGCGGCGAATTATGGTTTAGTAGAACCGTGCAGCTACACTGTAGCAATATTGTAAATAAGAAAGAATACACTTCATTTTTGTTTTTATCAACAGATACGGGCCTTTTAGGGCTAATATCCCACCGGTCCTTTTCCTTTCCAAAAAACCCGTGAATTACGCCAATTATACACGCTGATGTATATCCTGAATTGTATTGCAAATTAATTACGAGCATGCATTCTTTCGTCACTTATACTACATGTTCCGTCCAACGCTGTATATATTCATTTAGTTTCTTTATACTATTACTATAAAATTTAGGTTTATTTGTTAATGGTAATATCTGCTCTTTTATTTAAATTTGATAAACCCGGTCGCGTTTCACCTTCATTGTTCTATCTTGTTTGCCTTATATTTTTGTGCCTGCGCGGCCTAACCCAGTCTATTGTCACCGCTTGGACAATAAGCTTCTGTTTCGGAGGTCAATTCTCGTATAGGACTACCTCACCGCTTTATATTATTTTTCGAATGTACTAATAAGTGTTCTGGATCCAAAAATCTTCACCGCTCTAACTGGACATCAGGTAAAAATATTGAAGGCCGCATTTGTTTAATATCCGTTTGGTTGTACTCCCGTTTTTCTCTCTTGAGTGTCTTTTTATGTCCTCAACATTCAAATTTCTATCCTTGTCGAATCGGATATTACCAGTAGCAGATATTAGTACTATAATTTAAAACATAATTATTATTCATTTACCTGAGGTCAAGTTTGTGTTATCAAACCTATTGTCTTAGTGACACAAATGATATATTACTTGAATTGCATTCATTCCCATTAGTTATCATGTTTGATACAAAGTTCATTACTGTGTTTTACATCTATTTACATTTACCTATGGTTATTTAATTTGTGCCTAAATTGATAAAGCTTAAAAGCATTTTGCAGTACTAATCTTCTATAAAAAATTTTAAAAAATTTGTGCTTTTGTTATTATTTAAAATAGCAGAGAAACTTAAAGAGTTAAAATTTTTACAATACACCCAGATTCAAAGTTTACAAGAAATACAAGAAATGGCGCAATCGGCCGTTTCTAATGCCGAATATCATAATTTATTTAAATCGCATCTTGAGCATATCGTTAAATTAGAAGAAGCCTTCTATCAAATTCACAATAACATTATCTCCTTGATCGCCACGAATAAAAACGCGAAGATTTGTTTGAGGTTGAACATAAAATCAGAAAAGCGTTTAATAGTTCCCTTTATTTAATCAAGTCAATCAAAACGAAACTTTTTGAATCTAAACCGCCAGAACCTAACGCTGTTGTTTCTGCCGCTCACCCAATATTAAAAATAAATTTACTTTTGTTGCAGGTACTCTCCTTTGGGGACGATTTTTCCATGTTCATAGGTTTCATTGATTTATACGATTCCCTCATACATACTAACCTGAAATTGTCGCCAACAGAAAAATTCACGTATTTAGAATCACTTCTGCAAGGTTCGGCTTTACTCGCTATTAAAAGTTTTGATTTAACTGAAAGTCATTATACACTCGCATACAATAAACTGCGCAGTAAATTTGAAAATATTCGCCAAATTACGAGTGCGTATTGGGCAAATTTGGACAATTTTCCCAAACTGCACTCTGATAGCTCCTTTGGTTTACAAAAATTAGTCGACGTTTTTACCGATAATTTGAAAACCTTAAGAAGTGGATCTTTAGTTTAGCTCAGATACTCTTAAAACGACTGGACTTACACACAGCTCGAGGTTTTGAGTTGCATCACGATTCCATCACCATTTCTACTTATACTGGAATCATTAAATTTCTAGACAAAACAAGTAAATCCCTGAGCAACTTATCTTTAAATCACAAATCAAACTAGAACAAAATTGTTCACGCGCAGAGCCGACCAGGTTCACGTCCCAGTATTTCAATGTAAGTCCGCACTACTAATCGTGTTGCTAAGTGCTCGCATTACAAAGTTGACCATCCGTTAAATAAATGCCTCGCCCTTTTAGAATTAACCCCTAGCGACCGCTATAATTTTGTAAACGAACACAAACTTTGCATTAACTATCTAAGCAGTTCGCGTACTTTTTCCAAGTGTAAATCGATTATGACTTGTCGCACTTGTCGCCAGCGGCATCATACCTCGTTACACTTTAACCCCCCATTAGAATCGTTTTCAAAAAGTAGTGTTTCACTAGAGTTTATACCGCCTTGTCTGATAACGCCAAACAAGATATTTCCAAGCCATTTGTTCTCTCCGCTTTGAGTACCTGCGAATTTTCACCAGTAGGTCGTTTCTCCTCTGCTACCAATAATTCCAATGTTGTATTATTTAAAACAAATCCCCAAAAAAAGTGTGATTTTATTTTCTACTGCGCAAATTGAAGTTCGTAATCGTTTCGGTAATTTTCAAAATGTGTTAAGTGCTAAGGTTTAAAACTGACCTCATTACCTCTTATCCTTAACGGGCTTGGCTCTATGCAGACCGTGGCTACTCACGGCGCTGTTTCTGTTTTTATTAAACCAGTGAACAAAATTAATCATTTTCTAACATTGGCGCAATAGTCCTACCTAAGATTTGTGAAAGCTTGCCTACTACTTGCGTCAACCTCAACCAATTACCGCCATTACATAATATTCAGTTAGCCGACCCACAGTTTTCAAAACCCGATCCTATAGATGTTTTACTTGGGCCGATGTATTTCCACAAATTCTAATAAATGATCGTGTTCTTGTTGAACACCATACACTCATAGGTATGAATACTGTTTTTGGATATATTTTAATGGGATCGATTCTCGCGTCAAGTACCTTGCAGGTTACCGCTTTACTTTGCTCTACGGGCCAAGTACCTTCCCTGAAAAAAATTGTTTCCAAATTTTCTTTCCTTAAAACGACGCCTTCTCAAACAACTTCTTGTATATCAACAATATAAAGATTTTCTTCAAGAATACGTCGATCTTCAACACATGCTGCCTATTCCTAATAAGGATCACTTTGATCATTTTTATTGTATACCTCATCATTGTGTTATAAAACCTAACAGCATTAACACTAAGCTTGGCTTAGTTTTTAATGCCTCCGCTCAATGTATTTCCGGAGGTTCACTGAATGATCATTTATTAATTGGTCCCAAATTGCAAAGAGACCTTACTACACTGTTATTGCAATTTCGTCTGCATCGTTACGTCCTCACTGCAAATATTCGTCAAAAGTATCGACAAATTCTTATTGCACCCGATCAGCGTGATTATCAACGGATTGTGTGGCGTTCTCTTCTGATAATGCTATCCAGGGTATTCATTTTAATACCGTTACTTATGAGGTCAATTGCGCTCCCTTTCTTGCCGTACGTACCCTTTTGCAACTTGCCGATGATGAAGGTGGACACTTTCCTCTAGCCGCTTTCGCTCTTCGTCTGCATACCTATATTGATGACGTAGTGACAGGTCGAGATACTTTTCAATCCGCCTTGGATTTAACAGAGCAGCTTGTAGCCCTTTTAAAACGAGGTGGCTTCGATCTGCACAAGTGGTCTAGTAATGATTCCAATTTGCTTAACGGCATGCTCGTCCCTCATCGGTGTTTGTAACCGCATTGCTTTGAGGATCCTTCTAATTTTACCGTGAAAGTTTTGGGTCTGCAGTGGAACCCCTCTTCAGATAATTTCTTTTTCGTGGTCAAGCCTATACATACTCCTTGTACAAAAAGTAATATTCTTTCTAATCTAGCCCGCATTTTTGACCCGTTAGGAATTCTCTTCCCTCTTTCTTTTTAATAAAGCATTTCCTTCAATGTCTTTGGAATCTCAAACTAGATTGGGATGCCCCTCCACCACCGGAGTTTTGCCGTTTATGGGAAAGATATTTTGGGAACCTTTCTCTTCTTGCAGATTTTTTTACCAAGCCTTCTAGTCCCTTCTCACCACGATTCGTGTGAAATACATTGTTCTGAGGACGCTTTGGAGCGTGGCTACTGCGCCGTTGTTTATTTTCGTTTCCTTAAGGGTTCTAAAGAACCTATAATTCCCTGTCAAGGTTAGAATTGCTAGCCGCTGCGTTATCTGCTAAATTACTAGATTTCGTTCTGAATGTGTTTTGTGTTTCCTTTCCATCTCACATTTAATAGAATATACTGTTCGTCCGATTCGATGGTTGTACATTCATGAATTTCCGCTCCGCCCCAACGATGGAAGACTTTCGTGGCCAATAGAGTAACCTATATCTAAGATAAGACTTCTAACGCCATGTGGCTTCACGTGCCTTCTAACGATAATCCCGTTGACGTTGGGTCACGTGGTTTGTTACCCGCCGAGTTGCTCCAATATTCGTTATGGTGGGCGGCTTCACCCATTTTAGTACATGTTCAAGAAATGAATCATGTTTCACGTTCTTGTTCTCTGGAACCGCAACAAGTACTAAGTGGAGAACGGTCCATTACACTCATTACTTTTGTCCTGTAATGTATTGGATGCCCTATTTAAAAATCAGTCGTCTTTCTATCTGTCGTTCGTATAACCATTTATATCTTCCGCTTTATTAATAATATCAGACATACTTTAACTAAGCGTACTGGATATGTATCCGCTCATGAGTTTGAGCTCGCTTTGAAATGCCTTGTTAAACATACCCAAAAAGCACCTTTTACGGTTGAGATAAGGGCCCTTCAATCCGGGACCCCACTTGCTAAATGGTTCCAAATATTATGCCTCTTTTTTTACATGACGTGCTTTGTGTAGGCAGCCGGTTAAGTTACGCCCCTATTTTTTAGGATAAACGATACCTCGCTTTATTGCCCAGTAAGAGCCGATTCATAGATCTGTATATTCAGTATATTCATTACAAATATTATCACGCAGGTATTCAAACAATACAATTCCTTATAAGCCAAAGATTTCGGATAGTGTCTGCGAGAAGATCTATGAGACGGGTACTTCGTTTTGTATTCCTTGTTGGAAAACACATCCCGTCTTTCAGCCTTCCATCGGCAATCCTCCATCTGCTAGAATAACTCAAGTTAAATCATTTTTAAATACCGGCGTGGACTTGTGCGGCTCGTTTACAATAACCATGAGCCGAATCCACGGCGCCAAAACTTTAAAAGGCTACCTCTGTATTTTTATTTGTGTGTGTGTATAAAGGCTCTTCGCTTGGAGTTAGTTTTCGATTTAACCGATGACCTTTTTTTGGCCGCGTTTCGTCGGTTTCTTGCTCGTCGTGGTCGGTGTGAACATTTGTATAGCGACTGTGTACAAACTTTGTTAGTGCCCATTGCCAACTGGTTTCCTTTGCTAAAGCCGCAGCTTCCCATGAACTAATTACTTGGCATTTTAACCCACCTTCCGCGTCCCATAATGGGGGTCTTTTGGAAGCTGGCACAAAATCCGTCAAGATCCTGCTACTTCGTGTTGTAGGAGAGCAGGTTCTAACCTTTGAAGGGTTGTCAATCGTTTTCATTCATCCAAATTGAAACTGTCCTCAATTTGCGCCCTCTGACCCCAGTTAGTAATTATCCTAACGACTTTAGTTGTTTAACGCCGGGTAATTTTTAACCCTTTTTGCACTTTCCGCCCCGCCTGGTCCCGCACTGACGGCGCTGCCTTGAATCGTTTGTCTCGATGACAATTATTGCAGCGTATCTACGAGGACTTTTGGGCGCGCTGGTTCCGGAAATACTTGCATACCCTTCAAGTAAAATCCAAATGGCATATTGCCAAAAATAATATTCAACTAGGAGACATAATTCTAATTAAAGCCGATTCTCTTCATTTTCTTCAGTGGTCACTTGGGCGTATTATTTCCGTGCATCCTGGCGCTGACGGAATTGTCCGCCTTGCCACCGTTAGAACAGCGCGTGGTGAGTTTTAGCGTCCTGTGGTTAAACTCTGCTACCTCCCTCTAGATAAAAATTTAATTGTTTCCATCTTGGTGCGCGGTATGTTCCGTCCAACCCTGTATATATTCATTTAGTTTCTCTATATTATTACTATAAAATTTAGGTTTATCTGTTAATGGTAATATCAGCTCTTTTATTTAAATTTGATAAACCCGGTCGCGTTTCATCTTCAG
This sequence comes from Platerodrilus igneus, assembly GCA_036346225.1. Classification (NCBI taxonomy): domain Eukaryota; kingdom Metazoa; phylum Arthropoda; class Insecta; order Coleoptera; family Lycidae; genus Platerodrilus; species Platerodrilus igneus. The sequence goes on along the minus strand of JARFIW010000982.1, from coordinate 1,945,467 downwards.
TGTTCTATCTTGTTTGCCATATGTTTTGGTGACTGCGCGACCTAATACAGTTCATGGTCACCGCTTGGACAATAAGTTTTGTTTCGGAGGTCAGTCCCCGTATAGGACTACCTCACCGCTTTATATTATTTTTCGAGTGTAGTAATAAGTGTTCTGGAACCAAGAATCTTCACCGCTCTAACTGGATATAAAGTATAAATATTGAAGGTCGCAGTTGTTTAATATCTGTTTGGTTATACTCCCGCTTTTCTCTCCTGAGTATATTTTTATGTACCCAACTCTATATCTGTAGATTTTACAAAAATCATACATCTTTAGTATTTTAAAAGGTTATGTAATCTATTCTTGTTTCTTTTAGTAAACTTGTTATGTATATTATTTGACAAAGGTTATCACAATCTGCTACTGATATAAAAATTGTCAAACGTGCATAGTTTGAAAAATGGTATATCTACAATAACGTGTTAAAAAGGGAAGTGGGGTCGAATGCAATTGAAGACCTTTACTCTTACCATTTCCCAGACCCATATTGCCTGCGCAATTAAATTCACTGGGTACGTATATGCTTTGTATTCGTCAAAGAAACATACTGAAATATCGTTGTTGTATAGCTTCAAAAAGAAGGCACGAAATAACTATTGCACGGTTTGGAATACCATAAACAAGGTTTTAATTTCTTATCACAGATCGAGATAATTCTGTAAGTAGGTCCAACATTTGGTCGGAATAAGATGGTATGTTAACATGATACCTAACAATTGAGGACATCAGCAGGTTGGGACCACGTTTTCTACATTACTCTATGTATATACCAATATAGTTACTTAATCGCAGGTATTTATTTTTTATTGATCTGTAGGAACATTTAGAAATATATTGCCTAACAATTTTCTGCCACGTAGGGTGCTTATAGATTTGTTGAGCTTAATAAAATTTAACTTCTATGCTTACTAAATATAGATGAATTTATATTTCATAGTATTTTTTTCCTGACCTAAATGTGCGACAAGTCTGAAGTCGTTTCTCTGTACGCTTAGAGTATATGTTTAGTTATTGATATGTAATTAATTTAATTTACTAAACAAATGACTGAACGATTTTGCAATTTCTAGATGAAAATAAGTGATACTGTAGTAAACCGAAGCAAGCGTCCTAAAGGTTTTTGTAAAGGTTTTTGTAACCGATAGAAAAATTTCTTTTGGTTGGCTTTAGTAATTTACAGTATACAAGTTTCTATCACCATGAGCTGCCTTCTTAGGTTAATACCTACAGATTAAACTTCCTAAACCGGTACTGTACGATTTACACGTCACAGCATATAAGTTTTTAGGATTGATTGATTGATTAACTTGGGAAGGGTGACTTAAAGCCACGCGCACTTAGGCCTCCTGGTGGGCCCATTGTGCTGCCTTCCTTGCCCTAGGTTGGTCCTTCATTGCTCAACCACCCGACCTTGCAGGTGAATTTGAGGATGTCGGACCAGGGGGTGTCTCGAATTCCGGCCTTCTCGGGCCAAAAGTCCCCCAGCATGGATCCTCGAAGTCGGGCGAGTACCGGACAGGTGCACAGAATGTGTTCCGCCGTCTCATCCTCCTGTTGACAACCGCAACAGGTGGGGTTGTCTGACAGACCCATCCTGTGCAGGTGCTTCCTTAAAGTGCAATGCCCGGACAGAATACCTACTAGTAGCCGTAGTTTCTGTCTTGGCAAGCGTATGACAAATTTTTCTATTTTGGTCATGGGAGACCTTATAAACATTTTTGCCTGCCGGCAGCTTGATGTACAAGCCCACCTACAAGTTTCTATCACCATGAGCTGCCTTCTTAGGTTAATACCTACAGATTAAACTTCCTAAACCGGTACTGTACGATTTACACGTCACAGCATATAAGTTTTTAGGATTATACCTAATTCAGTGGACAATAACAAATCCATTTTTCTGATTCGGTGCTCTAACAATTTTATTCTACCCAGATTGGTCTGTTCTCAAAAATCTTCAACAACAAGTGATATAATAATGTTTAACAAAGTTATCAATTTATGCAGGTATTTCCATTCAATAGTGCTTAACACTATTCAAACGTTAATCATACCCTGCCTATGCAGTAGCTAGCAACAGTTACCCTTTCGTTTACAGTCAAAATCATCGGTAAATATCTGGATTATAGAATTCTGCCCAGGATATGTTATGCACATATTTGTGAAATACTTTTCTGAACTAAAACGGTTATAACAAATTGGCTATCTTTAATGGAAGTTTAATGGACCCGTGAAAAATTTGCTCTTACTGGCTTATACATGTGTAGGAGAAAGATAGATGTTACTCTTCTCTTCAGCTCAGACTGCTACTGTCATTTGTAAACAACCCACGGTGACCTTTCTCTGCGATAACTAAAACGATTTTACGGATTTACATGTAATTCTCATGTATACTCTTTTTCAATAATAAATTGAAGGCCATTTTGAAAATATTGCTCCGTTTGTTATTTTTTCGTCTTTAGCTTAGCATCTTCTGCATTTCCCATATGCAAAACACGTAACAAACAATTGAATGGACTAGAAGCTGTTAAATATTAAAAAAGCGTTTGATAATGATTTAAGATGCGTAATAGCAGATAAATAAGGGGGAACTGAAATCGTTCAGAAACCAAGTAAATTCGTCCTTTTTACTTTATCAACAATCATCACTACCATTCTTATTTATCATTCCGGTAGTACGTTCTCAGCGCCAGCCAACCTTTGCAAATGAAAATTGGCACGTCTAGCTAGTAGGGGGAGGGAGCTTCTTTTACCTTAGAATGCTTGAACCCAGGACTTTATGCTTTAATCTCGTATAGCTTTCACATTTTTCTACACATTGCACAGTTGATTCTTCCTGCCGTTTGCAGATCGGACACATAGAAGCTTTTTCAACACGATAAGGGTAGGGTATTTCCGTAACCTGCAGGAGTCAGTGGGGACACTTACCAACAATTTAACTATTTAGCTGTCTTTATTGTATATCCCTTTGTCCTCGATTTGTACGGCCTATTTAACCTGTCCTTGGCCGATTGCAAACTTTCTCTTTTTCCAATTCCTTTTTCATCGACTATGCGCCCATACTTTTAATTCGGACGTCGGTAAGCTTTCGTTACACGTATGCATGGTTTAGGCTACAAAATGAGAGTATATATACCATGATTAGCTAAACTTTCAGATTTCTCAATTTTCAGTACCCCACAGTGTTCTGTGAACCAGAACACGTGTACTGCTTTCTGAGAAGGTACTTTGGTTCAATGCATTCCCGCATTCCTGAACCAGTCGACTTCTTGTCTAAAAGTAGCAGATGGCATAGGGTGCTGCTTGATTATCTGAGCAGAAAAAGAAACTCCACTTTTCTTCCTTCTTTATTTTTGACGTTGAACCACCTCAGTATTATATAAACACCCGTTCGATGAATCATATTATGTGATGCACAAAATAGTTTCAGTATTCCGCGTTACTTTTCAGTTTTACCCCTACCCCAATCCTGCATATCATTGAATCCTGAAAGAAGTTCAAAGTTGATATTTTAAAAGATCATTCATAGTCAGATGTGTAACTGTGGGCACATTTGCTATCGCTATTTAGTCTTCTGTTTTATAGCCAAGCTTTCTTCTCTTTACATATAATACACATAGACTGGAATCTTTCCAATTAGGGATTGAATATAATAAGAATATAATTTTTTGCACTTTATAAGGAACGTCTAATATGACTAAAAGCTCTTAGAAAGCTACCGCCTTGGTAAACCTTGTTTTAAATAGCATTTGCTTTAAGATTCTATTAAGTCAGAAATGCTGTAAAGCGACACAGTCTTGCATTTGTAATGCGAAATTTAATTAGACCCGTCTGTATAGCTCGTATTTACTGAATCTTTGCTTTAAAGACAAGCTTCATTGGTTAAAAATTAACTCGAGGTGACGTATTGTTAATTTTCTAGTTTTATGTGTTGTTTGGTTTGATTCAACTCTACGAAATACCATTTTAACGCTATTATATTCAGCACAGTACGCTTCAAACTTATGTGCAATGGAATGTTATGAAACTATACGGGATTGTGGAATGCACGTGTTTGTTCATTTGAAGTTTGCAACTTATGCAGAACATTGTCATTTTTTGCATACACGTATTTACGGGTAATAGTAAAAGCTCGAGAAAGGAGAACAAAATATTTTTAATAAAGAATTGCTGCTCTTTGATTGGGAATCACATTGCTATGTTTTAATTATCAGGTGAGTTACAAAGCTTATACGCCGTGAAATTAATTCAATGATGCTGTAGCGTTACAGAGTTGAAAATGCATTTGCGAGGTTGAGATATTTGCACCAACGGTGAATTAGTTATTATAATTCTAGAAACGAATAATATTCTTCTGTCTTAAGGAAGCGCAACTATTTTACCTTTTCCTATGTTGTAAAAGCGACTTTGAACAGATACAAGAAAACTATATGTCCCTTACTAGTCGCACCAAGTTAAAAATTATATGAACTAGCGATTAATAAGGCTATTTTAAAATATGTATAAATGACAGTTGGAAGACTTCTAAGTGGCACAATTTTTTGTACACTTACCGCAGAGAAAAATATTAGTGATGGATATCACTTATACATTTGTGTTCTGTCGATGCACAAAAACGCATATCACTATACCCTATGCTTGACCAAGGTAGTTATTGCTTAAAATTATACAAAAGCAAATTTAACGAACTTCACTATATGGTTACAAATTCTGCTGCAATATATGCTTTATAAATGTATACTACTGTTATAGCATTTTAATAATTGCAATGCAACCCATATGTGTAGGTCATAAATCCCAGCGTTTGAAATTCTTACTAATTTAAAATAAGCCAGAAGGAATACCGTGAATAAGTAGAAAAACTATAAATCGTGGGTTCCTACCAGTAAGCTGAGGGTGGGCAGTCACTTCTAAACTTTTCCATTTATAGGCGTTTTTAATTAACGTCTGCAAACAAAGACGCTGAGAGTGCAGCTGTTTGTAGTGGGAGTAGATTTTAGGTAAAAATTACTTAAATACAGGGTTTTTCACGACGACCGTGCATTAGACATTTCTCAGAAAGTACAGGAGATAGAAGTATGAAATTTTATATGTAGTGATTATTCGACATGCTGAGTTGATCTAAAATATTTTCGTTTTGATAGCACTTCTGGTTGTACCGGAAGTTCATATTATCTTTGTTATTTTAAATGAAACACGCTGTATATTTTTATATTTTTAGATTCTACACAAAATTTTAAGTTAAATTCCTTTAATAAGTAATATCTCAATATTTTACCGTTTTCGAGATATTTAGCTTTTTATGTTTTTTTTGTAAAAAACTGATATACTTTCTTGACAATAATGTACATTTAAATTTACAGTTTAGAAACCAATTATTAGCAGATATACTATTCAAATGTTTGATAAACATTTAAATGTATTTGTTTCCATTCAACACCATACAAGGTGTCAGACATTTTTACTTAAAGTTTCTTACATAAAAACCTGAAAAGACAATTTTTCTAAATGGAACACCCCGTATATTTTGATATTTTCAAATTGTTCAATCATTTTTAAGGTAAGTTTATGTAACAAGTCCTATTCTGAAGTTCAACTGTTTTTAAGTTATTTGATTTTAATGACATTAAGCGGTTCTACTACGATAATAAAAATAAATATCAGCATTATGTTTGTAGGAGGCTTTGACAAATAATCGAACAGTGATACAGAATCATCAAACTGTCATTATTACTTTATTAGATTACGTGTTAGATTGTGTGTGTTATAAAATAATAAAAATGTCAAGATTAGGTTATAGTAATGAAGATTTCTTAAATTTAATAATTACTTACGGTGAATGTATTAGAATAATTAGTCGAACTTGTCGATTATTTGCAGATAGATACCCGCACCTCCAAAAACCCAATAATAATACAGTTAATCGTCTAATTCAAAACTGTAGAACGAATGGAGCATTTCTTCAACACATTAAACGCAGAAAACCGCAAGTTGAAAATGAAGACAATGAAATCACTGTTTTAGGATTTTTCTCTACTTACCCAACTGCTTCATTACACGAAACCGAAAGAGAAATAGATATACCGTATGTGACCATTTATCGTGTACTTAACAAAACACAAATGGCGCCCGTATAAATTTTACTGCATCCAACATTTAAAAGACACTGATTTGCCTCGGAGAGTTCAGTTTTTTGAGTGGTTGCTAACCAAAAGTCAAGAGGACGAAAACTTTTTAAAAAACATTATTTGGACAGACGAAGCAAAGTTTACCAAAAATGGAGTCTATAATAGGCACAATAGTAATTATTGGGTATGTTCATATGTTAAGAAATGGGGTGCAGCCAATACTACAAAACCATCCACAAAGAGATTACTTATGGTATCAAATGGATGGTGCTCCATGTCACAATTACCGACTGGTTGGCGATTTTTTAACAGGAATTTTTGAAGACCGATGGATTGCAAATAATGGTCCATTTCGATGGCCCCCCGAGAACTCCAGATGGTAATCCACTAGATTTTTTTTTTTGGAGTTACTTAAAGAACATCGTCTATTCAGATCCTATCACAACCAAAGCCAATATGAAATATAGAGTTAGAGCTGCTATAATTTCATTAACACCACAAGCTATAGGAAAAGCAACACACAATAACCTTATTAAAAGAATAAATGCATGTTTGGGCAGAAATGGTGACATTTTCGAGCATATGTTATAGTATAAAGATTAATTATTCTTTTATTCTTTTTCAACCTTCATTAAAGTCTCTTACGAACATAATGCTGATATTTATTTTTATTATCGTAGTAGAACCACTTAATCAAATAACTTAAAAACAGATTAGGACTTTTTACATAAAGTTACCTTAAAAATGATTGACCAATTTGAAAATATCAAAATACACGGGGTGTTCCATTTAGAAAAATTGTCTTTTCAGGTTTTTATGTAAGAAACTTTAAGTAAAAATGTCTGACACCTCGTATGGTGTTGAATGGAAACAAATACATTTAAATGTTTATCAAACATTTGAATAGTATATTTGCTTATAATTGGTTTCTAAACTGTAAATTTAAATGTACATTATTGTCAAGAAAGTATATCAGTTTTTTACAAAAAAAAACATAAAAAGCTAAATATCTCGAAAACGGTAAAATATTGAGATATTACTTATTAAAGGAATTTAACTTAAAATTTTGTGTAGAATCTAAAAATACAAAAATATATAGGGTGTTCCATTTAAAATAACAAAGATAATATCAACTTCCGGTATAACCGAAAGTGCTATCAAAACGAAAATATTTTAGATCAACTCGGCATGTCGAATAATCACTACGTATAAAATTTCATATTTCTATCTCCTGTACTTTCTGAGAAATGTCTAATGCACGGTCGTCCTGAAAAACCCTGTATAGATGCAGTAGTTGAACATAAACCTAGTGAATGAGATTTTGAACAATTAAGCAAAAGTTCAGAGTACATAATTGCGTATCAATTATTTAAAACTGACATTGTATTCCGTGCAGATGAATTGTAGCTATGCTAAATCTGAGATGCATGATCATATATTAACCGTATATGTACAACGTCAGTAGAGTTACCACGAGGTTTTAGCTAAAAGAAGACAATACTAGTTTTAGTACTACTTTTCATAGTTCTATGCTTTCTGATAAAAGAAGAAAAAGTTCCGCATTTACAATATCAAAAACTTAAAATTTAAAATGTAGTGCTAACCCCGCGTTCCTAAACAACACAGCCTCCTCTAAAGTATAAGAAGCAAATACATATTATACTTTTTGACCAGAGTTCCCGTTAGTCCTAGACTACTTTCACAATAATGAACTGTTCGAGAACAAAGCCCCAATAATTAACAATTTTCTACTGTTTTGAATTCCGCACTTCCAGTAATAGTTTTAGCTTGCTCAACTTTCACACAATTCAACCACATATAGCAATTATTTCATTGTATATCTATGTTCAAATCAATTTTATCATATGGCGCCATCACGACACTCAGCAAAAATGTGCCGTTGATTTAACATGCCATTTTAAAAAGAATTAATTTTATTCGTTTTTTTAAACACTACAAGCCACAACATTTTTCTTGGCGTCCCAACCTGGTGCTCAATTAAACCGCTTGAAAATTAGAGTTTTTTATCTCGTATGATTATGTAGAAAATTTCTCTGGCTAATATATCTGATGGGTTCCAGATTGACTGATAGAATGAAAGTGATTCGTGAAGGATTGATAGCTGAAGACGTGGAACTTTGTTTTCAAGACAGCGTCTATTTGGAATACCCAAAAAGGAGGCGCCGTAGGTAATGAAAGAACAAAAGGTAGGAGAGACTCAGGTATCTAAAATGATAGTTCACTTATTGAATTTAAATAAAAACATGCGGCAAATAGGTGAAAAAAGTGAAAGAAGTTTTAAAGAAATGAGTAAAAACATGAAAAGGATGAGGATAATATGATAGAAATAAGTGAGAATAAAAAAGAAATGAGTGAGCAATATTATAGCAATGTCCAGAAGTTACGAGCAGATTTTTGAGAAAATCTAGCAAAATTGAAGAAAATTTAAAATTAGAAAGCGACAAGAATGAAAGGATTTTTAAAGAGATGAGTGAGAAATTAGCTGAAGGCGTAAAAGAGACAAATAAGACCATAGAAGAAATGAAACTTGAAATTAGGGGAAAAGTGGTACAGATTTTGGAGGATATGGACGATATCAAAGAGGAAAATATTTAAATAAAACCTAATTAGGAACCACGTGAGAAAGAAACAAATGAAGGAATGAAGAATTTAGATCAAAAGATAAGTGAAAATTTGAGAAAAGCTGCCAAGCCGGATTTAAAACATTTAGAAATGGTTTTTGAAATTTTAAAACAGAAGTAAGAGATAAAGTAGAAAATTAAAACGATAAAATGAAAAATATTAATGTTGGGAAACCCACGAAGTGGAGTCCAACCAGTGTCCCGTTAGAACAACACTCAAAATTTTATGGGGATAATAGCCTGAATCCAAAAATATTCTTAAATAATGTCAAAACTTTAATACAGGGTAGTTAGAATGAATAGACAAAACTGAATATAATACAATCTATTTGAAAGGAATTGCTGAAATTTGGTTTGAGCTCATAGAAAGCGAATTAAGCTCATTTAAAGATTTTGAAGTAAAATTTTTAAAACTTTTCTGGAGTATAATCAACAATTTAGAACAAGGGAAAATTTAATCATGGGAATATACACTACCGGTTCAAACATGGCAAGGGAGCTATATGCCATAAAAAAATTCAGAGTGCAAAACAACTTGATCCCCCCTCTAGAGAACAAACAGGTAATTAAATATCTAGCTGGACATTTTAAGACAGAGGTAGGCAATGCATCCCCTAACAAAATATCGTAGACCGTGACGTACTCTTAGAATACCTACAAAGATATGATTCAATGATTCAATTCAGAAGGATGAATGCTAGAACTAGGAACAAGCCCATAAACGTTCCACGTTATAATGGTAGAACTTTCGACAAGGAAAACGTTAGTAGTGCCAAATGGGGACAGAACAGCGCAATCGGAAGAGACGAGGGAAGAGAAAATGAGTTCAGAACCACCGAGAATAAGAACACGAACCGAGAAATTGAGAATAAGTGTAACGCACAGAGGAATAGTTCAACTAGAGAAAACAACAGGATAGCGAGACAGTAGACACACCAAGCACACCCCTCGAAATTACTCAGTATGAACATCAACGTGAGTTTATAAAATTTGATTCAGAAAGTGAAGAATATTTAAGTAAAAACCTATTATCTATTTTAAGTTTAAATGTAGAAGATAAAATATTTATGTACCTATAGATACAGGAGCTGAAGCATCTCTAATTTAGGAAAATTTTATTAAAATAACATTCAAAGATTACATAATGGGTTGATACCCATAAAGAAATGTAACTTGGTATCACCAAACACTAGGAAGTTTGCGAGTATAAAACAACATAACAATCATAAAGTGTGAGTTGAGGAATATAAAGTTTGAACACGAATTTATAGTTGTACCTGGATTGAGGATGGAGGCAATTTTTGGGATGGACTTAATTGATAAGCTGAAATTGATAATAGATGTAAAGGATAAGATGATTATATGTAGAGAAGATTGTATTAAGTGGAACGACAAAGTAAATATTGAAGTCGAGAAAGACTGTATTAATTTGAATCAATGTGAATTAGAGGAAGTAGAGGAAGAAGTAAATGAAGTAAAGAAAGAAGTAAAAGAAGCTGATGAAGAAGTAAATACAGTAGAGGTAAAGAATATGGCGGATCCAGGTAAGGTACAAGATGAAGTAGAGTCAGTGTTTATTGAATATACCGAAGATAGTGAGTTCTACAAACTATGAAGATAAGATTGAAACTTTCAGAAGAATGAAATTAGGGATAATTGAATGAAGTTGATAAAAATTTAAATGAAGGAATCACTGAGAAAGTGAGTTTTTTTGTTGTAAATTATAAAATTGTAATAAAAAAGCGATGTTAATAAGAAAGTAGATACAAATGTGAAAAGTATAAATCAGCGTAATTATAAACGGTGTAATTGTCCAACGTCAACGGATAGTATTTTAGGGAAATTCGGTAATAAGAACGTTTTTTTCGCAAATTGATTTAAAGAATTTATTTTTAGAGAGATGATATAAAGCATTTTCCGTAGATGGGTGTAGATATTAATTTAAAGATGTCCGTTTTTTTTTTGTTTATTTACAGGCACGAAAGCGTTAGTAGTTTCCGGAGTATCTGAGACCACTTAATAAAAGTTTTATGCGATATTTTGTTGAAACAGTTATATTTTATTGGAAAGTTTTATTACAATATTTTGTGAATTTTATCTATGCCGAAGAAATTCTTTTTACATTGAACTGGATATTTGATAAGACCTTAGGTAAATATAACAGAATAAGAAATAGAGGATGATGATGAAAAAATTAAAGTGATGAAAGTATAGAATTGGAAAAAGCTCACTTCGATTTTGTATGAAATAAAAGTGAGTTATTTGAGAGAAAAGCGTGTATGAGAAGAGAATTTGCTTTTGTATTATAAGTCTAATGTAAATTATTGTATATAGTAGGTAATTAAAAATCAAAATAGAAAATTATTCATCAATGCGAAAATATGGCGCACAACTTAAACTTAGCGGGATTGATTTCGAATTTTATATTTTAATTTGGGGGGAGATGTTGTAATAGGGTGTCATATAAAGGTCATTGGGTGCCATACCGTGTACATACAACACTCCAAAACAAGAGGTAATAAAGCAATTTTTCTCAATACTCATAACTCAGAATTGGAAACACTGTGTATTTTGTTAAATGCAGTACGACGTTATGCTAATGTTTGTTTTATATCTTTTGTGCTTCTTCAATCTTGCGTTATTTGTTTTCTAGAGAGCAGTCCCCGTTTCCTATTTGTATTCTGTTTTTTTATTTATTTTCTCCTTCTTTACATATTAGTACCTTAATTACACTTTTGTTAATTTTGATGCCGTACCTCTCTGTTGGAACTATTTCTATTTCATTAACAGCTGCTTCTAACTCTTCCTTGCTAAATTTTAGTACCGTATATTATCTACAAATCTAAGCATATCAATCTTTTGTCCCTACATAATACTTTCAAATGTCTTCCTGCATTTGATAGTATTTATTGCCTCTTCGATGTACAAGTTAAAAATTAACGGAGATAGGGCACATCCCTGTTTCATCCTTTTCCTAAGATTTACTTCTCTGCGTTTCTGCTCTAGTTCTATTACCGCTGTTTGCTTTTGGTGTAAACTACGTTCTATCCATCTATTTGTAAAACTTATTCCAATCTTTTTAAGTATTTCAAAAATTTTTGCATTTTACATTGTCAAATGCTTTTTCCAGATCTACAAACCCTATATATACGATTTCTCTTTATTCTATTTTTTTCTCTAAATCACTACCAGAGTTAAAATAGTCATGTCTGTTCCCCTGTTTCGCCTAACACAAATTGATTTTCTCCTAGTATTTTTTAGCTTACTTTTCCACGCGTCTTTATACAATTATCCAAATTTGGTAAACAAACCGTTGACGTTAACATTAATTTATAAAAAAAGGAAACACTAAAAAGTGCTTTAACGCGAGTTTCGGTATATACTAATTGTGACTTGTGAATAATTACATAATCACTTGCATACTGCGAAAGTAAATTTGTGACGCGGAGTCTGTAATTTATGATTCAGCCACAAGTAAGAAAACTACAGCCCTTACGTGGTTAAGAACGAGCAAAAGAAGTACCTATCTTCCACAGCATCATCAAGAAAAAGCAGAATAATTGTATCTTAAAACAAGCTGTCGGCCTCTGGTACCATCTTAAAGGATTTGGAAATGTGTGCTGCACTTGCTACCGGACTAGATACTGGTTGAAACAGTGTAACTAGACTGTAACTTTAGATAAACCAGAACATCCTAGTTCCGCGACTTACAGCGTTTGCTTTCGTAAAAGGACGTTGCATTTAATCATTCCTATTACAGCTCCGGCTGTATATATATATATATATATATATATATATATATATATATATATATCGATAGAGAAGAACGAGGGAAGAAACGTGTTTTCATTTTAAAACAATTCCCAGTGATAGCATGTTAGATATTTTGCAAACCCCACCTGCTAGGTATTTTCCAAACAACCTCTAAAAAAAATTCCTAAAACAATAGCCAGTTAACTAAACCAAAGGCCTCGATATACTATAATGACTTCCACTGAATTTTGTTGTTTGCATGAGAAAACTACGGCCGTTTTAAGAAAGTTTGCAACCGTTCCTACAGCATTATGGTGTGAAACTTGAGCGATCTCAACACTTGAATGTTTACGAAATAGGATTTCTCAGTACCATTAGTAGCTTTTATATTTTTATATTTGCAGGTTTTTGTGTGCGTCATTCGATTGCAAATGTCTTTAATATTAAAACTGAAATTATCTTAGCTTGTAAAGTTGTGGGTCTGGGTCTGGTGTCATGTAGATGAAAGCGTCCATGATTGTAAGTATCCCAGGCGCGGGTTACGCTGAATGTAATGTAGTAGTTCGTGATGGTGATTGAAGTCAGATTTTTATAGCTGCGGTACCTAGCGGCTAGTGGACTGACGTCGATGTACGGCGGCTTCTTTGGTTGATAAAAATTAAAGCGGACTAATAGCCAAATGTCCCAATGCTGGCGTGCTTGTTGGCAGCACCTGCTCTAGGTATTCCTGATGGCCGGGGTTTGGAAGTAGAGCGCGTACAAGCTGTATAATGGCGGGATTTACCCATCGTGTTGTGGGAGTTTACTTCGTTTTATCCCGTTAGATTTGGTGGTTGCAGCTAGATAATTTGAAGGGAAACCCTTAGTGCACGAGGCGCTTGGTGACTTCCTTGTGCTATTCCTAAAATTCCCTCCAAAAAGTTTGGTAGCTTTCTTAAAGAGAAAATTATAAGAAATGATTTGCTCTAGCGTTAAGAGCGCCTTTAATACCGACGTTTGTTTGTATTTGTGCGGTCGGTTGTATTATTTGTAGAGGGGGTTTCTGGACAATTCATTCACTACTTGAGGGGTGTTTTACGCGTGCATGCTATTTTTGCGTGTTGCGTGTTTATTCGTCGGTTAGTTTGGAGTTTTGTTGGTTGATATTCCTACAGTAGTAATCTTTTCATTGTGCATTTAAGGAAATGGACATATTACTCTTACATGTAGTTTAACATTGTACTGAATGAATTATACCTCATTTTTCTGAATTCCAGAATTTTTATTTGTTTTAGTACATTCAGGTCCACTTATTAAATTTAAATTTTTCTTTCTTTAAATCGAATTATTCGTTGCGATGTTTTTTTTACATCCAAATAAATGCACGCCTTGAGTTCAGCTTTCAGCAAATAGTTTTTATTGGAGAATCATTAAACTTGTTTTCCACATTCGAATAGTGATTACTAGTCCCTTTCGTTTTAATATATTATATCGCTTAAACTTGCTTTTAAAAAACAGCTTAAACTAAAATTTAAAATTCATTTTTGTGTAATGAGGTAGTATTAAAAATGTTCCGTTATAGTTTGCAACGCCATTATCTATCTTTTAGCGAACATTTAAGTTCAATACAAAAACAAGTTTTAGTTAAATAGATTAGCTTCAGAAATGATTTATTAGATATTTGCTAGAAAAGCAACTTGTTTACCTTGTGAGGTTAACCTAGTTTATGAAAAATTATGTTTAGTAGATAAAGTTGCTAGTTAAAAAATTGCTCCTTAGCAAAGTTTTTAAAAATCAAAAATTGGATGATTAATAAGTGGACCAACCATAACTAAATGCTTGTAAAAATATTAATGTATCGTTATGATTTTCAAATCGTGTTATTTACTTCTTGATAATATATGTTTCCGACTGCGGACTTTTGTAAATTTTTATTCCTTCCAAAAGTTATCGATATTAACTGGTTTCAATTCATTCTGTGCCAGTAGATATTATATCATCGTATTAATTCCAAATTAATTTGATCATTTCCAAGATGTTTTTAAAAGTTATTGCAATGTTGGCGTGCAATTTTAGGATCCTATGTTCAGAATTGGTGGTAGGTCTATTACAAACAGCAAACCAGGAAGATGGCATTTTTAAGAAAGAAGCTTTTCTCCGAAAGTGTATAGTGGCGTTCAAATTACTCTATGGGGCACCTTAAATAGCCACTATGCATGTTAGCCCATAAGACCATTATTTTTCGTCAAATATAGAACCGATCCTGTAGATAACATTTGGAACAAGAATTTGAATGGATTGAAGTTTTTTAAACCAAGCACTCTTCTACGCCCAAAAATGTAATTCGCAAAACCTTCTTAATAATTATAATCAAAGCAAATTAATATTAGTTTCTGAATGTTGAAAAGTATTTGCTATAATTTTTTGTTTTCATTTAGTTATTTGTAGGGAGCTAAATATCAGGTATTCTAGCATAAGATAACTGTTGTGCTGTGGAGGAATAAACAATATTTCTAAGTGGAGATTAGTTACTTAAATCCATACAATATTAAATTCGCAATAATTCAAGGCTGGCAGCTTAATAAAATAATTTTGTTTTGCATGTGGCCCCTATGAAACTAAAGTAGTTTTCTCTTTGATTTGATTGCCATTAAGCAACACGTGCAAGGACAAGCCAATTTGAATCAGAACTGACTAGGAAAACAAACTCTTTAGTTGGAATCGTTTAGTCTACTTTGTTTAATTGTACGACCTTGATTTACTTGTAGTATACTGAGCTGTTTTCACGGATGAATATTATTATCTAATGAATAAATTTGTCTTTTCCTTATGAACCCCCGGATGCTTTTCGACATTCAATTTGCTAGTTGAAATGGTAAATTAAAAATTACTTGGTATTACAGTGAGCATAACCTTCACATTTTATCGCTTTAAATTATTGTCCTGATAGATATGGTTGTTTTAAAGCAGTACAGCTTGAAATTTACATGCGCATGGACCCGTTCATATTGCAAACAGCTGACCATGAACCAAAAGTGAAATAACTCTACTCAACTGCATATATTATAGACGCACTGTAATTATAACTCATTAATCTCAAATATTATTAAAATCTAAGTAGGTATACCGATAATTAGAGCTTGAAGTAAACCTTTCCAATCAACAATTTGCTAATGTGTTTTTGAATAGTTGATGATATTCACCAGCCTAAGTGGTTAGGTGAGTATCCTCAAATATTTAAAACAATATTAACGAATTATTAATTGAAAAGGATCACTTCAGGCTACATAGTGAGGAGAATATCTAAAGAAGTGCTACAGAACAACTTATATATTGTATTAATTTTTCTACTAACGACCACTTAGTGGTCGGAATACGCATTTAGTTTTTAATAATTTTTGTGGTTAAGGTGTTAAAGTTACGGTGCATTTTCATATTGTGTCAAGAATTCCCATTTATCATTTAAAAAAATTATAGATACAATTTTGGTGTGTTGAACGGTAAATAGTGAAGTAAAAATATAGTATCTATAAAAAATTTTGATTTTTAATATACAGGGTGTTTCACGACGAGAGGGAATAACTTCGGATAATGATTCTCTGAGTAATTCTAAGACGAAATGACTCTCTACACTTTTGCTCAATTCACAACCATAAAAAAGTTATGAGCAGTTAAAGTTCATATTCGCATGGGTCGTGTCATGGGAAGCCTCTCGGTAAAAATGCACTTGCAGTATGAAAAATGTCTCGTTTCCTTTGACTTCCAGATAGTTTCCATAACTACAAATTCAGTTGAATTAGCAGTTGTGGAAACTTCTGTCAAACAAACTTCAAAAATTCCCAAACGCTGGAAATTTAACGTTTTTGAAAGATTTTATTTAAAGTTTCAAAATGCCCTTTTATTCAGTAACACGGAATACGCCGATATGGTGTTTATGTATGGTTTTGTAATGGAAACTCTGTTTTAGCAGCCGAGACATATCAAGCCAAATTTCCAAATCGAAGAAAGCCCAATCGGAAAACCTTCACGAGACTATTTCGATCCTTGAGGGAAACAGGAGCCTTTCCTAAACTCGCTTACGAGAGAGAACGCCTCGCAGGAACGCAGCAGAAGTTGTTTTACGGGAAGTCAATGAAGATCCTCGCACGAGTTTAAGAAAATAAAAGCAAGAACAGGACAAAGCGTAACAAGCGCGTGGAGGACATTACGTGAAAATGGATTGCACCCTTATCATCTTCTTAAAGTTCAAAATCTCCTCCCAACCGACTTTCCAACTAGAGTAACGTTCTGTGAGTGGATGGAAGATAATTTGGAACTCATAGACCTAACTCTGTTTTGCGACGAGGCCACTTTCACTAGAGACGGAATCAATAACACTCATAATCAACACGTCTGGGCTGATGAAAATCCCCACGCAATAATCGAGAATCATTTTCAACACCGTTTCTCAGTTAACGTTTGGGCTGGAGTAATGGCAAGCAAGTTGATCGGACCATTTATTTTCCCAGGAAATTTAAATAGTGTCATGTATCGTCAGTTTTGGAGGAGGAGCTGCCCATTTTACTTGAAGATATACCCTTACAAACACGAAGACGAATGTGGTACATGCAGGACGGGGATTTCTTTGTTTGGGGACACATGAAGACACTGGTTTATGAACACGACAAGCCAAGAACGAAGGAGGAACTTATTGCTAGAATAAACGATGCGTTCAATCTTGTGAAAGAAAATATGGAGAACTACAACTGGCCCAGACAAATGAGAAGAAGACTTCGGTTATGTGTGGAGCAGGAAGGAGGCCATGTCGAACATTTGTAGCCGTAATTTTGTTGCTTTATCAGTTCTTAGCTTGTTGTAATTGTCATTTTAAATGGTTTTACTTGTTGAAATTTGTTAGTTATTAAATTTTTAAAAGTTAAGAATGATAAGTGACCTACTCGTCCATTCATTGTAATGTTAGTATTACCCAGTAGGGTTGGCAACTTTAAGGGTCGATATCTCACATACGGTTGAGAATTGAGCAAAAGTGTAGAGAATCATTTCGTCTTAGAATTACTCAGGGAATCATTACACGAAGTTATTCCCTCTCGTCGTGAAACACCCTGTATATATATATATATATATATATATATATATATAATCTTCACGTTTTATTTGCTGAATATTAATTTAAAATAATTCAATTTATTGGGGATTGCAGCAAATTAAGAAAGTCTACTCTTTTTTCTTTAACTCAAGCTTTCGGGATTTTATTTTTCTCTTCCTCAGGAGTAACTAAATAAATACAATGGTAAACAAATAAATAAATTTTTAAAGTTAAATACTTACGAATGTGAGGTTTGACTTAGATTTAAAATATTAATTTTAAATTACAAAAATATGTTTCAGAATTTTGAAGGTAAAAGTAAGTGTCAATGTCAATGGGTACTACAAAACTAAAATTAGTGATACAAAATAATAATTCCTTGGATAAATTTTAAATATTAAACAAGTATTAAAATAATTAATTAACTAACAAACATAAACTAAAACGCAAGAGTATGTACGTCTGTATGAGAAATTTGTACAAGTAGTAGGAAGACGTAGAAGCAATAGAATCACATTCATTTTATCATATAAACATATATAAATGTATAGAAATACATATATGTGTGTGCATGTACACATGCAAACAATTCACATACAAAAAATAAATAAAACAAAAAAGAAAGAACATGTGCAAGAATACACGTAAGTATAAACGTAAACATACAACCAACAGATACACAAACACCAACAAACAAACACACAACACACATACACATACACAGACCCATAAACAAAACAAAAAACAAAGCTAAGAATATAAGCACTAATGAGATTTATTAATTATGTCTGTGGTACAGTTCTTGTTCATATTTTGGTGTCTATTTCCAGTAGATACGCGTATATGCAGCTAAGATTATCTATATCTTTTTTTAAATTTAGTGCTTCTGGTTCTTGTGCAATTCTAACCATTTCTATGAATTTCCTTTTTGTAGTGTCCTTTTCTACATCTAAAATTACTGCATCAGTATAGTTCATTTTGTGAACTGTTTCTATAACATGCGTTGAAAGTGCTGAAGAATTAACATTTCTTCTGGTATCACTTTTATGTGAAGTAATTCGTTGATGGAGCGTCCTTGATGTTTGGCCAATATAACTTTGAATACAGTTACAACAAGGAATTTTGTAGACTATGTTAGATTTTAGTTCTTTTGAAGTAACATCTTGATTTTAGTGTAAAGACTTCTGCTTAATTTGACATTTTTTAGTGCAATTTTAATTGTAGGGTTTTTGATTATAGATGTTATTTGTTTCGTTAGATCTCTGATATATGGTAAGCTTACGTATTTTGAGAGATTATGAACTTCTGTTAGGTTATTGGTTTCTTCTTGTTGTGTATGCGGTGTTGGATGTTTTTTGATAGGTGTATTATATAATAGTTTTGTTAGAAATCTTCTAGGATAACCATTCTTTTGTAATATTTCATAAAGGAATTTTAAATTTTTATCGATAAAGGATTGATTTGATAATTTCAGTATTCTTGTTTTTAAATTCAAAATAGTATTAATTTTCATATACATGGGATGGTATGACATATAGTTTAGGTATCTTCCAGAGGATATTGGTTTCTTGTACCAGTCTGTTACGATGGTTGTATCGTTTCTTATCATTTTTAAATCTAGAAAAGGCACAGAATTGTTTGTTTCACTTTCAACTGTGAATTGTATATGTTCATCGTAGGAGTTGAAAGTAATTAGTGTGATGTCCTGTGCATTGTATGGTATGGCACAAATCAAATCGTCAACAAATTTCTTACAAAATGGCACAGTGAACGGTAATTTGGTTAAACAGGTGTCTAATAATTCATCAATGACGTACTGTGCTATTATGGGTGATATAATAGATCCCATAGGTGTGCCTGTAATTTGTTTGTAAAATCTGCCTTGGAATGAAAAATAATTTGAATCGAAAATAAATTGAACAAGTTCTATGAATTTTTGAAGTGGTATTTTGCAGTGGTTTTTAATAGATATAGATATAGATAATCTTAGCTGCATATACGCGTATCTACTGGAAATAGACACCAAAATAAGAACAAGAACTGTACCACAGACATAATTACTAAATCTCATTAGTGCTTATATTCTTAGCTTTGTTTTTTGTTTTGTTTATGGGTCTGTGTATGTGTATGTGTGTTGTGTGTTTGTTTGTTGGTGTTTGTGTATCTGTTGGTTGTATGTTTACGTTTATACTTACGTGTATTCTTGCACATGTTCTTTCTTTTTTGTTTTATTTATTTTTTGTATGTGAATTGTTTGCATGTGTACATGCACACACATATATGTATTTCTATACATTTATATATGTTTATATGATAAAATGAATGTGATTCTATTGCTTCTACGTCTTCCTACTACTTCTACAAATTTCTCATACAGACGTACATACTCTTGCGTTTTAGTTTATGTTTGTTAGTTAATTAATTATTTTAATACTTGTTTAATATTTAAAATTTATCCAAGGAATTATTATTTTGTATCACTAATTTTAATTTTGTAGTACCCATTGACATTGACACTTACTTTTACCTTCAAAATTCTGAAACATATTTTTGTAATTTAAAATTAATATTTTAAATCTAAGTCAAACCTCACATTCGTAAGTATTTAACTTTAAAATTTATTTATTTGTTTACCATTGTATTTATTTAGTTACTCCTGAGGAAGAGAAAAATAAAATCTCGAAAGCTTGAGTTAAAGAAAAAAGAGTAGACTTTCTTAATTTGCTGCAATCCCCAATAAATTGAATTATTTTATATATATATATATATATATATATATATATATATATATATATTTAAATTATGGCTAAGTTAGAATATAGTATCGTTAAGGTTGACAAATAAGCAAGCAAATGTTTATACGGTTTTTGTGATTTTGAAGAATTTTTAAATAGAAAGCATTATAATTCCTCAAGTTCAATTTGTATAGAAATTTTTTTTGCAGTGAACACAAACTTTTAGTTGATTAAATTTAACTGATCGCCTTATAATTTCTAGTTGGTTTCGCTGATACAAGCCATGCCATTTTTTGAATTCTTTAGATTGAGTCGCAAACCAATGTCTTTACTATCCAACAATCTCAACACAATCAAACAGTGTTTAGAATCGATACAAACATGTACTTTTAGACAGCTAACAAACTTTCACCTTAAGTAATAAGCGATTTAATCTTCATCATTTTTTGAACAAAGTGTGGTAGATTAGTTCTCATATAAGACATTGCTTTTGGTTTTATTAACTGCTCTAATAATATAATCTAGTAAGTTAGCCAAGTGTTCAGAAAGAATTTTGGTAACTACATATTGTCAATAAATCAAACAATTTGGAGATATGGCTTCGGAGACGTTTGTTTTTAAGTATGCTAAAACGCATCTATGTTGTTTGGCGATTACCGGAAACACTGTCAGTAGCAACACAGAGGGATATTATTCAAACGTGCAGCATCTATATAAAAAATATTTTTAATTTGTTGAATATCATTTCACATTTTTATCAGTTTCCTAACATTTAGCCAATAATCACCCCTGATATTTTTCCTTTTTTAAAAAATCTGACATAAGCTAAAAGTAAAGCTTCGGTTCATGACAAAGTTGATTGATCAAGCGGTGCATACAATTCACAAGATTTTAATTATCCATCTAAAGAATCCACTTAGCTATTTCAGAAACTTATTGGACTGTGTTTGCACTATGTAAATTCTCAAATCTGGTTACAGCAGTACGGTGTGTATTACCTCACCTGCAGCTTATGGAATAATTTCATCTACAACTGTGCGCAGTTTTCCAATATTCGCAAATAGAAATGAAATTCTCCTAAAAGCGCATAGTCCATCATGAACGCGTTCAAATATTGTCACTAAGAATTAGTCGCATTGGGAGTACTTTCAAATATTTTTGATCGATACTTTCAAAATATTAAATCTTTATCTTTTTGTCGCTATAAATGTTTTTGAAATGTTCTTTAAGTTTAAGAGTTTTATTAATTCGTTACACAAGTTTTATTTCACAGTTGGCACATAGGCAAACTACTGTTTTGTAGCTACAGAGAAGCTAAGTTACAAAAATTCAATCCCACATTATCAGCATTTGCCTTCGACTTACACATATTGCTATCTGCGAAAAAAGGAACGCCAGTTTAAGATATAAGAAATATAACTATTATTTCTGTGCGAGAAAAGATATTTTTTAATATGTCCTTTAAAAAATTGTAAATTCCCAGAGCGAGTACTCGCATTGCTTCTATACACACACGCGCGCGCGCGCACACACGCACACACGCAGACATGCAGACACGCACAAACGCACACACACATAAATATATATATATATATAGACAAACACACACACACACACACACACACACACACACATATATATATATATATATATATGTATATAAAATACTCATATTTAGACCAGGGTAGAAAATTAAATAATCACATCAAATAATTTTAATCACCGTGTAGAAGCTTTGGGAAAAGGTACGCGTTATTAAAAAACCGTGAAGCATAAAAATTCATTCGTTTCATTAAAAATAAGGGAGTTAAATTATGTACAAGACGCTTGCTATAAAAAAAAGGAAGCAGTATTAAAAAGCTCTACGTATAATTTAATTATTCCTAGTAAAGAAACAAATAGAAATTACGTGCAAAATTTATATTAATTAACTCAATTTTAAGTAACCGGTATTAAACAAAATGTACAGATAATAATTAATATTGGATTAGGAGTCACTAAAAATTAAAGGGTATTAACTTTAATTGAAGTTAATTGAACCAGTAGGAACATATAATACGCATCAAAACTTGTAAAAACCCAATAAAATGCAAATCGTAGAAATGTTATTTAGAAGTATTATGTTTGAACACCTGTGTATTTTTAAAAAAGCTCATTCTGCGTAAATTTTGCAGATAATTAATGGTTACAGAGAATCTTGGAGAAACCGTAGCTTAATAGGTACGGGAAATGCTAAAGGTGGGTTATTTCACAGTCCACATGGACTGAAATAATCGATAATAAAGAATATCAATTTGCACCAATAAGAACAGGGTAGATAGAGACAGATAATATGCGCAAGACCGAGACACATATAGTAAAAGGCGTGAGTGGAGCAACGTCACGGGGTTGCGATTGGTTGAAAATAAAAGGCAAAATTGAGAGGTAAAAATAACATTTCTGTATAAAATTTAATTAGTTATTTCCAGACGTTGCGAGCCGTGTCGAAATTTCTGAGATTTAACTGGGGCGAGTGCAAATTTCGTAAAAATCGCATGCCGGGCTGCGGAATGGGAACCTAGCATGCGAAATTCTGAAGAATTGTCCGTTTTGAGGACCAGACCGACAGACAGGCTAACCTCTATATATACCCAGGTTAATATGAACAAGCGCTCTTAGATTTTCGACTTGATTCAATGCGTTAAACAGTGCTTTTTAGTTTTCCGAGTTTGATAGAATAATTTAAACAGTCTGCTCGTATATTTTGGTGATTTAAAACAGTTTGTTCTTTACGTGCTACAATGAATGTACTTTAGTGCACTTAGAAAAGAAGATACAAGGTAATAAAGTTAGTATCTACTCCCTGTATGTTTGTTGTGGTTTGTTTAGCATTCTTCTTAATCTTCTTTGGGAATGAAACCACTCCTAGGTCATAGATCGAAACGTAAATAAAATAGATTTTAAAAACTATGAGTGGTTTCATTCCCAAAGAAGATTAAGAAGAAAAAAGTTAGTATCACTGTACTAATTAGTCAAAATTTGCAACGACAAATGAATACACAAAAGTAGGCAGTTTTGGCGTATATTGGTGAAAGAAGCATGAATTTCTTTGCTATTTTTCGGGGGTGTTAATAATTAAATGGTTCATAAACGTGTCTGGATCCACAAAACAAGGGTCAGATATACACAGATGAGTTCCGGAAAAGCCCTGAAACAACTTTAGATGAATGGTGGTGGAGAAAATTTTAAAAGCGTTGAGAATCAGAAACCGTAAATATAACCCAGTTGGAATGGTGTGATTAACAAAAGGGACGATGTACATTGAAGCTACGAGTGCAGTAACCTTCAGGTAAATTATACTATTTTGTTCGAACTTTGATATTTTGGTGTGTGTTGAATAACTTTATAATTGATTTATTTAAAATGGACAGTGGTGAACTTGTACAAACCACAAAATTTTAATTTTAAGGTGAGATTTTCTTGTTTAAGTCGAAAGGAGTATTTAGTATTTATGTTCTTGATGAAAATTTGGGTATGTCTTTGCGCTCAATTAGACGAACCTGGTTAATTAACGTAAAGGGGTGGTAGATGCTCCCTTTGTACTCAGACTTAGGTCTGCATATATTGTTATATTAATTAGTAGGCATCCTACAAGGACTTTAATTTTGGATGCACATTAAAAGGATAACAAACTTAAATCTTGAAATTTTCTGATACTGAAATTTATGCTGAATTTTTAATTTTGAAATTTTAATGTATTGTGAATATTGATGTAAATAGAGCTAACGTTGATGTTTGTGGTAGGAATGTGTTTGTTTTTTTTTATGAATGAGGATGAAAGTTTAACGGGGGAGCAGCCGAGGCGATGAACAGAAGAAAGTCAACAGACCAGTTAAGTTAATAGCTTTTTGTAGGTTTCACAGCATTCTTGACGCCCAATTCGTGAGGCTCGATTCGAAAACCGTAGTTTCCGGATATTGGTGGATTCACAGCAATATATATATATATATATATATATATATATATATATTTGCTGTAATACTGGATGCATGAAAGGTCATTGAACACCAAATTCCATGAATCAACCACCAAAAAAAAATAAAAACGCAGAAAAGTAAAATTTTCCTCTTGTAATTTTACCATCCTGTAAAAAATATCAGCGTATTACATTAGCACATAAAATAAAATTCCCATGTAATATAACATTCTTTAAGTACACATATAATATATATATATATATATATATATATATATATATATATATATATATATATATATCATCATCATCATTAGGTCTTCAGTCCTGGAACTGGTTAGACGCGTACCATCATTGTTTCCTATTCTGAACTAACAGAATGGAATAACATTAAATCCAGCCTAGACATGGCGGCCAGAGATATTCTGGGGTATACACAAAAAGAAAATAAGAAACCATGGATAACAAAGTATATCCTGAATTTAATAGAAGAAAGACGAAAATACAAAAATAAATCAGACGAAACAGGAAAACAGAGATACAAAGCCATAAAATGGGAAATTATTCGAAAATGCAGGAAAGCTAAAGAACAATGGATTGATGAAAAGTGCAAAGAGATACAAACGAAGATGGAAATAGGAAAGACAGACGAAGCATACAAATTAATTAGAATGAATTTTAGGGATATAAAACCGTATAGCAAAAATATAAGGGACGCACAAGGAAACGTCATCATAGAAAACATAGAGAAAGTGGGTAGATGGCAAGAATATATAGGGAATTTATATTCAGGAGGGGAACTAACAGTATTAGAACAGGAATCAGACATCGAAAATGATGACCTGGGATATCCTATACTTAGAGATGAGTTTGAATTAGCATTAAAGAGTCTGAAAAATGGTTAGGTGCCGGGTCCAGATAAGGTGCAAGCAGAAACTCTAAAAGCCGCAGGACAAGCAGTAACAAAACGTCTCTTCCAACTTGTAAGCTATAAGTATGAGACAGGCGAGATACCCAAAGATTTCAAACGTAGCATCATATTAACTATACCAAAAAAGAAAGGCGCGGATAGATGTGAAAATTTTCGAACAATAAGTTTGACAGCACACGTGTCAAAAATATTAACTAGAATTGTGCAAAGACGAATGGAAAAACGGGCGGAAGAAATACTAGGAGAAGACCAATTTGGGTTTAGGCGAAACAGGGGAACACGGGAGGCTATTTTAGCTCTGAGAGTGATAATGGAGAAAACAATAGAAAAAGGGGAAAGCGTGTATATAGGGTTTGTAGATCCGGAAAAAGCATTCGACAATGTAAAATGGAAAAAAATGTTTGAAATACTAAAAAAGATTGGAATGAGTTATAGGGATAGACGAATAGTGCATAGCTTATACAAAGAGCAAACAGCAGTAATAGAATTAGAGCAGGAACGTAGAAAAGTAAACATTAGGAAAGGGGTGAGACAGGGATGTCCCCTATCCCCATTGATTTTTAACTTGTACATAGAAGAGGCAATGAATACTCTCAAATGCAGGAAGACATTTGGAATTACTATGCAGGTACAAAAAATTGATATGCTTAGATTTGCAGATGATATAGCGGTATTAGCGTCTAGCAAGGAAGAGTTAGAAGCTGCTCTTAATGAAATGGAAACGGTTCTAACAGAGAGATACGGTATGAAAATTAACAAAACTAAAACTAAAGTTCTACTATGCAAAGGTGGGGAAAATAAATCAAAAACAAGAATACAAGTATGTAACACGAACTTACAAGAGGTTAAGGATTTCTGCTACCTAGGAAGCCAAATAACGCAAGATGGGAAAAGCACAAAAGATATAAAACAAAGATTAGCACAAGGTCGTGCTACATTTAACAAGGAAAAGCAACTACTGTGCTCAAAGACCACAAACATAGAAACAAGGAAAAGATTGCTTAAAACATGTGTGTGGAGCACAGCACTGTACGGCTGTGAAGCCTGGACAGTAGGAGAAGCGGACAAGAAAAAGGTAGAAGCCTTTGAAATGTGGTGCTACAGACGTATGATGAAGATATCATGGACAGACAAAGTTAAGAACGAAGAGGTACTAAAAATGGTAAGGGAAGAAAGAAATATGTGGAAAACGGTAAAAAATAGGAGAGATAGGATGATAGGCCACATACTACGGCATGAGGGAATAGTGCGAAATATATTAGAAGCAGAGATAGGAAAAAGAGAAGAAGAGGCAGACCTAGGCTAGACTACTGCACACAGATAGTAAAAGATGTAGGCTGCAGGAATTTCAGGGAGATGTGTAGGCTAGCCCAGAATAGAAATCAATGGGGGTACGCATCCAACCAATCCCAAGATGGATAAACTAATGACTAAAAAATAACTGTGCTTAAACATGATGATTACTATAAGTAACTACAAAAATTGGTTGGACAACATTCTCAAATAATGTTAAGTGTGTGAAAGGATTTACTGGAAAACCATTATTTCGGCAAATATCTAAGTGTTGGGGGATCTTGGTAGCCACAGGTTGCTTAACCCCCTTCACTGAATCTCGGTGAAATAGGGCATAAAATTAGAAAACAATAGAAGGGGAACGAGCTGTATATACAGTCTTTTGAAATGCTGTGCTCAGATATATGAGGACGATAGCATGGACAGACAAAGATAATAACAAATAGATTATAGAAATAGTAGGGAAACAAGGATATCTGTGGAAAAAGATAAGAGAAATAGACGGGCAGAATACGTTCTAAGGGATTTTTGGGTAATAGTATGGGATATATTACAAGCAGAGATAGGACAAAAGAGGTAGATGTTGACCTAGATCAGATAGTAATAGATGCAGACTGTGCAAGTTTCAGGGAAATATATATATATATATATATATATATATATATATATATATATATATACATTGCTATGTCCCTCTAAATTATTCGCGCCCCATCTTTTGGGCGACCATATTTATATTGCTATGTATAAACAAGGATTGTAATTATCTCCTCCTACGTTGGGCTGTCTTATTAATATTGCTATAAATTCCCTCCAGAAACTTAACTGGATTTTATCTTGAACCAACCTTGTCTACCAATAACAAAATTTGATACGTTACCGCCTTACTTGTTATCAATTTCGTATACAACTTATAGCTCCTCCTTGAACTGTTTAAATTATCAAATCACTCCCATTAACTTTATCTTATGACCTCGACTAGCATTTATTTGGAATTATAAAATTCAGTTAATTCGATTCTATATAATGAAACAAATATTATGTACAGTTTTGGTAAATTATTTGTGATACACTTTTCAATTGATTAATATTGTAAATCTTATTTATCAAAATCATATACTTCTTATTCAAAACCCAAAGTCACCAAGAAAACCTATTATCTTTATAGAGAAGTGTGGAACGTTCTAAACCTCTTATCATATCACGCACTTTATACGTGTTCAAATCCTTTGTTTTGGTGAACTTCGTCACATTAATTTATATGAAGCAAATTCAATATTCAAACAAAAAATATAGAGAAATAATGTCTTACAACTAAAAATCTAACCTGATCTATTTTCTTCTTGCAATTGACGCATCCACTAATATTTCCCATGCATTAAGCCATCCATTTGAATAAAAATTATCTTTTCCAATTCAGGATTATTACATGCCCATTCGAAATATTGTCCATCCACACGCTTAAACCATTGCATTTAAATTATTTCCATCAACCTCTGGACTACCATTAACTTATACTTATGCACCCCAATTTATTGTCGTCTCATTTAGACTTATTACTTCATATCAATTTCCCCAAACTTAGAATTGGATTATCATCATTAATTTTCCCTTGACTTAGAATTGTATTTTCCCCGGCTTCAGAATAGAATTCTTATTATCATTGTCCCCTGACTCGAAGACCTATTATTAATATGTTTTAGTTTAAAATAAAATTCCCCAAAATCTACTTACGTTTAATCGGCAATCATAATTTTCATCTTGGCACTTATACTATCTTTTACTTTAAAATTACAAACTTGTCGCTCATTTTTAACGAATCAAATCTTTGCATTCAAAGTAGTTTCTGATGTAATTTTCTATGCTTTCCAATAATTGTGACCTGGTCGCAGGTGCTTGTTATCAAACATGCGGTGTTTTAACGAATCTAATTGCTTTTCCATAAACAACTGATGCAATTTGACTTTTAATTTTCATATCTGCCTGTTATTTACCCAATTTTTAATCTCCTTTCTTATTAAAAATGGTTAACTATTTTGTACGCATTTACCTATGCTTCTTGAAGCTCAATTTCTTATCTCCATATTAACCTAATTGTTTGGAACTCTTTTGAATGCGTGTTTAATTACACTTTATTATGTTGACATATAAATATACGCGTGCTTCCACTGAAAAATATCATTGCTTTATCTAAATTAACTAAAACTATATCTACAGGGTTATTAAATATTTACTATTTTCCTAATGCATGTGTTCCTGGTTTCTACGCTAACTATGCGCCTTCCTGTGTTTATTTGCGTCGCTTAAAACTATTTATACTTTATATACAGAGTGTTGACTGCTTACTATTTACAAACTATCTCTATTTCTCAATTCTTTACTAAATAAATGTAGTTTTCTGCTGCCTATGGTAATTTCTCATTTCTAAACGACCTTTACTATAAAGTACACCCTTAAACAACCCCTTATCACAGCAACATATACATATAGATGTTATTATATAATATATATATATATATATATATATATATATATATTATATTTTTCTTGACCTTGTATTATAGATATCTTTGTTTTATTCTTGATGTTGGTCACTTTAATGAATCAATTGAAAACGTTTTGAATTCAATTTTATTACATAAATTGCTATGACATGTTTCGGTCTTGTGGACCGTTTTCTAATAACATTAGTTCTATATAATAATTAAATTTCACATTATTTCAATTTTCAATGCTTCAAAAGCAGAGTATAAATTCAAATTCATTTGAATGTATACTCTGCTTTTGAAGCATTGAAAATTGAAATAATGTGAAATTTAATTTATTATATAGAACTAATGTTATTAGAAAACGGTCCACAAGACCGAAACATGTCATAGCAATTTATGTAATAAAATTGAATTCAAAACGTTTTCAATTGATTCATTTAAAGTGACCAACATCCAAGAATAAAAACAAAGATATATATATATATATATATATATATATATTGCTGTGGTAGGGGATTTAAAGGTTTTAAACATCAAGCCAGTATCGCTAAATAATTTTCAAAAATGCACCACTTTAAAAAAAAAATCTTACCCTGTTACTTTCTGCTTCAAAAATCTTCAGCAGCTTCCCTGGCTAGCTCAGCTGTGCCTCTTTTCGGATACCTAAATATGCAACCATTCGTCCTTCCCACCCGCACACCATTCAATAAAATCACCAAATAATACAACAATCATACAATCTTTTATTTACCGCTATCTACAGACAAATTATTCACATGTATAAAAACTGTTTGGTACACTAATTACACACTCAAAATGTGATATGTTTTTAAAGTTCCTGATTTTCTACTTATTTGCAAACAAATTTAATAAGATATGAGTAGAAGGGCCCCACATATTACCCTAAAATGATTGTACACTGGAGTATGGTGAGCTCATAATAACCCAGTTTATTTTGTATATGCCTTTTACCTTGCATAGACTAATACCAAATTGATAGACCTGTTTACCCTTTACAATCTATTTTACATTCTGAATAAAATTTAGTAAGTTTTAAATACACCCTTTTTCTATATTTAAATAAACCCAATAAATTGTCCAGTACATACATCTTTCCCAATAAGTTTATATAACCATAAATAAACCCCAAAATTCACTCGCACAGCACCAAATTTCACAAAAGTTTACCAGACAACAGAAATTTGAAATAAATTACCTGGAGAATGCTTCAGGCTTCCATTCCCTCGACGACGAATATCAGAACATTTCAGTTTTGTGACCATGCGCTGTGATACGGAGCGGATTCACAGACGATAACCCCCAATTATTCGCCAAGCGCCGTGTTTCATACTACCATTCTATAACAGCATACAATTCTGGTTGTTTGATGCTTACCCCACATATATTATACTTCCATTTATTGATTTTGTAGCTTAGTATAATAGTAGCTAGACCTCTATTAATTTAATATACACTACTCGTATTTTGCGTTAATAAATAGAAGGCTACTACTAATAATTTACACGTGCAAGCACTATATTTACTGTATTATGAACAAAATAATAAGAAATAAGTAATATATTGAACCAGTACAACTTTTGACAACTACACCGAGTAAGAAAAACTTACTAGATTCAGCAACAGTTTGTAAATATTTATATTATAATAGTAAAACTAATATGAATAAAACATTATTTTTACGAAATATGTACATGTTTGTCAACTTACTGTATTTGATTTAAATCAAATACCAGTTTCGAATTTATAAAATAAACTTTTGCATTTTTGAAAGAATTAATAATACGTTGTTTACATGCATGAGTTGAGTATGACTTAATTTAAAATATCTTGAAAATGGAAAGCTCTACAGATATTAACCAAGAGTACCTTTTTTTGTGTCAAATGGTATGAGAAATTATTATGAGTTTTAATCTTTATGAAATACAAGATATTCAAAAGGTATAGGTCAAAATTGTTTGATAACACCCCTTATTCTACGCCAATGGATTATCCTATTTTGTCAAAATGAAGTGTAATTAGTTCGTATTAGTAAACAACTAACGTGTACCAATTTTCAAGTTAAAGTCTTTACCCTAAATGAAAATATTCTAAAAAACATGTATTTTTCAATATCACTCCATCACCTTGTATAATGGAAACGGGTGGGCTTACAGGAAACTGTTATGTAACTTTTCTTGATAACTCGTCAAGATCTATATATTCCCCAATTTACGGTACTTTGTTCTAAAACACCTTGTGAATATAAATATTGTGATATTAGAAATGCATCGAGCCTTTACGTTGCTGCCGATAATAAAATGTTATGATATTAGCCTAACAAAGATGTGCCCAACGATTAGATCTCAATAAAAACGACGGGACACCCGAAGTCTTACAAAAAGATCCCTTACGTTGAACGCGAATTTTCCTTTGCTTCTGAACTCGTAGTCACATCCTCTATCTAATAGTCGCAGAATTTCCCACCTACATAAAATAAACTACTACCACGTTTATTCAATGAGTGGAACACAAACTTTCTCCAACTCAATTGGTATATTAAATGTCACAAAAATTTCAGAAATACAAATATTCGCAATAAATAATAAAGCAAAAGGAGTAAGTAAAGCAATGTAAATCACATAAAATATTCAAGGTTCTACAAAGTATCAATTTACACTGTGCATGCACAGATAATTTCCTTACAAGGTTAGAATAGCTTTACATGCATCTATTACCTTTAAAAAATACCTCTAAACTAAAAACCCTGTAAATTGCTCTTCGTTATAGATTATTACCTAAATATATATTAAATTAAAGATATCCTGCAAAAAATTATTCAATGCATATTTCCAATTTGTTCTTTACAGAAAACACAATACAGTAGACTTGAATTATATCCAGAAAAACAGTTCCCAATATAGAAGCCTTTCTCAGGAATTAAAGTATAAACAAAGTTACACAAATTGACATCCAGTTTACTTTCAAAATCCAAATTGACACAAATTTTATTTCAGCAGCTCCTAACTAATTAGATTAAAATATTACTTTCAGTGAACGCATTAATTCTTGAAGGAGTGTGTTTGGAGTATTATTTAAAATTTTCCATTGAATTAATAAAAACTTTTAAGAGTGATACTTATAATATTTATGAAGATGCTTAAAATTTCTTTGGGTAGTACTTAGAATTGCTTCGGGTAGTAGCTAGCAATACTTAGTGTGGTACTTAGAATTACTTCGAGTTGTAGCTAGAAGCGTTATGTAAGGCAAATTAAGCAATTTAACCCAATAAAACGGAAATATTGTCGCGAACAATCCAATTGCCTTATGATCAATTACAAAAGCACTTGTGTAATAGATAATAGTTGATAGCGTTCTATAGTAATGGCACTTACCTATTTTAGGGCTCGTATAATAAGTGCAATGTTGAATTAAGGGAGTAATGGAGAATAATACAGAGTGCGATTAAGAATTAGACAGATAAACTGAATAATATAGTATAACGCAATTAAGATGTAGAACAATCGAATAGTAAAAAAAAACAGGATGTTAGCCGTCCTCGACGTCAACATGTAAATTTTTGTAAACGTCTTTGTGGCATTATAATCAATAAATGTAAGTAATGGTAGTTAAATAAGTTTCAACATTTTAATTTTTGCATACTCGTAGTACTTTATGTGTTTTCACTTTGCAGTTTACCGAAATATCAATAATAATTTTTTCTTAGTACGTCTACTGTTATTTATAAATATTAGCTCGGATAAAGAAGTACATAATCGTAGGGATTATCACGCCACGTCTCATGTTGGACTTGAAGAATTGCACGCGCACTGCGTTCAATGAGCTTTTTATATACACAAAATCATATTCGTTAACTGGTTCAAATATTGCTAATTCGATGTCCTTTTCACAGATAAATTCCAATAGTATTCAAATTGAAGTAGTTGTAATCAGCAAATATAAATAATAGCTTTATTTTTATATTGTCTTTTTCACATGCAAGTGTTAATGTTCAACAAAATATTGCTCTGATAAGTAACCAATGAAATGTAATGAAAGTCCAAAGTTCCAATTTAATATTTGCACGATTATTTTGTATGGTTTTCAAAATAATTGCAATTTTTCAGTTTGAATTTATATGTTTATTCCACTAATAACTTCCATTACAAATAAATGAAATGATGTAAATAATGTAACTGTGTTTCTTCAAAATAATGCACGCTCTTGTAAGAGTTTTGATCCATTAGGCTTGCTAATTGCTTCCATGCTAAATCAATGAAATAATGCACCAAATCTTCTTCAATTCAGCTTAAATAAGGCGCATTTTCAACATCAAGCGTTTTTAATAATAGTGGGGTTTCGTATACATTTTCAAAGTTAGTATTCAACCTTTGTGGGCTAAAATGACGTCATTTTCTCATCCTCAGTGTCAAATATATATATATATATATATATATATATATATATAATTATATATATGTATATATATATATATATATATATAATGTGATGATGAAGTCACAACAGGTTATTGAGCAGCACATTCTGTAAAAAACAAACGTCAAAGCTAAGAAAACTAAAATTTTTCAATACTTAGTTTGACCATCCAAAACGTAAGTATAACTTTGTTTCAAAACCTAAAAAACATTTATGTATTATTAAGTAGATTAAGCTAGAATAAGCTTTTATTTCGAGGATAAAAATTACTTATATATGGATAATTTGATTTTAGCAATTTTGAGGTCAGAGCTAGAGGAATTCTGACCCCTACCAAAATTACTACTCAACGTCATTGACTCACTACATTGACACGGGGTCCCACAAGAATATTCAAATTATCTAGAAATTTTTTAAGAAACCTTGCGACTTCCGTATAAAATATTTTGGGATTTCCCAGCAATAACAAGGATTAGGTGAAGATTTTATTAATACGTAAGTTTGTACGTTCGCATTATTTCACCTAATATCGCAGAAAAAGAAGTAAGTTTAATAAATCTCAAATTAATACAAAAACAAAAAATTAAATGGCAAGTTACTGTAAATATACTACAAGGGCATCCTATCGAGGCGTTTGTGCGTAAAGGGGATCATCATGATAGGAGTAAAAATTGAAATATTTAACACATACATTATGGAAAGCGCAGCATCACTATCTCACAGTTTGTGTTTTCGTGTTTTTTCACCTGAAATCGCAGGCTTTGGTAGCAGTAGCAGTCTATAGCCAGTAATAATAATTATAAAAAAGTGAATTTAAGAAGTCTTAGATCAATACAAAATAAGAAATTTTAATGGCGTGACTCAAAGTTAGCGGTAATTTTATTATAACTGCTTCAAATCAAATAGTGCGGGTAGATTGTGCATGCAACAGACTGCGTACAATTGTAATGAATATCTCTATTAGAAAATATTTATCGCCTTGGTGCGACTGGAATATACTTGTGAAGTATGTCAAGAAAACAAAAGATATGAAATCAGAATTGCCTCGATCACTAACACATAGTAAGAAATGTTTACTTCAATCAGCCAAAAATTAGATATGTTAGATAAACACGTTTGTTCAGTCTCGGATTCATTATTAACGTTCGTGACTTCCGAGAATTGGCCGCAAGCTATTAAGTGCAGTATTAAATTTTTGACAATCCTTTAAGACAATAATTTGGTGCTTTTAAACAGTCCCATTTTTTCACGCTACAAGATGTCTTACCCTAGGTTTACTCCTGCGCAATATATGTGATATTCAAAGTTCAGAATAATTTATCGAAATCAGATTAATGGAGAGAAAATTTTTATAAACATTGGAAGCAAAAACTTGGCCTATTTTTACATGTATGGGCTATTTTTCTTGACTCATCATTAGATGAAATTTTATTTGTCACAAAAATGTGAATAGAAACCAAGTTTTGACCATTAAATTTAAGAAAGGTTGATTAAGTTTGAAATTTCAACGACAAGGAATTGAGCTCACGGCACATAAGTAGACCATTAACTAGCGTAGAAGATTGTGGTACACTTTAGTAGTAGAACTTTCCCACGAGTCACCGCAGAGATACTATAATAATTTACTGGTTTCATTGCACGTTAAAAATATCGTATGAGAAAAATTAACTCCAAATGCAATGCTTTCTAACAAAAATCATGACGAATAGTTTTGCAAATAATCTGCACTTTCGGACAACAAAACAGGATTGTGCGCATCACGGAAACAGGGTAAGAAAAAGCTGTGTAACTCCATCAGTCAAGAAGGACGCATCCATAGACGTATACTACCGACGCAGTCATTGGTGACAATAATGGATAAGTACGGTTTGAAACACTACAACGTCGTTGTTTTATTTTTAGTAGAGTTATGTATGTACATTTCTGAGTACAACTGCAAAGATAATTCTTGTAATTCCAACTTCTTTCGTGGAATTTGGAAAATATTTTTCTATAGCTGGGAGCGATACATATAAATAGGAGAAAGTTAAAAGCAGATGTAATAAAAGGTCAAGTTCTTATATCGGAGTTTTCAAACAACTTCTGAAAGTTTAAGTATTTTCGTTTATTTATAACGGTATTAGGTATAAATGTAATTAGGAGGTGCCTTAGAATGCGATATGCATCTTTATATGATAATTGCTTGAAATACACGTAGTGTGTTAAATCAGTAATTGTGCACCTATTTCTGTTTCCAATTCTTTAAAACAATAGTAGTTTATTAGACGATTTAAAACAATCGGTTTAGTTCAGCATAGTGAACCAAATAAGTCCTTATTTATTGGTAAATGGATTATATCCAAATTTCATCTACAACGGTCTGAATACTATCAGCACTGCGCTCATTTCTTTAAAAATATACACTTTATCAAAGATACGTGTAAATTGCCTTTTGTTATTAAACACGAATGACTATGAATTAAATAAGTCTTAATGCTACAGCTTCTTACAATAAAATCATTAAAAATACAGAACTCAATTCATAAAGTCCTTTACATTAAAACACAAATCTTAAAAGATAATCTGACCATTGAACTTAGGAACCTTAAATTAATTCTAAACTAAACATTTTCTTAATGCTTTAGAACTTTAAATACCAACTTCTGTCACAAGGATCGATTCCCGAATAAAACTACAACAGACCCTCACCAAGTCTAGGTCAAAAACCAATTTCCAACAAAGTCAATTGCAGCAAAACCACACCACACACATTTTAATAGAAATTGAATAGACCTTAACTTGATTCGGGATTAGAAGTAGCATTAATATTTAAGCTAATATTTGAAAAAATATTTGAGGTACTGCTTGTACCAATAATTCAATCAAGATTTAAGATAATTATTAAAGACCTCTCATTATCCAATTAATTTAAAATATACAGGTTTTCTAACGATTTTTAAAATGGGCGAAAATCTAAACTAACTAAACAACACATTAATAGTAATATTTGTAATTGCACTAACTTTTATTGGGTACCGTCTTTTAAAACCTTCACTCGTCTCCTGAAATAAGGCAATATTCATCTTTTCATATTAAATCTAGTCCTATACATATAACCTACAATTCTAATTCCAAGAAGTGTCATCCTATCAAAAAAGTATTAAGACCTATAAAGAACGTATTCCATACTAATAGGAATTGTTCAGTTCATTACAAAGGAATTCATTCACCAAGCGCTGTAATTAATGCAAAATCGGCTTCAATTTCTAGACGTAAATCCCTATAATATTAAGTGCTAAAACATTCCAAATGGTAACACGACACACAACCAAATTTGTTTCGATATTTTCGTTATCACGCAAATGTCGGCTTTATTCAATATATTAACAAATGTCTAAGTAGCAATTTACATTTAGCGTTTTATATTAACTTAGAATGCGACTTTACGGTAAAATATATTACCTCTTTATTATTAAAATTTTCCCTTGATGCTGCATGAACGACATGAATGAACTATGCATCTGTTTAACTAACACAAAACGTACAACTGTATGCACGAGCATCCTTAAAGAATGTTTAGGCTTTTATAATTAATTACTGCAAATTTGGATTTTGCTCTTGTTGATCTTAATGGCATCTCTTACTCCGCGTTATATATAGATATATATATATATATATATATATATATATATATTATCCTGTAAATTATATGTAAAGAAGCATAGCTAAGTCAAGAGAGTAAGTTTGTAAAGACCGTGTATATAGAAAACAAGAATAAATTATTTACGCTCTAAATTAATTAGTTTTGACCTTAAAACAAACGGATAATAGCATACCTGGGTATTAATAAATCGGTATGTTAAATTTGCATAGTGTAAAATCTTTATAGAATAAAAAAACTCAAAGATAATACGAGTATAATTAGTTTTAATATTCGAAGGTTGTAAATTGTGCATATCAAGTGATAAGGGAGAGCTTTTGTCTATATAAAATCGATAATGTAAACGTATATGTTTATTTTAACTAACAAGGCGAGTTATGTATCCCCCAATTTACCTATATATATATATATATATATATATATATATATATATATTATATTGAATAATAGAATCTAATTGGAATTATTAAAAATTGTTAAATAAATCATAAGTCAATTGCAACAATGTAATACAAGAATAAACCAGACAGGTTATCAACAGTTCATGAGAACGGATATGCAACTTTGTATCCGAGACAACAGTGATACTGCAGATGTCAGGTCACAGGCGGTCACAGACAGTCACGTACCGAGATTACCTAGAAAGTAAACTCGCAACAAAGTAATTATGAATAGAATTAAGATCGCAACATTGTATTATGATTAGAGTCAAGTGTAAGCAGACATTAGGTCTGCAAGTTCTCACAGCTATGTGAGGGGGTAGGGATATTATAAAAGGCCCGGGAGCCCCAGTCGACGACAGTCAATCCCTCGTTCAGCTTTAACATTGCAGTTCGTTAGATTACTCAGTTTTGTACAATTAATTAATTTATTTCGACTTAGAATAATTCAGTTCAAGTTTGTCAAAATTCAATATTAATTTCTGTATAAACAAATAAATGTGTTAAGAAGTTGGAAATGTCTTTTTAAAAAGGACCGCTCCCAGCCACGAACCTTAACTCGCATACCTTTAGATTATAACCACAAAAGATTCACCGACAGAGTGAACCGGGTTTAATTTAAATCATCTATAATATAGATATGCGAGCAGAATACATTGGGTTGCCTAGCGTTATTTGTATCAGGAATTTATCCTGTTACACTGTCCGGAACCTTATGTTTTCCATTTTTTAATTACTAACCCAAATTGAAATGATCATTTGAACTTTGCATAAAAATCTAATATATTATTTCATCTTATTAACTAATATTTTATTATTAATCGACTTGCCTTATGCAGTAACTATTTTAAGAGATTTTGCGCGATTCACCTATTTTTATTAAAGTGAGACTAAACACCATCTAATTTATTTTTACTGCCTTGGGTGAAACAGCAAAGATAAAGCACTAACAGCGAAGTCACTGTACCAGGTGTTGATTGGGATTGAAATAAGGGTCAGAACCGAACCACCTAATTTTCTCTCGGAAGTTTAACCACAGATGTTGTTTTATGCGTACTAACTCTAAGTACATCTGTAGACTTACGGACTAACTCTGAACTCTACTTCAGAGGAATGAGACTAACAGGGAGGGTACCTAGTAATACGGAAATGTCAGGCGCCACTAAACTTAAAGATTTTACATAAGCAAGACAGCGTCACCAAAGAAAGCATTGGAACTTTAGTAACAACTGTACGTACCTAAAGCACAATGGCTAAGATTATTATATTTAAACAATATTTTCTCTGAAAAAAAAGGTAGTTATATATCAAATATCTACCAGATTACAATTTGCGTCTGAACAAGAAGCATGTGAATATAGCAATAAATTCGAGGGTACACAATATGGTATAAGAATTTAAACTCATCATTACGCACTACTGGTTTTGAATATTCTATAAGGTTTACTAAATGCATAGTTTTATACGTGCAAATTTTACCATGAAATTACTTTATTAATACTCTGTTAAATTAAACAATTAACAAAAAGTCTAAAGAAAGTAACGTATGTACTTCTATTTCAATAAGGACTGTTCTCTTCCAGTTACAGATATTTACAATTAACGTAACAAAAATAAGTTCTATGTTTTATCTTGGCTGTAGATAGAATTTGTATCAAATTGTCACACTCTTTATTAATGAGAAATATCATAATTGATATAAAATATCATGGTCAGATTTGAGTACGATGTACCTTAGAGGGTTCTTAAAATATTTCAGAATTTATATTAAGTTTGAATTTACAATTATTTTCATAAAATAATTACATAATATTCTAAGACAGATTTTTAATAAAGTATTGCACTACTAGACTTTAATTTAATGGATACAAACTTCAAGAGTATAGGAACGTTATCAAAGCAAAATTTCTAAAAAGTAAAATTACTTTTGCAATTATTTTTTCGCAATCATAATCATTATTAGGTTAATTTTTGCTTATTTAAACGTATACAAATATTTTTGAGGATGACAGTAATTAAATATTGCAGAAATTTAATAAACATGAAAATCCAAAATAATGGAATTTATATGTATAAATGAGTAAAGTTTGACTTACCGATCAAGTTGATATTAAATTCAAATAACATTCTATAATAAACAGATAAAAATTTAAACGTGTTAATGTAGTTATAAATAGGGGTGGGCGATACGGGATTTTGCGTATCGAATATCGATACATATTTTATATCGATATGTATCGATATATCAAATATCGATACGTATCGATGCGTATCGATACGTATCGATGCGTATCGATATGTATCGATGCGTATCGATATGTATCGATGCGTATCGGTGCGTATTGATACATATCGATTCGTATCGATGCGTATCGATACGTATCGATGCGTTTCGGTGCGTATCGATACGTATCGATTCGTATCGATGCATATAGATACGTAACGGTACGTGTATATATATATATATATATATACATATATATATATATATATTATATATATATATATATATATATATATATAGCGATTCGTATCGGAACGTTTAGATGTGTAGATTAAGTATACATTTCGAGACGTAGCGATACCTATCGGAACGAATCGATACGCATCTTTAAATTTTTCTACTCTTTCTTTGGGAATAAAATCACAAGATCGTTTTAAAATAATGTATTTACTGACAATTCGATCTTTCACTTAAGATTGTTTGTTATCAAAATAATTAAAGTTTAATATTTGTGACATAAGTATGTATATAGGGGTGTGCGATACGGATTATGCGTATCGAATATCGATACATATTCTATATCGAATATCGATACGTATCGATACATATCGAGTATCGATATTTATTTTTTGCTGTATCGGGGGGGTCGATACGGGGGTCGTATCGATACGTATCGATATATCGATACGCCGACCCAGCCCTAGTTATAAATTAACAGCAAGCGGTCAAATAACTCTTGAATTTATAATCAATTTGGATATAAAAATCTTATGCACTACAGAAAAAGTTACAGCACGAACTTCATTACGTATGGGTACAATTGGTGTTCTAGGCAAATGTAAATTCTGTAAATACTTGTTTCAAGTAATGTCAAAATCTGACTTTCTCACATACTCTAATAACACTAAGAAGAAATTGTATCACGATGAGTTAATAACTTGGAGAACAATAAAATATCGGAATGATGATCCGTTTACCTCGATTAAAGGTTTGGTATGTTAACATCCTTTCGTTTATACTAGCTTTTATTTGAGTATGGTATGAAGTGCTCTTAGTCACAGTTTCGAGAAGTTGAGTTTAGCTTCTTTAACCTAGATTCTAAAATTTACGATCGCCTGTTGATTTGCTTTTATTCTTAAGCGTAATTCCAAAACTCGATTAAAAGTTGTAACTTGAAACCATGTTGTGAGCGTTAAACCAATAAACACGGGCACATCTACCTTTAATTAAACGATAATTAAAATGTGGTAACTAATTTTATTAATCCTAGATTCCGTATAAGCGTCCGTCTGTATTTTAGACTGCATTACCGTGGAAATTTTTACACTGCACTTGCCGATTTACGGTTTGCGAAAGGTAAAATACGTCGACGTTTTTAATATCATGTCCTATTGTGTGCGTTCTTGTTGCAACTCCCATCAAAATGCGCCTAAGAAAATACCTGTACAACCTCGTTTAGAACTGCACAATGGAAAGCAGTATATAAACAGTAACTTGTTATCGTACAAGTGGGCGGCGTCTGAAGGTATGTAGACTTGGCACTATTATGTTTAATATGCACAAGCAAAAACAAATAAAAAGTTTATAAATACACAGATATACAAGTTAAATAGTTAAAATAACTAGTTTATGCAGTTTGAAGCAATTCGGAAGTCTTCGGTAATCTTCGGAACTCTTTGGAAGGCTTCGCAGTTGCTCATGGAACTAAGTAAAGATTTAAATACTAAATAAACGAATACATACACACTTCGAAGAGGTCCAAAGGTCTTCGGTAGTCTTCTAAACTCCTCGGAAGGCCTCGGGATTTATTGCCGAGGCTGAGTGAAAGCTTGAATAACGATAGTTAGAAAGTATTTACAGTTTGAAGATGTCCAGACGTCTTCGGCGGTTTTCGGAACGCTTCGGAACTTTTCGGAGGGCTTCGTGTTTTACTTGTGGGACAACGTAGAGCTATATAAAATTATGATTTGAACATAAGAAATATACACCATCACTACTGTTTCAGCTTTACACATAATCCACTCCTGGAAAACCTCACGCATGCATACCACTAGTGACCATAACCCTATAACTTTCACAATTCTTCCGAAGCTACCCGCTACATCTTTTGCCATACCGAAGACAACACGCACACACCGATCGACACCCTGGTGGACCCCCACACTGACAGACAAACTACGTTCCCTGAAACAACAACGACACCAACTACAACAAGCACGTCGCAATAACAACAACCCTGTAACATACAACTACATTTCAACATATTCTGTACCACACGACAAAAATACAAATCACTCATCATAGACACCAAAAAACAGCACCTACACAAAATCATAACTGACCACTGCGGAAACCCTTGGACCACCTACCGCAAATTAATCAAACCGTCCCGTACCCACATCCTAACAGCACCAATATACAACTCCCCCATAGACTACGAGACGTCTCTACACACCTTACTAAACGCTGCAATTCCTTCTGCCCCCGACGACATAAACACCTACCCTCAAAAACAACTAGAGAACGATTCCTGCACCCCATCAAACGCCGAACCAGATAACCCTACTAGATACCCTAGTCAAGAACCTCAATCTAAAAGTTGCTCCTGGACCATACCTTATCACAAATCTAATCCTACAACAATCATGGCCCATAATCAGAAATCCCATCCACATCCTCTTCAAAAGATGCCTATCCACAGGAACCTTTCCTGAACCCTTCAAATCCGCATCAATAACCCTCATCCTAAAACCCGACAAGATACCAGATGACCAAAAATCATATCGCCCAATTGCACTTCTCCCTACATTAGGTAAACTCCTCGAGAACACAATCTTTCACAAAATCAATTCCCATATCATGGACCACAACATCCTATTCCCATCTCAACACGACTTTAGACCCAATCACAGTGCTGAGAAAACCATCAGCCTCCTAGTTTCCTCCGTTAAAAATGCCACATCCAAATACAGCATCGCGCTTTTCCTTGATTTCAAATCCGCTTTCGACCTCCTCTAGTGGCCTAACCTGTTACACCAACTAAGACTTTCCCACTTTCCTTCAAACTTGTACAAAATAATTAACTCATTCCTACCCTCAAGAACAGCATCCCTAACCTCAAATTACTACCGCAAATCCAAATTCCTTTCGCAAGAATGCCCTCAAGGCCCCTGTTTATCCTCCATCCTCTGGAACATGGCAATTAATCTCTTACTCCAACACGGCATACCTAACGTCACCATCCTTGCATACGCAGATGATGTCACATTCCTTATCTACGGTAACTCTAGATCCTCCATTGAACAAACAGCCGTAACACTGACATTTTACATAGAATCCTGGTCCCTCTTAAATAAACAACTACTATCCCCATCAAAATTAAAACTCCTCCCACTGAAAGGCTTCCTAAACCTACAACGTCCTCCCAAAATCACGATTTTATACACCCCACTTAAATTCTCCCCTTACGTACAATACTTAGGTCTGTATATAGACACCCAACTACACACACACACGCACGCACGCACGCACGCACGCACACGCGCACGCGCGCGCACGCGCACACGCGCACACGCGCACACGCGCACACGCGCACACGCGCACACGCGCACACGCGCACACGCGCACACGCGCACACGCGCACACGCGCACACGCACGCACACGCGCGGGCGCACGCACGCACGCACGCGCGCACGCACTTGAACAAACTAAGAACAAAAACACAGATCATACTAAAGAACCTCCACCAATCACTCCCAACTTCAATGCATCTATCAACACACACACGACGCCTGATTTCTTCCCAAATTATAATCCCTATCATACAGTATGCATCCGATACCTGGTTGACATTAACCCCACCCTCTTCTAGAACGAAACTAAATACAATAATCCGCCCTTTCCAACTGTATACTGTCCGCGCATACAGAACTACATCCACACTAGCCCTATATACCATTTTTCAAATCCCTCCCATAGAATTACAACTCAACGGAGCCTTACAAATCCATAACCTGAAACGCAACTTTCTAATCTAACTCCACAACACCATTCTAACTCCT
Organism: Platerodrilus igneus; assembly: GCA_036346225.1. Classification (NCBI taxonomy): domain Eukaryota; kingdom Metazoa; phylum Arthropoda; class Insecta; order Coleoptera; family Lycidae; genus Platerodrilus; species Platerodrilus igneus. Next base: position 1,901,637 of record JARFIW010000982.1, on the reverse strand, counting down.
AACGAATACAAAACACTGTCTATATCCAACATTAAAACCCGCATTCGTTCATCGTTAAACCATTCCTGGCAACAACTCTGGTCCACATCCCCATCCGGCAGATACACATACGACCTGTTCCCCAAACTACTAAGAATCCCACAACACCTATTCCACTCCAGCTCTCAAACAATACAATTCCTAACCTTTCACGGCAAATTTCGATTAAAACTTCACTCCTTCAACATCACACCATTCCCATATTGTCCTTGCGACAACTCCACACCTGAAACTCCTTACCACCTCATCTACACATCTTCACTACTATCTACTTCTCGCTCAAACTTTAAATCCGCACTAAACCTAGATCTCTACATCCCACTACCTAGCATAACACACCTCATCACGCACAATCCTAAGCTACTAAGCAAATTCCTCACCGACATCCTAAACACAAAACCCCCAATAAACACTTAAACAATCTAATACATAACCTACCCCACATCCCATACTCCACAAAATGCACAACCTTTGCTTACCTTTGCTTACTCCCTACATCAAACATCCAGGCACTACGAAGAAAAGAGGACTTACCTCACCAAAAAAAACAGTCACAGCAACAGACTTCCACACATAATAATCAAAAATCATCTTTAAAGAAGAAATCTATTTTTTGAATTTATCACCATTATTATGTTCCTACACTTAGACTGTCAAGATAGAATAGACCAATGGCCTAGGTAGAGCTTAAAACAAAGAATATTAAATAAATAAGTAAAATATACATTGAACATATATACAATATTTAGGAGTTCAGAAGTCTTCGGTAGGTTTCGGATGGCCTCGGGATTTACTTGTGAAGCTGAGCATGAACTTGAATAACGATGGTTAGAAAGTATTTAGAATTTGAGGAGGTCCAGACGTTTTTGGTGGTCTTCGGGACTTTTCTTCGTGTTTTACTTGTCGGACAACGTGGAGTTACAAAGATTTATGATATTTATATATATATATATATATATATATATATATATATATATATATATATATGATCTGAACATAAGAACTATACATTGAAGATGAATACAATATTAAGGGGTTTAGAAGTCTTCGGTGGTCTTCGGAAGGTGTCGGGAGTCGTGATGCCCTAGGTCTCATCGAATGTGTTGCCACTGAACTCTACGGGAGTGTTATCCCGGAGGTACAGCTCGCAGACACACTTGGCGTCACCACAAAAAACGACCTCTCGTGATGTTATCATCGTGGGGGCGGCTTGGATAGATGCTCGCCGCAGCCCTTGTGAGTGGTGAAGATGGTCTAGTGACGGTGGCAGGGGTGACAGGAGCTTCGGTAGTGCTAGGGTGTCTCGAAAGGTACATTGGAGTGTTCTGCATCTGCTTCCGGTTGGCTTGGTGGGTGGAATGGGGCTACCTGCCCATACGTAATTAACTACTGATTTACAGAACGAATTAATGCGGCGTGCTTTAGGTACGGCGCCGGGCAGCATAACTGTTCAAAATTAAGCAGGCTATGGGGAGCACTGCTATACGTGGTTTACTGAACTATAACGACGTGCCCCAGGTGCGGCGGCGGGCAGCGTAACTGGTCAAAATTAAGCAGGCTATGGGGAGCACTGCTTGCTGAAATGGTTGACAAGCTATAATGAGTACTGTTAGTTAAGTTCTTAGGCTATGGAGAACACTAAGTGTACTGAATTCTGCTGGATTTGCAATCGTATTTATATGCTTTCTTCCCCTATGCAGGGTATGTTGAAAAAGGGTTAGTGGAATGGGCATCCAATAGATTTGCTACTGTTAGGGTAGCACAAAAAATGAGTTGGAGATTTTGATTTTCTAGGTATTTGTTCTATGTTCAGCACGTGTACTTTGATATAGGGTAGCAAACTACTCACCGCATCAAACTTATTTTATTTTATTTTATTTGTCATTTATCGATGAATAGTGCGAACGAATAAAAATTATGTTCTGATTTTTGTATTAATTCTTTTGTAAAGAATATTTCTTATAACCTATTTTCAAACCAAGAGTTACAACATTTCTATAAAGAATATAAATAGAAAGTATTCAATTCTATTATTTTGGTTTCTTGCTATATTGATTATTATCCATTAGATGTCAGAAATGAAAAAGTTTTCGGGGTACTAATGTTTGCTGAATAAAAGGAAAAGAGAAGATCTAAAGGATTTTAAAATTACTGAGTTTCTGTTCCAATTCCAGTCTCCTATAAATTGTGGACAAGCAGTTCATGCAAAGAAAAGCAATTTCCAATATAAGTCTACACGTCTTTTTAACGAAATGTTTCATAACGACTGACAGCACCTAAATGAACATTTAAATATTTATGAAATAAGCTAAATACACAATGACAATATTATATAAGTAGTGATGGATTTGGGACGAGCCGGGCCGGGCTCTTAGATACGGTTCGGCCCGGCCCGAAAAAAATTTGCTACGGTTCGCCTTGGCAGCCTGACCACCAAATGAAAAGCATCGGCTTGGCTTGAAGCTTGGCTTGAGTTTCTTCGTTCCACGTCGGGCCGATTAGAGCCGGCGTGTAACTATAGCCTTACCTTATGATCTAGAGATTTACCATAAGTTAAGTTAAATGGCATCATTTGTTAATTCACTAATGACTGGTGGGAAAAAATGCTTCTTTGCTATTATTATGATTTTCTGCAACAGTTGACGGCATCACATTTAATTACAGCTTACGTGTATTATTTTAAGAATTTCGAAGCGGCAGATAAGGTTAGTTATAAAAACAGTACAAAGCTTTATTATTTAAAATGCGTCAAACGTCAACCTTAAGTAAAAAGACCTGCATATTTAAACCCATGTATGGTTACCAGACGCCCACAAGAATGAATTTCTTTTGTAAAAACAGATAGCAAATTTTAAAGATAACTTTTTAATTGCATAGATAATCATTTTTTATATGTAACACAATCAGTAAATAAATCAAAATTTGTGGTAATATTATTTCACTATAAACAAAATGTTGTTAATTACCGTTATGCTGATTGCTTATACAGAAGTTTCCATTTCGAGAATCTAAAGAGTCATGTCAGAGATTTGACTATTGTATCAAGTAGACATTATTTTATCTTCTACACAAAAATTATTTTTCATGTCGCCTGATTAATAGAAATTTTCATTATAAAAAAAATGCACATTCCTAAAATGATCAGAATTGATGCATAGTAGACTTTTAGCAGAATCATAATCTAACCTATTTCGTTGTTTTCTAATCACCAATCCTGCTTTGGAAACAATCTTTCGACTGGTACCGAAGTTGCTGTAATACTCAAAAAATCCTTTGCCTTTGCACTTACGACATGAAAAGTAAATTGTTGTTTCTTCTTCACCATCAGAGCGAGGAGATGCAAAATATTTATTTCTCTATTTCGTATTCATCATTATCCCTTTTTGAACTTTTTGTGTACAACGAGTTTAGATCAATCAGCAGCCTCGTCTGATGACAATGTTCTATATCCAGGTACTAATAAATCTGTTTGTATGATATTTGTATATCGTTTGCACAAGTCCTTGAAAATTACGAAAGATTTGTCTTTCAATTCTCTTCTCCAATGTGTCTTGTCGAATACCTCTCATTTATGGCAAAGATCTACTATTACAATTGCTCGGTAAATCGAGTTTGTTTTACGGTAATGTTCTAGAATGTTGTCTCTGGCACTTTGCATTGTCAAATCATAATTTCGTTTATAGCTGATATGTCTATTTTGCCGTTCAACTATTTTGCTTCTTTCTCTAATTAGTCCAGAAACTAATTAATGCTTATTATGGCAGGTGGAAGCGTAACATAAGCTTCGCCTTCTAACTTTTTCGATACCTTTTCGAACATTTTCAACAATTTCTGGACGTTTTTAATAATGCCCATTGCGCGACGATTAGCTTTAAGTATTTTTCTTAACCTTCTTTTGGAATTAAACCACCCACAGTTGTTAAAATCGTCTCTATTTATGTTTCAATCCATGACCTAGGGCGTTGTCAAAATAATAAAAATTTCAAGTTTGCCTTTTATTATACAATTTGAAGTTAACTTTGATTTATTAATGTTTGATATATTTGGTTTGAATACATTAGGTGAAAATTTTAAGGTTTAGAAAAATGAGTGCTTTCAATTTGTGTTGCGCCCTGGGAACAACTTTGGGGTAGCCAATACTCTTAACGTGAAATCAGCCGATTAATTTTTATATAGTTAAATTTCATATAAATTCAATAACTTGAGGTTTGGAAAACATTTTTTAATGTTTCTATTTATACGATTGAGAGGATGGTTAGAAGTGTGCGATTACGTTACTGTAAGGCTTAAGCAGCCGTTTTTTATATTTATCTAGAGAGGGAAAAACCATTATGATTTAGGCTACCTCTTTGATAAATTTTAACATGGTTTTGAGGCGACCCTATGGCGGATTTACACTTGTCAGATACCAATGCTATTCAACGGAGATTGTATATGGATCTTTGACAATAATTTTTGCGTCCACCCATTTAATTTTATGACTGGAGTCCCATGCATGTTGTCAAATCATGGATTTTTCAAATTTTCTATTTTTTATATCTAATTTAAGTTCTTTTAATCGACTTTCAAATGGTCTTGAACTTTCGCCTAATAAAACATGTTACACTCGCACGGTATTTTGTAGATGCAGCTTTTTGAACTTATTATTGCGTTTTTGGGGTTTTGTTTTTGTTAATTGTGTTTTGATTTTGAATTTGTTTCCTATTTTTTTATTTTTTCGGAGAATCTATTTATGTATGATATTCAAAGCATTTATTGATGTGAATCGTTGTTCCTGTTTTCTTTTTTTTTATTTTCTTGGACTTTATTCATTTCTTTCTCTATTATTCTTTTAGGATACTTGTTTTTTATTTATGTACGTTTGATTAGGTTTTTCTTTTTCTTTAAAATTTCTTCCATACGCGTGCCAAGCGTGTCAAGTGTGTCAAAAAACGTATCGAAGAAGTTTAAGGTTACTTGTTTTTAAACATTCTGGATGAAATCATAGCAATAGTTAATGAATGATTTAATGTACTGGCATTTCATTCAAATAATTTGTAATTTTTATGGAGCCTTGATAGACTTAAAAATTACTCTCTTAACAAGCAACTAAAATTATGTCAAAAAATTGAAATTCAGTTAGATACAAATTATAGAGAAAGGTGTTTGTAAAACAATTGCAATTCTGACAAGGTATTGAAAAAACATTTTCGCATTATCAATTTTAAATTACTAAACATGAAATATTTTGATAGTTCTTTTCTAAATATTTGCATAACTTTAGGTATTTCATTAGCAATACTGCATTCTGTTGCTACGGCTGAACCATCATATCCCAAAATGAAGATAATTAAAAACTATTTTATATGAGTAGGGGATGGAGCCGATCCTGGGACAGCGCCACCGCCACTGCGCTACACTGAGAAAAGTGATTTGATTGATACAAACAATTTTGTTGTTTTGAAGAGTAAAGCATTTGATTAAGTATTTTTTAGTCGTTCTATACAAAACTATATTCACTGAACCGCTTGTAGATTATTATACTAACTCAGTGGCGGCTGGTCACATGAGGCAAGTGAAGCACCGCCTCACTGTAAAATTTAATAAAAAAAGAATTGTTTTATAACTTGTACAAGCTTCCCTTCAGTAATTTCAATTTTACCCAAATAAATTAAAATTTGGTTATGAATCAATACTATACTGAGTGATGTTTTTAACCCGTAACTTTCAAATATCTCGAATAGTAAGCACTCTACGAAAAAATAAGATTTAATCAATCAGCGGAGAAACATACCGTAGTAATAAGATAATCCCCCCTCCCCCGTCCTTGTAGGTAGACGGGTAGTAATTTTAAAATCTTAAATAGGAAACTCTATTTTTTTATTATAGATTTGAATTCTACAGCAAAAAATAGAGGAATTTGTCTGAAACATTTTTTTTGACAAGGTAAATACTATTGCAACATTCTCCTGTCGTTGGGCGTCAGTAAGACGTTTTCACTGTAGAAGTAACAGTGAAGGGTCTAATACTAAATGGTAGAAAGTATACAAACCTTAGGTTTAATAATAGATAGTAAGATCGCACCTGTTGGTTGATACCCTCTCCGAAAGGCAGAACAATAGATAGGGTTTTTATCTGTATAAAGGGGGGCTGTTCAAAGACTTCCGGTCCAACTCCAAACTCTAACTTCGGCGGTGATTGAAAGACTAACAGGGTGAGTCGTGTACGGAAATAACAGGCACCACTACACTGAAATGGATAAGAAAGCAAGAAAAACCGAAAGAGTTAGTATAGAAACTATCTAGGCAAACAAACGCTTCAATACTAAATGCTTGAACACACCAGAAGCACTAGTGATAGCTGTGGAGGAAACAAAACAAAATATATAACTTAATACTACTATTTGCGTCTCGCAACACAAAAATAATAAGCATAATTTCATATATCAGGCTTAAGTTGAAATATTGGCATGTACTAACACTTTGTAAAACACTGAAAAGTGTTTTTTCTAATGTTATAATTCACTAAACCCATAGAAAAGAATGTAGCTACTTTATGATTGGCTTCAAGCAGTTTCGTTTTATTTGTTTATATCACTGAGAAGTATAAGCTTAAAATCTCATTTGTCAAACACTCAACACTTATAAATAACAAGAGATTACTTTCATACATATACAGAAAAAAAACAAACACTCAAATGAGCATACAAATATCTCTAGATTTTTATCTTTTTTCTGAAGTTTTTGATTCTTATGGCAAGTAAAATATTTCAAATTGAATATCTTTATATGTTTAAATGCAGAATTTGATGTTCTCAACATTTATCTTTACTTTAAGTAAAAAAAATTTATTTGAAGTTCTTGAAGCTCTTGCTTTGAAATAATTATTATACCCGGTTTAGAATGTTTAAATTTTAGGAACTTTCTTACATACTACTTATACGTGTGCTAGTTGTTCGTCCAAAAACCTTAATCTTACTCTATGTGCCAAGAAACACTTGTCCACGTCATACTTAGACGTATTATACTTACTTGCTATGTATCTTGATACTACGATATGTACCAAGGAAGGATTTCCCAGGTACTATTTAGACGTATTCCATTTATTTGCTTATATATATATATATATATATATATATATATATATATATATCTGAAGACTATAATATATACAAGCAAGAACTTACTTCTTTTACTTTACTACTTGTACATTTGCTAGTTAGAGTTTTATATACATACATATATATATATATATATATATATATATATATATATATATTGCTATTCTCTTTCTTCTTGAATCGTGGTCCCACAAAACGGGCTTTGAAATCGAGCTCTTCGCTTGGGCTGTCAAAAATGTCGTGTATCTCCTATTTGAAGCCCTACACTTGGGAAGCTCTAAAATCCGCTGCCTTACAACATAGGATGCTAAAATGCTACGTATCTTACCCTTGGAAACTTCCCAAAATTTTTAATGTAATTACAAAATTTTTTACCTACCTAAAATTGAAGCCCTACCACCTAGACTTACAATTTATACCATCTAATAACAATATCCTCTGAAGATGTTTTTCACTCGGACGCCAAAACCTCCAGCTTCCTCAGAGATATTCGCCACGGCTGCTCACTCGTTCCCTAAAAATCCTAACCTACTAAAAGTGACGCTGACTACCAAAAGTACATCAATATTTGTTAACATTTCCTATTTGTTACGTATAAATTCAATTTTTATCCCTCATGTATTTCAAGCTCTAAACATTTTATTACTTGAAGTAAATAATATCTCAGTTTAAAAAAAATAAATTTTAAATCATACGACATCAATCCTGAAACAAAGTAACTGGGCTTATTTCCAACTTTTACTTTATACCCCAGGTCAAATACGAGCTCATAGTAAACCTCCTTTTATCTACGTGCAAACAAGGGCACTGCAATTCCTGAAACCCTTTTACTTTTTACAACAATTAAAGTTTCTACCTTCAAGTGATATCATCAAATTATTACGTATAATTTTTATTTAGTTCTTTTCAAATTGACTCGTCAATTAAATGTCTTTATAACATGATAAATACACAAAATCACTAAATTGTCACCCAGAAAATCACCAACAAAAACAAACAAAAGTTTTATACGTAGAGCTACCTGGATTTTTTGTCTCAAGTGCTCTCTACGTGGACACCATCTTCAACATAATTCTCCCTCTCGACTGCACGTTCAAATACTGTCCCCAGGTACCTTACATGGACACCATGTCCAACGTGATCCTCTTTCTCTACCGCACGTTCAAATACTGTCTCCAGGTGGCCTTTCCGCATCAAGAACACACCGTTTCTAATTAAATTCTTCCACAAAAGTGCACGGTATTACCATGCTCTTGTACATTTGCTGGTCCATCCATACAATTACTTGGTACTCAGAGTACATACGCCGCCTTCAAACACCGAGAACTAAAATTGTACTTACTTGTTTTATAATTTTGATTATTTACAGCATAACCAAAAATATTAGAGCACCCACTTGCGTTAATTTAACCAAAACTTTACCCAATCACTTTGCTAGGTAGTTAGGTAGGCGATCGTAAGTAAAAACAAGAGAGAAGAGAGCGATTCACCACCTCCTACGGGTTTATATCAACTCCAAAATCCACCCCCCTACATGAATTTCCAACACCCCTGTCGCACTTTTCCTAGTATAACAGCACAAACAAGCCAACGGTTGAACACTTCCACAAACTATCCAATTATCCTTAAAAAATTCTACGTAGACTTTCCTACGCGTCGTCAAAACCCAAGAAATTCTCGCTCCAAACAAGCTCGATACTCCAAAATCCTCATTAAAAATTTTACCCAGCGCTGTCTTCTGCAAAACCTTGAAAACTGTCGTTCTACTTTTAGCCCTCTGTATACGCATATATCTCTCCTTTCATTCCCACTTATAACCAAGATCTTCCGTCTTATTTTAACTTTAGACATTATTCTCCCGCTTATTCACAAACGCTATCGTCGTCTATCCTACTCTTGTTTATTCAATGTAACAGTCGTGCTCTGTTAGTAAAATATCCCCAGATCCCCAGCACCTAACTTCTTTGTCTATCAAGCCTTTCAAAGTCAAACGTTTCACTAAACATCTCTTATGCTCCTTTCTTTATTAAAGCATGCAAACTATAGTCTTTCTCTGTAAATCGATATTGTTTTGTACGTGATATTTGCACCTGTGTTTTGTACCGCATTATATATTTCCAGCTATTATTTGTTGACGAGATTTTATGTTCGTTATCTCTTTACGACTATAACATTTTTAGAATTTATAACACGTGCAACTAGAATAACAACCGCCGCTCTAAATATGTTATAAACCTGAAAGCTTTTAATATTTACACCGTTTATACTAAAGAATATTAAAACAAATCTTAATTATGCTTACCGTAATTTACGTTCTACATGCATTTACGCAATTATGCGTCTCAAATTATGTTTCCTAACTTATTAATAATTAATATTTACAATCGAATTTTATGCTATATTCAACTAACCATAATATTTACTGGTATTTTGTCAAATACAGATTTTGTTCAAACATGGCTTAAACTTCGCGTGACCCATTTATACACTTTCTAATTTGAAATAAATATAAATTTGAACTTGCTAATGCCCTTTTATGACCTCAGTAATATATATATATATATATATATATATATATACTGCTGTGGTTCCTCCTGAAAAGAAGCCGTAAAAATCGTGCCCCAATGTTGGGTGACCATAAATTTGTTCTACTAACTCGCACCCCTTACTTTGAGCGTCATAAATTTTTGTGAATCACCCCTTTCGTTGGGTATCTTCTGAAGATGCTCTCCAAATTTGGACACCACGGCTAGCTGTGCTTATTGCGTCCTCCTAGATACTCACCCCTGTCACTCATTCTTCCAACAACCTTTGTAGTAAATAATAACAAAATATTTCGCCAAAACAAGCAACCCTTTTATTCTGCTAACATACAAGATCAATTCTCATAATTTCAAGTTACAGTTAATATTCACGTTACAACATTTCATACATAAATTTTTATGTACCTCAACATTTCATATTTTATTAAAAGTAGATGGGCCTATCCACTACCCTTAATTTACTTCCCAAGTCTATGTTGAGCTCAGTATAAACCTTGTTATTTCCTGTGCATAATATTTTGCATTTTCAAATTATACCAAAGACCCGTTTACTTCTTACATTGAAAACATATTATTCACGTATTTACACCCTCAGATTAATAATAGAAAATCGTTCTTTACATGTGTCCATAAAATTAGATATTAGTTATAAAATTTTTTACCACAAAAATAATATCCAAATCACTTATATATCAAAATAACTGCGCACTAGCACAACAGTTTTAATAACAAAAATCGTTACCTGGATTGTTCTTTCCGATTACCTCCTCCATAGATGAACCACCTCTAAAGATGACTTTTCCCCAGGCTGCTAGGGCCTGCATTGCTCCATCTTATTCATTCGTCCAAGTCATTACCAAACTGAAGTCGCCTTCCGTCCGACTGCACGTACAATAACCAAACCAGACCACTTTGTCTAGTTAATAGGCTACCAGCACCCTCGTTTAAACTATAAATGTTTCTACTTACGTAGTATCCAGCTTTTGATTATTATAATTAATTTTACTTCAGACCGTTAATTACGTTGCACTCAGTTGTGCATTATAAACACTTGTAATAACTTTCGGCGGACTGCACTGTACGCGGTATTGAAAGCTAGGACGTTTTCAAATTATCATCCAGAAGTTAGATGATAAAAGCTAAACATCAGAGAGAGCGAAACTAACTTCAGACTTAGTAGGTAAGTAAGGCCGGTCTGACTTCAAAACGGTGCACGCGTATATTTTTCCATTGAAACTTTCAATGTAACATACGCGTGCACCGTTTTGAAGCCAGACCGGCCTTATATACCTTTAATGTAAAATACGCGTGGACACGTTTTGAAGTCAAACCGGCTTTATATTACTTTCAATGGAACATACGTGTGTGACTTCAAAACACACGTATGCTACGTTGAAAAATGTAAGTGCGTGCAGAGAAAATGTGGAGCTGTTTTGAATTCGGTTTTCTAGTGAGAAGTTATAAAGGGGTCAGATGCAAAATATCGCATTCAAGTCAATTAATTAAAGTGGATTGTGATTTATGTTTTTTACTTTTGTTTAGAGGCTGCAAATACACATGGTCCGGTTTGACTTCAAAACGTGTCCACGCGTATGATACGTTGAAAAAATGTAGATGCATGCAGAAAAAATGTGAAGCTGTTTTGAATTCAGTTCTCTAGCGAGACGTTATAAAGTAGGTCAGATGCAAAATATTGCATCTAAGTCAATTGTATTTAATTAAAGTGGATTCTGATTTATGTTTTTACTTTTGTTTAGAGGCTGCAAATACACATAGGCCGGTTTTACTTCAAAACCTGTTCACACATATGCTACGTTGAAAAATGGCCAAAGGCAGGCAGACTGATTGCATCAATTTTTCATTCTCGCTTTTAAAAAATAACAAGTCGTAGTTATTAAATCGCGAACAGAGTTATCTGCAAGAAATATATATACTGATTTGTCAAAGACAGACACACTGATTGCATCAATTTTTCATTCCCGCTTAGCGAGAAGTAGGTCAGATTCAAAATATCACACACTCGTGTGCTACATTGAAAAAATGTAGGTGCGTGCAGAAATAATGTGGAGCTGTTTTGAATTTGGTTTTCTAGCGAGACATTATAAAGTAGGTGAGATTCATAATATCACATCTAAGTCAGTTGTATAAAGAATGCTGTATTTAATTAAAGTGGATTCTGATTTATGTTTTTACTTTTGTTTAGAGGCTGCAAATACACATAGGCCGGTACGACTTCAAAACGTGTCCACACGTATGCTACATTGAAAAATGTAGATGCGTGCAGAAAATGTGGAGCTGTTTTGAATTCTAGCGAGAAGTTATAAAGTACGTCGGTCAGATGCAAAATATGCTAAGGCCGGTTTGAATTCAAAGTGCGACCACTCTGCAAATACACACATAAGCCGGTTTCAATTTAAAATGTGTGTTCACTCTTGTGATAGATTAAAAAGCAGGTTAGCAAAGTACGCAGACGGTAGTAATCTGCTATATAAGGAGATTGTACCTAATATTAATTTAATTAGTCAAAGTTTACTGTATATTTACATACCTACGTATACAAACATGTATATAATTGATATTCAGGGATTTAAATACCAGAAAAACAAGTTTGTGTGCAATGAAATTACGGTTTTGGACTTGCTGGAAGGCGTTATTTGGCATCAAATTTTTAAACTGCCAATGTAGTCTAGTTGTTTGAGCGAAGATCATATAAAACTTAACGACTGGGTGACAAGGAATATTCATGGTCTTTCTTGAGATGAATCTTCAACGGCTGGAATGGTGTTATCATATATAGCGCTTTATTTGAAGCAAATTATCAGACCCGGTGAAGAAGTATGTGTGAAGGGTTTAGAAAAGAAGAAATGGATGGAAACCTATCTAATGCAAAACGTTGTAACTGATATGCTTGCACTAGGTTGTCCTAAGCTATCGGAGTTAAAAATCAACAATCGTTTACTATGTAACATTCATTGTTATAGACACAGAAATAATAGTCTGCAATGTGCAAAACAAAATACCTTGTTATTAAATGAATGGTTTGATAATAATAAAAACAATAAAAAGATTGTGTCTGTATTATTGTAGTCAGTAAGAAATTTTTAATGCTGATGTCTACAGAAAAAACGATTAAACTGAGTCAGCACGAATGGGACTGTCAACCCTGAAAGCAATTAAATTGATCAACGCAATAGCTCTTTACTGGTTTTACAACATTTTAACAAATTGTACAGATATCTCGAAATTTGCCAAAGACCGACAGACAGACAGACAGACTGATTGCACCAATTTCTTATTCTCGCTTTTAAAAAATAACAAGTCGTAGTTATTAAATCGCGAACAGAGTTATCTGCAAGAAATATATATACTGATTTGTCAAAGACAGACACACTGATTGCATCAATTTTTCATTCCCGCTTAGCGAGAAGTAGGTCAGATTCAAAATATCACACACTCGTATGCTACATTGAAAAAATGTAGGTGCGTGCAGAAATAATGTGGAGCTGTTTTGAATTTGGTTTTCTAGCGAGACATTATAAAGTAGGTGAGATTCATAATATCACATCTAAGTCAGTTGTATAAAGAATGCTGTATTTAATTAAAGTGGATTCTGATTTATGTTTTTACTTTTGTTTAGAGGCTGCAAATACACATAGGCCGGTACGACTTCAAAACGTGTCCACACGTATGCTACATTGAAAAAATGTAGATGCGTGCAGAAAAATGTGGAGCTGTTTTGAATTCTAGCGAGAAGTTATAAAGTACGTCGGTCAGATGCAAAATATGCTAAGGCCGGTTTGAATTCAAAGTGCGACCACTCTGCAAATACACACATAAGCCGGTTTCAATTTAAAATGTGTGTTCACTCTTGTGATAGATTAAAAAGCAGGTTAGCAAAGTACGCAGACGGTAGTAATCTGCTATATAAGGAGATTGTACCTAATATTAATTTAATTAGTCAAAGTTTACTGTATATTTACATACCTACGTATACAAACATGTATATAATTGATATTCAGGGATTTAAATACCAGAAAAACAAGTTTGTGTGCAATGAAATTACGGTTTTGGACTTGCTGGAAGGCGTTATTTGGCATCAAATTTTTAAACTGCCAATGTAGTCTAGTTGTTTGAGCGAAGATCATATAAAACTTAACGACTGGGTGACAAGGAATATTCATGGTCTTTCTTGAGATGAATCTTCAACGGCTGGAATGGTGTTATCATATATAGCGCTTTATTTGAAGCAAATTATCAGACCCGGTGAAGAAGTATGTGTGAAGGGTTTAGAAAAGAAGAAATGGATGGAAACCTATCTAATGCAAAACGTTGTAACTGATATGCTTGCACTAGGTTGTCCTAAGCTATCGGAGTTAAAAATCAACAATCGTTTACTATGTAACATTCATTGTTATAGACACAGAAATAATAGTCTGCAATGTGCAAAACAAAATACCTTGTTATTAAATGAATGGTTTGATAATAATAAAAACAATAAAAAGATTGTGTCTGTATTATTGTAGTCAGTAAGAAATTTTTAATGCTGATGTCTACAGAAAAAACGATTAAACTGAGTCAGCACGAATGGGACTGTCAACCCTGAAAGCAATTAAATTGATCAACGCAATAGCTCTTTACTGGTTTTACAACATTTTAACAAATTGTACAGATATCTCGAAATTTGCCAAAGACCGACAGACAGACAGACAGACTGATTGCACCAATTTCTTATTCTCGCTTTTAAAAAATAACAAGTCGTAGTTATTAAATCGCGAACATAGTTATCGGCAAGAAATATATACTGATTTGTCAAAAACAGACAGACTGATTGCATCAATTTTTTATTCTCATTTTAAAGAAAAACAAGTCGTAGTTATTAAATCGCAAACTCAGTTATCTGCAAGAAATAATTATCAACCCGCCCTACGTTGGGCGCCACTATTATAGTCCCGCCGCACCGGTACGCGAGACACTACCTCAGTTGGTAGCAATGCTAGACAATTGTAAAAATGACGCGCAATTTATAGATGATGTCACACAATATGCGAATTATTGCTACACAATTTAACGGTTATGCAAATTTTAAAGAAAACCCCCACGGGGTACTCACGTGAACATGTAGGGCTTCTAGCGGAATTACTCCATGATGGTCGGCGGCGGTTTCGCTAACTTTTCTCTAGCGTCGGCTGCTTCGCTGATCTTTCTCGGGCGTCGACTGCTTTGCTGAACTTTCGGGCGTGGGAATTTTTGAGCCCGGTTGGATGCAAATTCAAATTTGTCTTCTTTGTATATGTAGGGAACAACAGAAACTGGTTTATAAGGAACGATAGTCAAGAGAAGGCAAAAAGGGACCTACATAACAAAAAAAGATACGATCAGACACAAAAGACAACAACACTTGTTCACATCTCGGAGGCTAGTTCCACCCGTCCCCGAAAATCCACCACTTCCCCCTTGGCCCACCGCGTCGGCGCAAAAATCTCGCGCAACGCACATCTGAAGTGAAGGAAATACGCGCACAAGTCTTTTTAAATTCATTGGCGCAAAATCTTTACAAATTAAAACTTATAAGAATGTTTACGGCCAGTTTCGGCACGTAACAAGACAACACTGATATCGGTCTGAAGTCAGACATTAAGCTCGGATTTAAAATTTTTGGAATTTGACTGACATGCGCTTTCTTTCATATTTTTGGAAAGCAGCTAGTGGACAAAGAGAAATTAACAAGGTGGGTTATAATGAGAAGAATAATGTTGACGACAATTAAAATACTTTCATGATTTATGCCATCATAACCCGTACATTCATTATTAAATTCACGAATAACACGTAGTACTTCATCATTATCTACTTCTACAAACGAAAAAGCAGAAGTTGTGGCAATTGTTTTGGAATCAAGCTTTTTAATAGTAGCGGCCTTTATTTCATGTTCTAGGAATATTTTAGGTTGTGCAAAATGTGTATTTAGTTCGTTTAAATTAAACATATTTACAGGTACGTCACGTGTTTGACTCCGTACACCCAAACTATTAAGATATTTCCAATAACTCCCTATTGGGATTTCTGATAGGGAATCATAAATATATTTCTTTTAGGCGTTCCTACATAGTCGGTTACAACGGTTACATAGAATTGTATATTCTTCTTCACTTTTTGCTGAAGATATTTACGTTTCGCTTTATCACGTATACCTATTAATTGTTTAATTGCATTTGTAATCCAAGATACCGGTTTGTTTTTAATTTTTGCGCATTGGAAAGGCGCGTTTTTGTCAAAAATTGCGTTTATTACATTTGTAAACCAGTCCACCTTTAAATCAATTGTTTCTAGAAGTAGCACATGGTTCCAACAAATTGAAACTACATCGTATCTGTACTGGTTTGTTTATATTAATGTTTTTGATATCTCGAAATGTAATGAATTTAGATAGATGGGGGATGGATTTTACTTTATAAGCTACGTAGGGAAGATCATGTTTAGAAAAATTGTAGTTACCAGTTTGACTATATGCCATAATTTTACTAAGATCCGAACAAATGGTTAGATCTAAGAAAGAGCTTGAGTGATCGCTGTAGTGATATGTGGGATCAGAAGATTGAATGAATAAATTAAGAGAAAAAACAATATTTTTAAGTTTGACAGCGGGGTTGTCATTTTTTAGAAGACAATATTAAAATCACCCATGATAATACAGTTTAAATATTCAGCACTCAACTGCTCCATGGTATTCCTAAAAAGATCAAAGTAGTTTGCTTCAGGCGGACAGTAAATGACGCCTACTAGTAATTTGAATTTGGAAGCTCAATAAATAAAAACTCGAACGACTGTTCGTTATTTGGATTTGACTGAGTGGTGAGCGTGAAGCGGTAGTACAAACTGATTTTAATAAATAATTTTAGCGGAAGTTCCAAATACATAAATAAAGCAGGTGCGAGACAAAAGTACTTACCAATTCAGCATCGACTGCAGAAGATCAACAGGAAACCACTCTTCTACTAGATTCAAAAAGGGCACCCTTCATCAATATAGCTATTGGTGGCGTCGGACGAATTCGACAGACGGCTGCTGATATTGGAACGGCGACACAAGTTTTATATTATATATTGGAAACAACACCTTTCAAAGCAAAGTCCGAATAGCAACTAAATATGTACCTTGACTTTCAACATCTGCGAGCTATCAACTAGATAAATAAACTATATACAAATGTTAGCATTTTTACTTTAAATAAAATTACCTTAATGACGCCAACACTGAGCGATAATTTTAAATTCGAATGTATTGTAACGATAGATAGCAACCCCTCCACCTCTACTAGAATGTCTATCAAACCTAATTATATTGAAGTTATGCAAGGATATCAACGTATCTGGAATAGATGGTTTCCGTGCCTAGCAATATGGGTAAACACAGACCTTTGTTCCCATCCAATATACGAGCAATATTCGCAAGTCCATCTACCTGCGGGAAGACAAACACCTTAATCTCGCTTATTTTGCACGACAACGGACTTCAATTTCAAAATGTGTATGTGTTTTCAAAAAGCCTGTATCAACCGAAATATGATCTCTGAAGAAGTGTATTTGAACCTTTAAGAGAAGAAATTGGTTCCAACGAATTTGGAAACTACGACGATCTGATTGAACCCGGAGATACCAAAGAAGATTCAATTATTGCCTTTGATGATATACCTACAAATGAACAAAACAAGATTGCACAGTTTTTCTCTTTTGGTAGACATAAGAGCATTGATTTCTTTTACTTATGCCAGCGCAGTAAAGCACGAACTTAGAGATAACGTCAATATTATTGCAATCTGGAAGCAAGATGAAACCAACCTTAGACATATATTTATGAATCACATAAGTGGTGTCATGACATATCCAAAATTTAAACAAATTTGTCAGCGATGCTGGAATAGTGGTGACCCGAAACATAGTTTTGTTACTATTGTAAAAGATTTTGATGTCGATAGAAGGCGATATAGAAAAAATTTCGATGAGTATATAAATATAGAAGAAGATTTTAATGGTTAGTCCCAATCCGAAGTTTCATGATGACGGACATTAAAGATTTTATTGCAAAAAAACGTAAGTTTCATCTTATGCAGGATGTCGTACGAAAGACGTTTGTGCAGTACAAGAAAGAATACACTACTTCTCAACAAGGATTCAAAGAAGCTAATAAACAATTGCTTGGGCCTTTATAAGTCACCGCTTCCCAGTTACAAGGAATAGCGAAAAAAATGCCAAAACCTATAAAGGAGATTAAAGTTGAAAACAATAAAAAATTAAGTTACCAGTTGACGACGAGTCTGTACATCTTTATTATGCAGACGTGTTGTTAAGAATGAAGACAAAAATATAGCCAAGTCGATTTATGGAGTAAAATATAACCCTGAAAAAGACGAATGGAGTTTGGGGAAAAGCGTGCTAGAGATTAATCCGGAAACTAACGACATCACCTTAAGCAATATGATATACACTGGTACTTGATGTCTATACAATCTGCTGGTTTATAAAAACATTAGACCTGAAGATGGTGATTTCAACTTGAACGAATATTTACCGAGTTACTTGGACATGTTCAAGTCAACATTGAGTTTTAAAAGAAAAGAAAATATTTAAACGAGTTTCCGACAAATAACAAAAAGTTTGAAAACTATGTGCTGCAAAATCTAATAAAATTTCGGAGAATTTCAAAACGAACATCCTCAAGGAAGGAAGAGGGTTTAGGTCTACCCACTCAGATATATAAAAGTCTAAACTCCAATCGTGAGCAATATATCTACTGGAACAATGTATGTAAATTAATCGATCGGTTAAAATTACTAATCACATCCAACCGAGCTGGAAATACTAGCGAAGAGAACACTAACGAGATGGCATTCATAATAAAAGAGTTGAGAGAAGAAGGTATAATACAGTGATCTCAGTAAATAATTACACAGTTTTAAAATGCCCATCGACCGCTTAGGGCGTTCAGAGCGTAAAGATGCTGATATTCTACGTGAACCTCCAGGTTGAGGATTTCTGCTAACGTTGAATGGAGATAGAACGATATGCAGCAAACAAGGCTAGTGAATTGTTCAGATCCCAAAGAAGATTATGATCTAGTTAATCAGAAAGGCACTATAGTATTCAAGTCTGGAGAAGAAACAATTAGTTTTCGTAAAAGAAGGCTAATTGATGTAATGGAGCCTAAAGATGATTGTGATTGTGTTAATAAGAAATTTGCAAACAAGCTCGTGAATCAAACCTTTTCATACTGTCAAAAAAGTTCAGATGATATACACCGTAAAGATGAAGCCCTCAATGCAAGAAACCAACATATCACAATGCTTGCTCACCCAGTTGAAGCCGCTGATGCAGCTAATAAACAATATGTAGATGAAAAATTGGAGAAGCTTATATCTGATTTTAAAACGTTTATACAGTTTTTTATCTATTTGACTACAGCTAATGACACAAGCAAAAAGGAGCAAGACTCGCAATATTATCGATTTACGAGGCGTCACCAGAAGCTATAAAAAACAAATACTACAAACCAAAGCTTCAGTTTATGCCAAAGGTGTAACTAGATAATGATAGCTCTATTAGTTTGGCTTCAGTGTTAAGTAAAAATGAGTAAAGAAATCATCGCTAAAGGATTATTTAAGCCTGAAAGAAAAATTTTCTGCGTCATCACACAAATCTGAAACTTGTGAAACGCGATCTTATCAAATCGGACTTGTGCGAATTCCAACCTTACCCTCGTGTGAACAATGGGTACAGATATATTCTAATAGCGGTGGATTGCTATACAAGATATGCATTGGCGGAACCATTAAAAACCAAGACTGGTCCAGAAAATATAAATGCTATGAAATAATATTGGACATATGCCGGAAATATGACCACAAAAGTCAATCTACAAACGGATCAGGGGCTTCAATTCTATAGCCGCTCCTTTAAGCAACTTATGCAAAAATATAAGATTAACCATTATTCTACGTATTCCGCAATCAAAGCAGGCTTCAGCGAGAGATTAATAAGAACAATCAAAAACAAGTTGTACAGAAGATTTTACTTGCAAGGCAGTCATAGATGGTTGGATATTTTGCCTATGGTTGTAAAAAAATACAATAATAATACACCACATCGAGCTATTAACATGGCGCCTATGGAAGCGGAAGAGCACCCAGAAAGAATAAAACTCCAAATCATCGATAGAAGTGTTACAATCCGAAAGAAATTACATAACATTGTAGAAATTGTACGTATATCAAAATATAAAGCAGTATTTGACCGAGGATTTCATCCAAACTGGTGTACAGAACTGTTCAAAATTGTTAAAGTGCAACAAACGAGACCGATAACCTATCTATTACAAGATTTAAATGGATTTAAATGGACAACCAATTTAAGGGTGTTTCAACGCTAAAGAAATTCAGACCACAGCGGCACCCGACACGTATCTAGTGGAAAAAGTTTTGCGAAAACGGAACCATGGACGTGAACTACTAGTGTCGTGGTTGGAGGATGGTAAAAGTTGGATTAAGGAAACAGACTTACTTTAGTGTATATTGATGGAGTTACCACAAGTTTGGTTATTTGAGAATCAACCATCGACAAGAACGCAGCACCATAGATATTCTGGATATTCAAGGTTTCCAATTCAAAAGCAGCCAGTTCTTTATAAAGGAAATAGCTATTTTGGATGTGAAAAATAATAAATTGTGGCACTAAATATTGGTTCTGTTTTTGGAGTACACCACTTGAACGAAAATTTCAAGAAACATTGCGCATGGTTCGAGAAAAATCTGTATGATTTAGTTGGGAAAACCAGTTGACCAGTAGGGTGTCGTCATTGCACTAAACTTCATATTTAGAAAAGATAATCTCGCCAAGTGCCACAGTGTACGTGCAAGGCTTACAAAAACGAAATATCGTATCCAGATATTTACAGCACAATCATATTGGAAATATTGAAAAATTTAACGTTCCAAATTTGAAAACGTTAAGGATGGATCTTGGAGGATTTGGTCATTGTCTTTTGCATATAGATAACTAATTAGTATGCGCAAAACAAAATGTTTTACTTATTCAGAATGCATTGTAGTATGTATATAAGTTTAATAAATTTCTTTGACTACTTGGTTTTATTATATAAAATTCTACAAAAACATAAATATTGGTAATAAACAGGCAGGTAGAAAATGCAGCTAAATATATAGAAGTAATTAAAAAACTTACCCTTTCGAATTAGAATAAAAACGGTTAGAAATTGCAAGTCACAAACGCAAGCACTTACCGCACAAACTACAAAAAAACACAATAGGCATACAACGCGTTCCTTTTGAATATATACTGGAAACGTAAACGATAATTGCTGCCTGGAGCAATTACGCGGTAACTTTTAATTCTAGTAAATACAATCAAACATTACTAGCATTATGGCAACAAAGTTTCATTTCCGAAGAATTTACAAAACTGACCTGGTATTAGTAATTATAGCGAAGACATTCGACAACGTTGATAAGCATATAAGTGGTTTGCGTTTAACAAATGAGATACAAATTGTTCAAACTAATGAGTTGGCAATGAGTGAATCATTGAATCTAGTCAAGTATTTGATTTCTTTATTTAAAACAAATTAGACTTTAAATAATAATTAACCACGCTCGTAAAATGAGAACCTAATGGTTAAATTTAATAACACTAAGCATGTACCTTCGCTGATTCATTTAGAAAATAGTCAAGTTTGCTATTTTCAAAAATATGACGTAGAAGTTATTTAAAATTTAATTGTTTTATTAGTAACTTTCCTGTAGACAATAATTATGATATACCCTTAGTAAACGTTTAAAGTGTTTTATAAAGTACCCTTCAAAAGGTTTTAAATGATTTACAAACATCTACTACCTCAAATCTCATGATAAAAAATTTTGGTCTTAGGGTTGGAAAAATATTTTAATATTGGTATTAAATACGCCTTAAATATTTATCTTAGATTGAAAGAAGTAAATCAATATTTGTAGCTTCTTAAAATCAAGGAGTACAATTCCCCTGAGAGTTGCTCCGATTTAAAAGATTTCTAAAGATTTGGGTTTTCCAGAAAAATCTAGACCGATATTATGCGTCATACCTTAAGACGATTTCGGGTAACTTCCCAAAATCAGGGGTATAACTTTGTAAGGGTGGTTTGATTTAAACAATTCCGATGGTTTTAAATTATCCAGGAAATTTCAGATAAAAGCGAATATCTCGGGTAATCAAAAAGGGATTGAATTAAAATTAAATAAACAAACCAAAAATTTTAAAGGTTTGAGGCTTTATAGGAATGTAACTTTGAAAAATTTTGGTGGATTTAGATTGCGCGGGAGATTTTGTATCAGGTTAATATAGCTAGTCGAAGAAAACTTTTATCTAGGTTAGATATGAATGCAATGCGTAAACATCTAGGGTACAAGGCTTTCAAAGGGTGTAACTTTGTAAGCGATAGTTCGATTTTAAAAAATTTTAACGGGGTTAGATCACCCGGGAAATTAGGGTGCAGGTCCAATTAACAGACAGAAAGAAATAGAAGTCTTCTAGAATGTTGTGCTTCAGACGTATAAGGATGATAGTATGGACAGCAGACAAGGTTAATAACAAATAGGTTATAGAAATAGTATAGGAAGAAAGATGTTAGAGAAATAGAGGGGTAGGATACATTCTAAGGCATTTTTGGGAAATAGTACGAAATATATTACAAGCAGAGATAGGAAAAAAGAAGCAGATGTAGACCGAGATCAGACTTTTGCACGCAGATAGTGATAGATGCAGACTGTGCAAATTTCAAGGAAATGTGTAAGTTACTTCGGCATAGGAAACATTGAGGGTACGCGTCTAACCAGTTTCAGGACTGAAGACTTAATGATAATGACCGTTAAGGTGCTCTAGAAAACCATCGAGTTATTCTTTTCCATGTGTCCAGACCACAAACGTGTCGTCGTCATATCTTAGCCATAATTGGGGTTTATATATAGTTGTTTTTAATGCACGTACCTCAATATCTTCCATGAATAAATTAGCAATCACTGGTGATAATGGTGATCCCATACGTGCTCCTTCAACTTGTCTGTAGCGTTGTTTGTTGAAGGTAAAATATGCGTTGCTGAGACAATGCTGTTTTAAGTCGATGATATTGTCTTCAATGTTCTACTTCTCTTTCAAAAGTATGAATGTGCTCTCTATCGGTACGTTGGTAAACAACGATACCACATCAAAGCTCACTAGTAGATGTTGTGTTTGAAGTCTTTCGGTACTCAGTAGTTGGATAAAATGTTCAGCATTCTTAACGTATGAAGCTGTCATCAAGTGGCTGTAGGTGTTTGGCTAAGTATTTTGCTAGTGGCTGTAAGGCCGATCCTATAGAACTCACGATTGGTCGTAACGGTACCCTATCTTTGCGAATTTTAGGAAGTTCATATAGTTTTGCGCACCTTGATGATTTTTCTAGTCGAATTAGTTGTTCTTGTTCCACCTTGTATATAGAACTTTTCTTGATTTTCATTCTTGTGGTCTTTTCCAGATATGTTGTTGATTGGTTGGTATGCTTCGTCATTAAGTAGAGCGTTCATTTTGATGTTGTAATCTTCTGTATTCATTATTACTATTGTGTTCCCTTTATCCGCCGGTAGAATAATAATATCTTCATTCTGTCGTATACTTTTCAACGCAAGCCATTTTGCTATATAGCAGGACAAAGGAACACTCTTTCATTCACTGCTCAACCTAGAGAGCCTGAAGATGGCTGTTGTGATTTTGCCGAAATGTCGCCAAATTGAAAACGGGTCAAAAAATATGTCGTCTATTTATCAATTAATAATTCTTAAAAAAATTATTTGCTTTCAACAACTAACATTTGCAGTGCTGGCTAACTTTTATGAGTTAATATTCCGTGACAAGAAATTTTACAACTTTAGTAATTTAAGCGTACTTCTGGGACTAAGAATATAGCTAAAGTATAACAAACACTCTTTATTTATCTCTAGGTAGTGCACAATAGTGCAAGATATCAGCTTCGAATACAGGTGATTATTTGTAACAATCATGTTAAGCGTAAGTATTAAATGTGCATTTGCTCAGAATATAACAATAATTCTTCGTAGTTAGTTACCTACTTTTGAAATTTACTGTAGTTGTAAATGCTATTAAACAAGTACGAACGATTATTTTCAACGTCTATGTAAATATACGATTATAATTAGTCCTATAATATTTACCGAAGTAGGTAGAACAGCATTCCGTAACAGTTGGACTTCACATCAAATATAATAACAAAATGCAAAGAATGCACGATTTCTAAAACGCGAACACAATGGATTCCTTCAATAAGCTTTAGGTAAAATAAATTGAACATGTATTGTCATTAACATGTATTCTGATAAAAACCGAAAAACGGAGTTAATTTTACTACACCATTCATAATATTGCCGTAGCTAAACGGTAAATTGCAATGGTAGTCGAAGACCTTCACATGTAGTTCTTGCGTCTAAATGGGCGCAATGAAAATTAACAAGAGCAAAGAATAAATTTGAAACGTTCTTAACCTCACAAAAAATTATCGATGAACTAGCAACTTTGATTGTAGCAATGTGATCAGTACCGATTATATTCAGAATCACGACCAACAAGACCTCAGTAATTTTAAACTTTATAATAATCCAAATGTTGAAAACCGAAAAATACTTATGGGATTTTAGCTCAAAGACGAAAAATTTTCTTTACAACTAAGGTATGTAGCGTCGTTACTATTATATATAATGTCCTTAACACTATGCTATACTACACTGATGGTTTACATTTTTAATTAGTTTTTCTGCTAACTATGTAATTTGAATATTTAACTATCGCGTGAGGGTATCCAATTAACAATAAATAATAAATGGAAAGGATCTCTAACACTATAGTACCCTCACGTTTCGGGACATTACCTCGCAAGCTGCTGCAGTCGGTGAGAAGGGGAGGTTCATTAAACAACAACACACTAAGACAAAGTTCCAATTGTTTTATTAAATGGGCTACTAACTAACTTAACCTAATTACATATGCATACAAAATTATACAGTAATTAACATTATTTACAATAGGGCGCCACCATGGGAATTAATCGGCCCATGGACCGATCGCGGTAATAGCTCTCGTCGCACTTTGTTCGTGGCGATGAACCAAGATTGCAGGACAGAAAATACGTCACTTCACAGGGGCAAATGTTATAAAGTCTCCTGCTAGCACAAACACAACTTAGCTAAACAATTCTAAAGTCCTTATTTTATAAATATTAACAACAGTTCTGGGTGCAAACACCCCAATACATATAATTAATTAACGCTACCGTAGTCTACTTAACTTGCATACTGAAACGACCTTCCTTTAATCACGGAGTCATCAATAACAGGAAAAACACGACCTTCACACGGGTCAAATAGTACAGTAACGGAATTCGTGGCTTAGTTATTACAAGCCTCGGACAACGTCGAAACACAATAAAATAAGAAACCCTTCAAAAGATGCGGTCTTTAACAAAACCTAACGGGATTAAATTACTGGAACGGAGCTTTAACCCGAAGTTGTATGTTATGGAAGCCGACAGATATTGTATTTAAACAAATAAATGACTTATGATGCATAACACAGCCTTGAGTTCATAGTAATACCATATATAATAATTACTTACTCAGAGAAATAAACTAACTTTGAACATAACGGCACGCACTTGAATTCAGAGAAATAAAACACTTACTCAATCTTGCGAGTCCGCGAGCTTTAGACTCTAACGCGTCTGGAAATAAACAACCCCTATTACCACCGGCTGGCATCCTTATATACATTTAAGTTAATTGAAAAAATAACCTCTTTCCTGGCTCTCATACTCGACTTAGGATACGCCGGTCGTAAATCTTTAAGATTAATTAAACTGCCAATTGCCCTAAGATAGCCACACAAGTAGATCTCGGAACTAATTTTAGTTGAGTACTCCGCTAATTGAAAAATTGCTTCCGACCACCCTGACATAAATAGGATCCTAAAACATGATTGACATCTAATCATAGATAGCAACTAATCTGACATGTGTAGTGCCTTTGAAGTAAAGTGCCTTTAGAAAAATTGATTAACTCTTGGATTAGATCTTCCTGGAAACTTCGCTAGGACGCTACTTGGGTAGTCTTGCAACCGTTACAATTACAGACATATTTATGCTACCAGACCTTCATTCTAATAATTAGAATGCTAAAATTAAACTAGAAAATAACTATTTTTAGAAATCATAGAACTAATTAGAGCGTATTAAAACAGTATGTTACAACTAGTAAGTTTTGTGTTCATCTACAAACGTTTAGAACTAACTAAAGCGCCATTAAACACAAACCTAAAAAATGTATTCGATATACTATTTACTAATACTAAACTAAATTTTTAACACTTACATCAATACAATATGAGCATTGGCGGAGAACTCTTTAAAATTGCAAAGTGCAGCTAGCTTACCCGGTGTTTTAGACTGTTGACATTCTACTTTTTTAATAATGCATTTTAATCCAGGATCTAAACATGTTTTATTAATATATCTATATATAAATTTATAACACATTTATAGCGGTGACAACCTGCAGTATGCATTTGTACTGCTGGTAGTCAATAGTGAATTGCTATGCCGCCACTCTATCGCCTAATGCTCACTGAGGTTATAAGGGATAATTTGTTCGTGCGGGAATGAGGGTGCAAGCACATAAGTGGCGTCAGTTAACTAGCCTAGTCGTGTAATTTTCGATTAAAATAGCTGTTTACAGTTTACTACGCGCTTTGTCTATTTACAAAAGTATACTGCTTTGTCTTATTTTTATGAATGTCAGTAGTTCTAAACAGTGACGATGAAGTTGATTTTATAATTAATAACACTAGTAGCAGCCTTTTGAAATGCTGTGCTTCAGATGTATGAGGACGATAACATGGACAGACAAAGATGATAACAAATAGGTTATAGAAATAGTAGAGGAACAAGGATATCTGGGGAAAAAGATAAGAGAAATAGAAGGGTAGAATACGTTCTAAGGCATTTTTGGGGAATAGTATGGGATATATTACAAGCAGAGATAGGAAAAAAGAGGTAGATGTAGACATAGATCAGATAGTTATAGATGCAGACTGTGCAAATTTCAGGGAAATGTGTAGGTTAGTTCAGAATAGGAAACAATGGTGGTACGCGTCTAACCAGTTCTAGGACTGAAGACCTAATGATGATGATGAACACTGGTTATGCTAATAATTTACCTATAACAAAAACAACTTAAAAATAAAACGTCAAAGCCTACCGCATTGCTATAAATGGAAATGAAAAAAAAGGTGGTTCCTAAATATTTGATAAGCCAACTTTATTTGGCTGATGGAGAGCGTCATTTGCAACAAACATTTTTGTTTTTATTTTTCATTGCTTTCAAATAGTTACATAGAGTGGTGTAAATTAGAACTTGATAATGAGTACTTTAAAAGTTTAACCATAGAAATTAAAAAACACGAATATTCTACCCGTCATGTTTATGCGTTGGTTAAATTTACCCCTTTAACGCCCAACTTATTTGTTTAATTGTAACTTAATGATACTAGCAATTTAGGTGAGTGTTGATATTATATTAGTAAGAAAAATTATAAAAAATATAACGGGTCATTGCTGAAATACGACTTATGATCATATGAACACGCTAAACATCAACGTGTCCAAACTCACAAATTATAAAAATATAACGGGTCATTGCTGAAATATGACTTATGGTCATATGAACACGCTAAATATCAACGTGTCCAAACTCACAAATTATTTAAAAAATATCGTATTAGTAAAAAACATTTAATAATTTGAAAGGAATGACTTAAAGCAAGATGTGTAAAGATCAACATTACACTTGCTGCTAAATGTTACAGTATTGTTGTAGAACGTTTATTTTCTGCACTACTAAAATTGCAATACTTTTGATTTAATAATCGTATTTAATACCTGAAAGCTTTTAATGTTCTATTGGTAGAAGAGATAGATTATTAACTTTCAAGCTATACCTACAGGTATCGTAGGTTGTGTAATATGTAGGTGCTGAAACTTTTTATTATAAAGATTTGTGTGTCGTTTTAAACACAGAACAAATAGTATCTCATCTCACTTGCGTCCAAAATTAACGCTCTCTCAAATTAAAAATTAATGAACATTTTGCGTCTTCTTAATATTCCAAAAGAGTATTCAAGTTCTTACGGAGGGTATGCAAATTAAGAATTGCACCAATGAAATGACGAAATGAGTTTTTAATTAGTTTGAAATCGATCTATTCGTTAAGTTTGGTAAAAAGTTTGCCTTAAATTGTTAGTAAAACGATTTATTTGTGGCGCTAAGTTTGAAAAATAATGAATTGATCAGTTAATATTTAAGCAGCTTTTGCTAGTAATGGCGTTCGAGAGAACACGTGGAATTTTAAGATTACGTTTAATAATTAAATAAAACCTTGAACATGTTGGTTGTTAACATCATCCATCGCTAACGATTTGGGTTTGGTTTTTTATCAGTATAGTAGGATAAAGCAATGTTAATACTTTTCGCTTATTTCGATTAACAAAGTAAGAGTTGCTTCTTTTTAATTACTAATATTAAGTTTATGATCTGAATTGTTTTATCTACCTTGACGCGGATTTAATACCTCATCACTATAAATGGTGAATAAAATTTTTGGAACAAAAATTATATTTTCAATGTCTTGAAATTTCATACAGAACTGATTATTGGTTATCTAATGAATTATATTGTTAATTGTTGAAAATTATTCCTTCTGTAGAAAGTATCACACAATGTAGAACTAGTTATGCTTGTGCAAAAACTGTTTTTAGATAACTAAATTGTTTATTCCAACAAATATTAAACTGAGTCAAAAATAAGTCAGATTATTTTGACATGCATATGCTTGAATTGATAACCTTTGTTACCAGCCCTATACCAAATAAAAAGTCACTGCAAATAATTTTTAACGTCCATATGTTGATCGTAAAAGTTTTTAAGTTTTAATAACCATCTAGATAGTATTCAGATCTTAAAGCTAATAGGACTCATACAACCGATATGTCCCTACTTTACATTAATAATTAAATTAAATGTATGAACTCATCCGTTATTTCAAATCTAGGCTGGACGATTTTGGACTATTCTTGTGTATATTTTATTGAGGGGTATAATTAAAAAACGAAAATTTTGATTTATTTGAGTAATAAAAATAATTTATTGGGTTGCTCTATTATTTTTGGTTGCCTTGCACACAGTATTAAAAGTTAGTAAGCATTAATTTCCGCAAGACAGTTATTACTTATCTTGGATCACAAATAGTGGTCCTATTGTATTTACTAATTGAAGTTCCTCCTAATAGCAACCGCTATTGAGCGTCTTCAGGGTGCTGTTTTGTTGTCCGAAGCATAATGGTTACTACTTCTCCCCACGTGCATTGTTCTATCTAAAATACATTGAAGTATTAAAGGTAGTGGCGCCCCCTTTCCCCATGCATTTGTTAGCTAACCATGTAAACTATAAACCTACGATCACTCTCGTTCCTGCTCCAAGAATCGTGCCTGAGCTATGCTCTGGTTGCGCTTTACCTTCTTCTAAAACCGTTTACCATATGCTACCTAAGCTATCTTTTATGGTAGGAAACACAGGCGACTGCGTGACGTAATTGGCATGCGTGTGACTATTATGCCCAAGGTCCCGGGTTTGAATTCCGACACGGACACGTTAGGCGAGCATTTTTCAGTAAAATACGCCCTCGTTTGAATGAGAGGTAAAATTGAGGTCCCGTGTATGTGTGTGTGTGTGTGTGTGTGCGTGTGTGTGTGTGTTCAAAATTTTCGAGGTAAAGAAGAAACTCGCTTCCTGATCAATGTAGTATCTTAGGGTGGAGCAATAGAAAATCAAATATAGGGTAGGTAATACGCCTTTGAGCCGCCAGTGCAAGGGATAGATAAAGGGGTTCTAGGTTCATTATAATAATCTCTCCTGGTAGAAATAGTTTTCTATCGCACTGCTATAATTAAGGCCTCTAGATCGACGTTTATTGCTACAATCTACAAGATGACTACGACCGTCAAGCCTATTGTCATCACTGACATTTGCATTGATGGCACTTTTCGAAGTTTAAGGGCGATCTACCCTAGATAGTAAAACTCCATATTTTTTCAATTACGTGCTACCTACATTTCTTCTAAATCCTAACTGAGGTAACTCCGATCCTGAATGATTCGATAGGGACTATGCATTATATATAGCAGTATCTAACATCCAAGTAAACAGTGACCACTACCATTTTTTCCAGGAATGGCTATAAGATAATAAGCAATGTTTTTGTCCATTCTGTCTGTGTCGCCCATGTACTTTTTATATTGTCCTATTAGTTTGGATAGTAAAACACCAACTTCCTTTTCTTCTACTTTATAGTACCTGTTTACTTTTGCAACTGGATACACACCATGGCCCGTAGAAACTACTGTGACGGTATTATTGTCTACCTATCCTTTTAATATAATATTATCCTCAATGCTTGTTTGAAACTCGAATCTTGCTTCTTCTATTTTTTTCATCGTGTTCGAGGTAGTTAATAGGCAATCTTTAAAAAACAATTTTGTCTAATTGTTCCGGTTGCATGGTAACCGTTAGAATTTGGATGTACCAGTAGTGATATTCTGGCAAATAGGTTTTTAAGATATAGTTAAAGTTGCAACGCGGCTACATTTTCCTGAAGACTATCAAGTTCCTGTACTAATGGAGCAACTGCTTTTCCACAATCAATTTCATAATGATTATTTTCGCTTAGATCTTTACTTTGATAAATATCGAGATTCACCAAGTATCCTCCAGTTGGTGTATTGAAACAACAAATTTTATATCCGAAGCGGATAGGCTTATTTTGTATGCACTGCTTACAGCGGTGGCACCCAAAGTATTCTACCATACATTCATCAAAATCTACGGGTTTCATCGCCTGAAAATTCTCGCTTTATCTTTGTTGCAACAGCGTGACCAATGGACGTAGTGTCCGCAATCCGTCTCCTTTATCAAATTTATTCATCATCATCATCATCATTTTGTTTTCGACCTTACTTAAGGTCGTTTTGACGCAGCTCTAACTTCTTTTCTATTCTGTGCTAATCTAAAAAGCTCTACATACCCTTCACAAACTAAATTTCTAATAATTTGATTAATATAGTTTGGTCTAGGTCTTCCTATATCCTTCTTTTTCCTATCCAGCTGGCTCTAGATAGATATTATCAACCTGATGGTTGTTAAAGAACTCTAACATGTTTACATGATTACCATTTATAAGGAAATGAAATATAACCTGGTTATCTGCTTCAGAAAGGAAAAGTGTTAAATTATATGTTATGGTAAGGCTTAAGCAACGAAACGCTACCAACATGCCAGACCGCTACCTAATTGTGAGTTATGTCTTGGTGACGTTTATTAAATTATGTTATGGTAAGGCTTAAGCAACGAAACGCTACCGACATGCCAGACCGCTACCTAATTGTGAGTTATGTCATGGTGACGTTTATTAAATTATATGTTATGGTAAGGCTTAAGCAACGAAACGCTAATTGTGAGTTATGTCCTGGTGACATTTAGTTAACTGATTTTTATTTTTTTGGTTTTGTTTTCGAACTTACTTAAAGTCGGTTTGACGCAGCTCTAAATTCTTTTCTATTCTGAGCTAGTCTAAAAAGGTCTACATACCCTTCACAACCTAAATCTCTAATAATTTGACTAATATAGCTTTGTCCAGGCCTTCCTACTCTTTTTTTATTTGGTAGTCTATAATCTAAGACTTTACTAAATAGTCCCTCATGTCTTAACTGGTGCCCTATCATTCTATCTCTCCTGACCTTCAATTGTTTCCACATACAGTGATCCTCGCCTATCCTTCTATAAACTTCCTCGTTTGTTACTCTATCTGTCCAACTAATCTTTAACATTCTCCTATAACACCAAATTTCAAAAGCTTCTATCTTTTTTTTATCTACTTCTTTAATTGTCCAAGTCTCACTACCGTATAGTAGAACGCTCCATACGTACGACTTTAAGAAACTTTTTCTATTATCTAAACTAATACTAGTGGCTATTACTGTCGACAAAATGTATCCACCAACTTAGTTCTAGAAATTTAGACTTACTCTTTGCATTCACGAACAATTCATTACGCAAATCTTGAAATGTTTCCGGATACGCCCGACAATAGAACAACACTATATCCTGATAAATATAAAATGACTATAAATTCTTGAAAAGTTATTTGTGGGTGGATGATTCACTAATGAGTAAATTCATTACTTCTTCATATATAATGAGTTCAAATATGTCAGTTGATGAAATTTCTCCATAAATAGCTACAGGAAATATATTATGGTTTAGATATAAATCTTCGTGTACCCATAAATAAGTTTGGTTTGTTTTTTTCCGGACTCTTTATTGCTTTTTGTACACACACGCGCACGTACGCACGCACGCACGCACGCACGCACGCACGCACGCACGCACACATACATACACGCACACACGCACGCACGCACTACCCCCTTCACACACACACACACACACACACACACACACACGCACACCACCCTATCGTATCAACGTAGTCGTAGTTTCAAACTACTAGTTCAGCTGCACTTCGTAGCTGATTTCTAAGTAGGCTATCAACCACACCACCCCAATTTTCATCATCAGAGTGCTCGTGGGAATCGATATGTACATACGATCGTTTAACAAAAATGTTTTCGGCATCTATGTCTTCCTCATATAATATGTCCAAAGCTTGTTGGAGTATTTATTTGTTCTACTGTAACAAGAAACAATGTTAGAACACAGAAACGCTTTGCGTGTTCATAAGATTACGTCCCAATATTAGGTGTCAGACTTACATAAATCTTAAGTATAAAAATAAATATCACTCATACTGGTTAAATTTGAGATATTTACTCAATGAAATTGGGACTAATTATAATATAATTACAAACATATTAGTTTACTTACACAAACGTGTATCTTCTGCACGTATGTGGTCAATTTCACTGTTACTACCTGCAGCTTGTATATTTCTTAAACCTTAAATATTTAAAACATGATCGAACCCATTGCTGAAGGTTTTAGTACCGATCATATTTGGAGGCTTGCAGTCGTTAACGGTTTTCGTACGTAACAATAGCAGCGGTAGGTATAAGTAACTAGAAATTCTTGTTCGGTGTAAATGTATGATTATGCCAAGCGTTAAAGGATTAATTAAATGGCTACTATAGCGATAGATCGATCATGCACTTTCGAACGCTGCACGTTTGGCGTTTATTAAACATATTGAAAAATTGGATCGAAATTAACTAATTGTTTGTCTTTGACAGACAAGGGTTGATACTGTGCGGGCATGCCGCGTATGAAAATTTGTCAGAGGAAATTATTTTAAAAATTTTGATCGTTTAGCAGAGGAAGAATCGCATATCACAACCCACCTCGTTTATTCTACTATATTTAAAAGGAGTTCGTCTGATATACAAAACGATCCGATTGAATGTGTTACAAATTCTGTGAATCAGCTGGTTCTAAATGCAGTTGTAAATGTGTATTTTATTTCGACTCGAAAGAATGAAACCAACTACCTGTATTTCAGTTGAAAATAATTTAAACGTTGTTTTGAAACACGCAAATGTCCTAAATGGTGAAATTGAAGAAAGGTTCGTTCTTTTGTATGATTTTCCAGATAATACAACTCAAAAGATTTAACAAATTGTAACCGCACACCAAGATCTGGAGTCAAATTTTATGAAAAAGTACCTCTAGCGTATTTCGTACCACTTTCCAATCCAAATTCTTCTCAAATTTGACCATCTAGTCCTGGAGGACCACTGACGCTTTCGACAGATCCTGGTAATTTAGTTTACTAAACGTTGTTAATTAATCCCCAGGCAGTAAACGCCGCGATGTCGGTCCTTTAGCAGTATAGTATTTTCAACCTCTGGTTGTTGTTGTTGGCAAAATTCATCCTGACCACCAAATTTATTTTTAAGCATTCTGGCAAATCTTCGTCCGCCGTTATCCAGTACGCCATGGGATATTCCGGTGGAACATCAAATAGGTTACCTTGATTCTCTTCCGTGGCCCAAATTTCGTTTCGCTTGCGCCGCTGTACAAAGATATAAACCAGTCATAGCTTCGTTCAAACATTCATTAATTCTCAGAAACGTAATTATTTGTTTATCTCACTGCTTGCCGTTCTTTGGCACTACCGGCATCATAATTATCATAGTGCGTTAACGGTTAACGTGCACCACTATCGTTCTTCCCCTTGGTAGCTTACGAATCCGATATACTACATCGTTGATCCTTTTTACAATATCATATGAATCCTCCCAATGTCTCTGTAACTTTGGCGACAGTCCGTGCTTTTAGCTGTGATTGTACAGCCAGACGCGGTCGTCCTCTTGAAAACTAGAATCCTGCGCTTCGATGTTATATCTGGTGTTCATTCGATCGCTTGCGATCTGGATATTTTTCCTAACGTCACCATGAGTGTCATGCATCTTGTGCTTGAGCTTCTCGACGTAGCTCTCGCCCACAATGTAATCTTCAAGCTTACTCCCAAACTCAAGATTACATGGTAGACGTATCTCACATTCCAGCATAGCACATGCAGGGCTCTCTCCGGTGTTCTAATGAACCGGAGATTGATAGGACAATTTAAATAGATGTGAATATTGGTCCTGATTATATGTATGTTTGGAGGCCATCTTGGAATTCATGCGCTCTACACATATCATTCGATTTCGGGTACAATGGTATTTTTCGGGTGTTTTCACCTCACCCGACAAACTTCTTGGAATAACGAAGTCTTAAATTTTTGCCCCGAGCGGCGCGTTACGTGTAACTCTAAAGCGGCATAACAGTTCCTTTACATGTACGTCGACGAAGGTTGCAGTTTTTTGGTTTGTGATAGCATACGCTTTAGTCCACTTAGCAAAGTAGTGTATAGGTCGCAAGATGTACTTATGCACGAAGTCGGTCGCAAGGAATGAACCGACAATAACGATTCCCACTCTCATAGGGTCTTCCAACGTTGCATTGTCTCATTGCAGCATTGGGGTTTCCCAATGGTGCACACAGCGAACACTTGCGGCACCACTCTTTAACCACGTCCTTACAGCCTACCCAGCAAAATCTTGCTCGTACTTTCTCCAGAGTCTTCTTAACGCCAAAGTGTTCTAAAACCTCTGACACTCGGCTATTAGAAACCACCACGTTAAGCGTACTCGCGGATCCATCGTCATTTTCTTTGGATGGCACCAAGATTCCGTTCTCTCATATGTGAGAGAACGCGTCATCAAGGTTCTTGGTCGTGCCAGCCGTAGTGCTTAATAGATTTTTCCGTCGCGTATACCGGTAACAAATATCCGTACTGCCAGATATTCTAGGAAGCTATCCAGTAGAGTGTAGGGTGGGTTAGTATCACCGAGCAAGCAATTTCTGCTTTAAACGCATACAAATTCTCATTGTAACTTTTTGGAACTTTTGTAACTTTTGTAACTTTTGTAACTTTTGTAACTTTTGTAACTTTTGTAACTTTTGTAACTTTTGTAACTTTTGTAATTTTTGAAACTTTTGTAACTTTTGT
Source organism: Platerodrilus igneus (assembly GCA_036346225.1). Lineage (NCBI taxonomy): Eukaryota > Metazoa > Arthropoda > Insecta > Coleoptera > Lycidae > Platerodrilus > Platerodrilus igneus. Next base: position 1,866,257 of record JARFIW010000982.1, on the reverse strand, counting down.
AACTTTTGTAACTTTTGTAACTTTTGTAACTTTTGTAACTTTTGTAACTTTTGTAACTTTTGTAACTTTGTGACTTTTGTAACTTTTTGCAACTTAGCGTGGTATACCTGTTGCGTAAAGAGTCGTCGTACGTGATTTCCAGCCTTGATGTTAAGACCCCGAGCTTTTTTGGCCATGGTCTGGTATAGTTTACAGAATGCTTAAGGCCTCATTTCGTAACGCGACAATCAATGCGGCTGCCCTTTTACCATCGTTGCAACCACTAGCTCTCGCGGCAGCCCCGAATTGCTTGAAATATGTCTGCCAAAGTGACTTTATACTAAATGTGGGTGAACATTGCCCTCAGTTTGTATTTACCAACATTCTTAAAATTTGGGTCGTGCTGCTGTATAACACGCACTGAGGGCTCTCGTGCTTGCACTGTTAGGGAAATAATTCGGCCTTCTATCTCCGAGACATTTTCTCCAATTTACAACATTTTTTAAAGCACTTTCTTTTTAATGGCTGTTAGCTGTCCGAAAATTTGGCTTTCAGCTTTTCCGCAATATTTGTAGTTTTTTTAAAAGCTTTTTTTCTAATTGTTCAACGGCTTTTTAAGTTTTAATAGCTTCCGACATAAATTGCTATTTCAACTGATTGTAATTTTCTAGTAGGTTTACGGCGCTTACTTGTAATGTCTTTGTAAAACTCGTTTTACTTTCTTCTAACTTCGCTGCGTTTTGGTTCAGTTCCTTTGTAAAATTTGCCGCGGTTTGTTCTTGTTTCTCCATATTTTCTTCTAGTTTTTCTGCCAGGCTTGCAAAGTTTCGATCCTGTCTCCTAGCATTTTCATGTAAATTGGCGACGGTCTGGTTTAGATTTTCTGAAAAACGACCCTGTAGCCTTACGAAATTTTCAGCAAAAACTTCGGCAACGCTTGACTTGAACCTTTTTAGGAACGAAAGAATTTTGCTATTCATTTCCTGCTGTTGACTTAGAGTTACAGGCATACAAATACGAATCGATCAAATGCCTTTTTCGCTGCAACCTCATTTCTTGACACCAATGTAACGAAAAGTATTTACACAAGCAGCAGTTCTTTATTGTCAAATTAATTATACAAGCCCTTTCAACAACTTGTAGCTACAATAAAATTCAAAAAGCCCTCACAACAATTTCTTTCCAGCTAATTGCTAGGAAGACAATGTTCCATTTTATTAATTTATATATCGATGCACTATGATTAATTTATATTATACCTACAATAATTTATATCACATAGACAATTTATATTAAGAGCTATTTACCACTAACTTAGTTCATATCATGATTTTCAAAGCTTTAAATTAGAAGGCATATTGTAATCATAACTTAAATTAGAACTGAACCAGTTCATGCATGCCACAAAAATTTATATTTTACTCAATCGTTCCAATTATTTCGAGAGCATACCAAAATATGCAAATAATATCTCAAATGTTTCTATTGTAAGCTAAATAAAACTCCTACATGCAAAACTCTTGTAGCGTTCAATCGAGTCCATTGCCCACAGAAGCCCATTGGTAATCTTTTGTGTACAAACTTTGTTTACATTCTAATGTAGTTATTCTGTTCGGCTGGACATTTTACATAATTTAGTCCAATACGTTCATTTTGAATAAATATTTTTTAATATTCTTAATTGAACGAAAGATGATGAACTAAAACAGAACTAGCAAGTGGTTAGTTTACGTTTAGATAACAGCCTCTGTAAATCTTCTACCGATTTGCAGAAATCAAAGTTATGACAACTGATCAAATCAATTACTGTATTTCCGTTATCACACAAGATCAAGTATGGTTTTTATGGTTCAAGCAAAAAGAGTTACCACTTTAATGAATACCTCCACTAATAGAAAGAGAACAAGTTGTGAATTAAATGACGGCATCTTTCTACGTCACAACAGTTATAAGAATGAAACCGTAAGTGATTTATAAATGAAAACTAATATCAGAGAAGCGTGAGAATCAAATAAATAAAAACAATCAGCGTTTCACATAAGCAGAACAAGAAGAGTCGAAAGCAGTAAAGTCATATAACGTGTATGTATTTGTAAGAAATGCCACAGTTTAATGATTAATGCAAGTAAACGTGGATTGTATCAACCAGTTTGCTCCAAGATGTAGTAACTCCAGATTAATGGTTAAATTTGGTTTATCATGTTTCACATTGTATAAACAGAAAATAAATCAATGTTAGTTTAACCTTAGATTTTGTAAATTGGTGGCTATGTATTCTGTTTTTGTCATGCAGTTTATGACATTTGAGAGCCAATAATTCAACTTCTTAAGAATAATTGATAAATTATAAATGTATTAGCCGTTTGTATTAGTTTGCTTAAGTTTTTCGATTTTCTACATTCAAAACTAAATTGTCTAATAATGCCTGGTCCAGTAGAAAAATAAAACACGTCAAAAGTTTCACTAAGAAGAAATGTTTTACTATTGACTACAGTGCAACAATTTGCTTCTTCTATAAAAAGTAAACAAACATATGCAGATAATAATAATTTCAAAAACAAGTCCAGGGAGAAAATATGCGAAATGTATAATCTCAGCATTAGAGACAGTTACAATCATTGAATACACGTATAAAGATTTGAAAAATCACCATGCAAGTAGTTTGCGGAATACGAGAAATACCTATACAGTACCGGAGGGGGTCTAGCAATATCGGATATGGATGAAACAATTATTGATAAAGCCATTTACAATATTATTGGATCTGAAATGACTGGAGAAACCTCAAAATACTTCGACGATTCTGAAATAGTTATACCTATCACTAGTACTATTGAATCGATAGTTTGGTTATGTAATTATTTCATTTAAACGTGTTTCTCATTTACGGTTAAATGTTTTACAGTTGAAAAGCGCAGTCCTGGTTTGTAATAATTTCAACAATTCTGTTAACGTTTTATAAGCGACTACGATTGTAAGACTAGTCCCAACATTGACCACCCATTAACAACTACTACTACTCCTATTCTAACACTGGGAAGTACTAAAAAAACCTTACATGGGAAGTCGTACACGCTTTCAAAATTCAGAACCCCAGTTTCAAACCCACTACAGCAAGAAACAGAAAGTGACAGATGACAATTTTTAAAATAAATTACATATGCATTTGTAGGTGACACTGTAAAAAGAACCTTGAGAATTAATCTAAGTGGGTTACTTCAAAAACAGAATTTGTTAATTGACAAAGAAAAATGTTGCACCGTCCTCTTTTGGCGGAACTAGCATTGGCTTTTAAGGTCTGCGGAGTTTGTAAAGACTGATCTCAGAGGAAGAAGTTAATTACAGGTAAGGTTCTCAAGAATTTTGATATGTTTACTTTTTCTTCTTTTCTCACCTTGCTATAAAAGATTTAGAATTTAAGCGTAATTGGAAGCAAGAAAAGTACTAAACTTGTATATTGAAATTTCGGTCATCAACGTATGAACAATTGTATCTATAAAATGTGAGTGATCAATTATCAGAAAATCATAAAGTCTTAATATGATGTTTTATAAACATTTACATAAAACTTTTTGTAAAGACAAATAAAACAGTTCTGTTTAAACTTAAGCTATTTACTTGAAAACCTTTTAACCGTAAAAAATTTCATAAAGTTTCATATGTTCAAAGAGTTAGGTAATAAACAATAAAAAATATTTATAAGCATATTGTAACTAAATGCAGGATAAGCAGTATGCAATATCACTGTTGTAAATATTCACTTAGATAATTTAGAAATGTGTAAAAAGTTAGAATAGCATATTACTATCGTTTACACTAAAAGAATCACAGCAAAACGCATTTCTGAAGTAAGTAACTATTTCAGTTAGTTACTTTTGTTTTAGTATTCTTTGAGTTCCACCTGGCGTTCAGCAGAAAAACATCCGACCGCCGTCAAACGAGTGGTCCACAAAGTGAGGTCCTAGCTCTCTAAATAAATAAACATCTGGTCCGTCAAATATTTACAGTTAAAATCTATTTGATTCTATCAAAGAAATTATTTCTGCATCCAGAGATTTTACATTATGGAGGTAGACCTGTTGCACATCCTAACTTTTTGTATATAAAACATTGAGATAAAATTTATGAAGAAATAACATTAATATTACCGTTTTCCATGAACAAATCTCAACAAATTGCTACCTGCTTGTTCTTACTGCAACTCTTGGTGCAATTTTGTTAATTACGTAACACATATCTTTAAATACACAAAAACATTGTTTAAATTCAAACTCGTTCCATCTGTGAAAATGTCTTTTTTTTCATGTATCATGCGAGGGTTATTAACACATTATCCACTAATTCTATGAAATCTTTGCCTTGCTATGTACCTAGACGTAACCGGAAGAAAAGTAAATACCAGGTTAACTATCAAACGCGGAAAGTGGAGGGATTCACCTACATACCAAAAAAAAACAACACGTCCACGATTATCTATTAAGAAATAGAAATATATAACGGATTCTGTACAAACAAGCAAGAGCAATAAATTAAGCGTTACTATTTCAAAACAAACAAGTATGTGATATGAACAATTTAGTACTTTAGATACGAAGTGCGCATCTCGTATTTTATACAAAATAAAATTAATCAGTAGTAAATAAACATGTGAGAGCTTTTGTCAAGCGTTTTTAAAATTGCACCTAACACTTTTTGTAAAATAAACTAATCAGTAGGAAAGAATTAACGTGTTAGAACTTTTAGCAAACATTCTTTTTAAATTGTACATAATACCGTTTGTAAAATAAACCATTCAGTAGAAAAGAATAAGCGTGTGTCTGTCAAACATTTTTAACAATGGTACCTCACACATGTAGAGCGATAATATGGATTGGCAGCAACAAACATTAGTTCTACAGTGTCACGTTTCTTATCACGTAGCTACACCAAACGCTGATACGAAATATGCCATTGATATACACTAAAGAAAACAAGTTGTATACCTGTATGTGTCTGGATACTTAGCTTGCATCCGTCGGGGGTGGGTAAGCACAGCAACGCCACGGCCATCGGGATCTATTCACCCTGTTACCATAACGGCACTAGCGGTCTACGGACAAAAGCAGTTGGCTTACAGACAAAAGCAGTTGATTCAGGTCAACGAACAGTTAGGCCTACATAAACAAGGAAACAATTCGGCCTCCAGCTAAAAGCGAATACACGTAAGACAACTCCTGCTTGTCGAACAAAAAAAAACGTGCACTGCTTTTGAGGTACTGTGACAAATGATGTAGAAAATATTTCGACGCACAAACTGAAGAACCAAATTTAAAAATGGTTCAAATAACACGAATTCAAACTGCAAAATCCTCGCGCTATCGAAGCGCGATTAAAACTGGAAAACACGGTTTTATCGGATAGTGCGCGGCCTTATTTCAACGAGTTTTTACATTGGAACAATAGAAAAAACTCTTATACGCGGTCGTAATGTATAAAAAGGTCACGGATACCTAAAACAGTATATAAACTATTTAATTATAGCATAAACTTTACGTTTCGAAATATATAAGTTCAAAATGAAAATTTGTAGAAAGCGTACTTATTGTAAACAGGATGTTGTTAAAGAATTTAAAAATTGAAACGGAATCGATTATACAAAATTACGGTAAAGCAGGCCTATGGATTAACAAGTAAAAAATAGGGGTAATTAATTTATGCTGAAAATCAATGTAACAAATCCCCCCCAGCAAAATTAACAGCTCGGGGTAAGGAAGTCAGAATCCAGGAAGGAGCAGGACCCAAAAAAATCCCAAACAAAACGAAAAAGAAAAAAATTTGCTTCAAAACTAAAAGAAAATTCGTAACGAAAACCAAAGAAACAAAAAAAACCACCCAACAAAACACAAAAAAAAAACAATTATCCGGCTCGAAGGTAACAATTGAACTCCAAACAAGAAAAAAACCCAAAGACAAAAAGTAATTAACCTGGAACATCAACGGAAGTGAACCAAGAGCAAGAAAAGATAATTAAAGAAAAGAAAAAAGGAAAGATGAGTAACAAGCAATCAATGAGGACTAAGGTGGACCGGCATTGACAGTGAAAAAGTCGTCAAAGGACGGATGTTTCTTGTAAAGAAACAGGAAAGTCCTCGACCTCAAGAAAAGATTGGTTTCCTGCAGAAAACCATCAGTAAAAAAAAGAAGCGAGGAAGAAAACCAACAGTGCCAGCCAAAACAGGACCCAAGGGCCAAGCCTCAAGTATGCAAAGGAGCGACAAGAGGGAAACAGAGGAAGAGAGGAAGAGCGCTGGTAAAAGAAACAATGTACTACAAACTATGGTAACCAAAACCGAAGAACCAAAGAAAAGAATAGCTAACTAGACCTAAAGTCGACTTAGTCGTGGTTTCCGAAGAAAAGAAAGACGGACTAGAAAGCACCTACCACAGGAGCGGATAGACGAAACACAATAGGTATAGGAATTGACAGCAAAGAAGATTAGTCAAAGGAAAAAGGAGAGGAATGTGGAACGAAAGGAACGAGAACAAAAAAGAACAAAAACGAAAAACAATAACAGCAAGCACTAAGTACAAACCCAAAATAAAACTAACTAAGAATCGTACAAAAGAAAATAAAACAAAATCCTAGTGTAGTTATGTATGAGTAGGTGTGTGCGTGTGCGTGCGTGTGTGTATATGTGTGTGTGGGTGTGTAGGAAGTGTGTGTGTAGGTGTTGTGCGGGTATAAAGTGTGCGTGTGTGTATGTGTTGTGTTGGACTGCTGTAGTCGCTTCTTACGACAGGCAGGTCGTACTATGGGGCTATTCTATTTCTGGAGTCACACGGGTTCAAGAAGTACAAGGAGAGAACGGAGGAAATAAGAACCAAGAAAAGAACGAAAGAAAGGAGAACCAAGTAGAACTGTGTGTTTATGAAGTGTGTGGGTGTGTGTTGGACGTATGAGTGTGTATGTGCGTGTGTGTTGGAATGCTGTAGTCGCATCTTGCGACAGGCAGGTCGTACCATGGGGCTATTCTATTCCCGGATCCACAGGGGTTCAAGGAGTACAAGGAGAAAACGAAAAAAAGGAGAACAAAGTAGAACTGTGTGTTTATGAAGTGTGTGGGTGTATGTGTGCGTGTGTGTATGAAGTGTGTGGGTATGGATTGGAAAGGTATAAAGTGTGTGTATGTATGTGTTGTGTTGGACCGCTGTAGTCGCCTCTTACAACAGGCAGGCCGTGCCGTGGAGCTATACTATTCCCGGACCTACACGGGGTGAAAAAGGAAAGAAAACCCAGCCAAAAGAGAGAAGTAAATAAAGAAATCTTAACGTCCAGAAATCAAGTCCTAAGGAGAGCAAAGTCGGCATAAGAAACGGACGCGAGGACTAGATATTGAGCTTAAGACGTTTGCGCCGTCAGAAGGAGAACGAAACGAGATCAAGAACATTAGGACTTCGCCGACATACAGCTTCCGGTTCGGAAGGAGCATAGAATAATGTCTGTCTCTGTTTGGCAGTTTTCTGCAAAACAGTAGGGGGTGTAGCAGTTGCAACATGCGGTATAGGAGGTAGCAAGGGTAGTTAAGAAATTCAAAACGCGTCATAGAAGAAAGTTGTTTGTTTTTAGAATCGGTGGTAAGAAAGTGAATGGTAGAAAGAGAAAAGTATGAGCTGTACGGGAATTCACCTGACGAAAAGAATCACAAGCAGAGCACACCTCAGTTACGTTAGATAGAGGGACAAAAACAGATAAAATTTCATCAATGTTAGATAAAGGACTAGAAGTATCACAGTTAGGAAAGAAAACAGCATTGGCTGAAGGAATGTCAACCCTAAAAAAGGAGCAGAATATGATAACACTTCAACCATATTACATAAAGGAACAGAATCAGATAGGAGTTCGTCAACGTTACAAGAACAAACAGTATCAGGAAGAACTTCATCCCCAAAAGATGAGAAATCAGAATCAGGTTCACCTTCGTCAACATTAGATAACAGGACATCAGCTAAGATTTCACTAATCTTAGTTAAAAGAACAGAAGCAAGTAGCATTTTGTCAGCATGAGTAAGGGTAGGTAATGTTTCATCAACGTCCGATAAAGGAGTAGAATCAAGTAAGACTTTATCACAGTTAGACAACGGAGTAGGAACAAACAAAACTTCAGTCCCAATAGGAACCGATTCCTTAACAATAGTAGAGAACGAAACAGGATCAGGCAAAACTTTGACGACAGCAGCAACAGGCATCACAGCTACGGTTTTACTAACTTCCACAGGACCTTCTCTATCGGTATTAGGAATTATCGTCACTTTAGCTACGGCTGTTATTGTAGACGCGACAGAGATTTCTTGAGTAAAACAATTTCAGAAAGCAGGAGCAAACTCTTGAGAAGCCAGCTGCAAGTCACTAATTTGAAGTATGGGTTGTAATTGTGGTGGAGGCACAGTTTGGGGTGAGAGTGAATAAGTAGAGCGAGCAGAAGGAGCAGTAAAATAAAATGTAGAACTAGCAACGGAAGAAATTTTGTTCGAAGCTATATTTGCCGAAGAAGAGTAGGTTTTGATAGTAGGAGCAGGATGATCCGAATGAGGTATACGAGAGAACGTAGAGTGAGAAGCAGAAGAAATTAGGCATCTAGAGGTGAGGGCAGAATTTGAAGGATTATTCGAAAACCTATTAGTAGTAGGATGACAGTGTGGACAGTTGTGACGAGTAACTCCTTTATATCCACAACCAAAACAGTGGAGTACTTTAGAACGAGTACAATGGGTCGAAACATGCTTAGGCTTGTCGCAATTAAAGCATACGACCTGACGAGTAAAAGTAAAACTAGAAGGAAGAACAGTAGAAAGTACGGAGGAAGTATCTGATCTACCCGTAGGCGTAGGAAAAACCTTAACAACTCGGTCATGTGAAGTAAAAGTATTTTCCTCAATAGTAGCAGACCTATTTGAGGGAACGCTGATGCGCTCGGCAGAGAAGTAAAGCCTTTCCGGTAAGTAAAACGAAAAAGTTGCCGAGCAGAAATATTACGCGAAACACTGAATTCCTTAATACGAAACAAGAATTCCGGTAGAGAACCTTCACCTGAAAAAGAGACATTCAATTTAGCGAGCGTGTATCCTTTAGTAGGGGTCACAGTATTGGCAGTAGTAGAAGTATCCAATTCTTTCTCGGAATCAGAAGAAAGATAAGGAACTTCTTTGGTAACGGCGGTAGCAACATTAAGAGTTTGAGGACTGGAAGAAGGTGTATTTAAGAATTGAAATGGAATCGATTTTACAAAATTACGGTAAAGCGGGCTTATGAATTAACAAATAAAAAAATAAGGGTAATTAATTTATGCTGAAAATAAACGTAACAGCCTTCTGTTAACTCTTCATTTCCTTCAACATCCCTTAAAACTATTTCTTATACTCAATTCCTAACAAAAACACAGAACTATTCTATGTTGCATAAAAATCATCAAAGTAACAAAGCTTTCCTATAATTTTTTGCTATGAACGTAAACAACAGATGTCAATCTGACGTTAAAAATACTTAACCCGTAGCTAAACCATCGTCATTCTCGGGTTACGATAACTTAGGGTTGACTCCACGATATACCTATACAATACATTTTTCGTATTTAACTCTGGGTTAAACTCTCGTTGGTACAACCCACCCTAAGAAATAATAACGAAGCATTTTAGTTATAACGTCGGCATCTTAAGCAAATCCCAATAACCGTGAAGCATTTTTTTAAGATTTATTATTAGTGTAATTTACAATTACGATGTTCACTTTGCGTTTTGAAAACTTGATTTTGGACGTCAATTAATGACGAAGAGTTTCGACGACGACCACTAAATCCGTTAAACTTCTAATATTATCCGTACTTCGCAAAATTTAAATAATTCATATTCAATTCCAGGCAATCCAGTTAGTCAATTGTGCACGTTTTTATTTAAGTGAAACCGTTCAGTCAAGTTCTTCAACTGCATTTTCACTTTTTGTTGTTTTATTTGCATGTGCAATTACGCCATCCGTTTTATTAAATTAGGACGAATTTACTGAAATTTAAAAGCGCGCGAGGGTATACAAAATTTTGTTTCAGAACATAAACGTCGCGACATACAATAATAGTTTCAAAACAGAGTTAACGAAGTGGTATAATGCAAACCGGTCAAACATGCTCAGTATCATGCATTACAACCTGGCGTAACCTGTATAGCTTTGCTGCACTGTAATTGAAATGCTACTATCGAATTTTGCAGGTCTTTGTACGTTGTGGTTTAAATAATGTACGCTGTAGTTGCTAATGCGTTTCGTTTATTTGTTTGCGTGCTAGAACTGCGTGTAATAATTTAGGATGCGATTTATACCTGTATTATTAAATTCGGATGTAGAAATATGTTAATTCAAACGAAGGCGGCTCTAAGCTGTAACCGAAGTAAGCATGGCTTCGGAGCGCTTTAAAATTTGAGGCTCGTAAAAATTACTGGAACGCAGTGTAATTTCCAAAACAAAAATGTAACAAAATAGATTTCGTTTTACGAATTAATTTTAACTGACGCCAATACAAGTTTGTTTATTTTTGCTGTCTGGAGACTAGTTACCATAGGGAGGATGTCTTTGACAGTAGAATTTTTGTGAAGAAATATAACAAGGATATAATTGTATACCAATGCAGTTACCCATGTATGGCATTTGTACTGTTGAAGAAAGTTAGAAAACCCGAGTATAACACTGTGTAGGAGTATGCAGCCAACCATACTTCGAACTAACTAACTAATCAATAAGCACGCAGAATTTGAATAAATAGCATACACGCATAAAACACCACTAAAGCAACAATGGACTCGTTCAGCAACCTTCGAAATACAAATAAAGCCGTCCGAATCTACGATATAAATAGATCTCGGTATAAAAGGAGATCCAAAAAGTAAAGCAAATCACCTCTTGTGTTCTCTCTTTGAGAATGCCACTAAACTTCTTAGAGTGAACTTAAGAATGGTACAAAACGCAAGTCACCAAGCTCTTCGTGCACTAAAGACTTTCCCTCTAATAGGATAATATGAAGTGAACTCTCACAATACTAAACAGGACCCCGGAACAGTTTAGATTCGCTCCACTTCCAAAACTACGGCTACTAAGACCACCTCTTAGAGCAAGTAACGCCAACAAGCACGCCAGAATTGGAAACACTCCGCCATCAGCCCGCTTTAATATCTACCAACCAAGGAAGTCGCTGTATGCAACGTGTCCGCCCACCAGCCGCAAGGTACCAAAGCTATGGAAATTCAACAGTAATCACCACCACAAGCTGCTGCATGGTATTCAGTGTAACCCGTTACAGGATTACTTACAAGGATGGACATCTTCTACGAAACACCAACCCCAGGTCTTCATCGTAAAGCCACGACATCCAAGTCTTTAACATAGAAGCACATTCTGCAATTTAACAAACTGTGTTCTCATTTCTAGTGTAAAGGGCATTTGCAAATTAATTACGCACACAAAACATTTGTAAATAGTTCCTACGCTTGTCACGCTTTTTATGTTAATGCATAATAGGTTCTTACCAATATTTTAACATGTAAATAAATGTAGTCTCTGTTACGACAAATCAATTATAAGGTGACCTCTAATTAACCAGAACACCAAAACAGCAGCACAGTTTTGCTTTTATTCAAATTGAAATTTACAGAATACTTCGTCGCAGCGTAACAAAATAGTCTCTTTTCAAAATATATAAGCAACATAAATTAATCTACAGTGCCGGTTCTAGGGTGGTTGACGTTCCAATGCAAACTGTAGGCAGTATCCCTTTGCTGAAGCAATTTTTTTAGGGCAATGTTTAAGCAATTTCCAAATTTCCAAGATTAACTGTCGAAAGTATCACTTTTACTTTTACTACTGTGCGGTATTTAGTGTGGAATTAAATAAAATGTATAAAATTTTTATTTTTAACGTTTAAAAAAATACATAGTTGCCCAAAGTGCAGTATATAAAAAGTCAACACTATAGTATTAATAGTAGTAGTATCTTTATTATAAATACAAAAACATTCAATATAAAATATGATTGATTTAATACAATAAACCCTAGCGAGACTTAGGCTATAGAGTCCACTCTTACACCTAACTAGGGATACATATATATATATATATATATATATATACGCTTGCACCGTTTTGAATTTAGATCGGCCTTATATACTTTCAATGTAAAATACGTGTGGACACGTTTTAAAGTCAGACCGGCTTTATATTACTTTCAATGGAACATACGTGTGTGACCTCAAAACACACGTATGCTACGTTGAAAAATGTAAGTGCAGAAAAAATGTGGAGCTGTTTTGAATTCGGTTTTCTAGCGAGAAGTTATAAAGTAGGTCAGATGCAAAATATCGCATTTAAGTCTATTGTGTTTAATTAAAATGGATTCTCATTTATGTTTTTTACTTTTGTTTAGAGGCTGCAAATACACATAGGCCGGTACGCGTATGTTACGTTGAAAAATGTAGGTACATGCAGAAAAAATGTGGAGCTGTTTTGAATTCAGTTCTTTAGCGACACGTTATAAAGTAGGTCAGATGCAAAATATTGCATCTAAATCAATTGTATTTAATTAAAGTGGATTTTGATTTATGTTTTTTACTTTTGTTTAGAGGCTGCAAAAACACAAACGTGTCCACACACACACACACACGTATGCTACATTAAAAAAATGTAGGTGCGTGCAGAAAAAATGTGGAGCTCTTTTAATTCGGTTCTCTAGCGAGGCGTTATAAAGTAGGTCAGATTCTTAATATCGCATCTAAGTTAATTGTATAAAGAATGCTGTATTTAATTAAAGTGGATTCTGATTTATGTATTTACTTTTGTTTAGAGGTTGCAAATGCACATAGGCCGGTTTGACTTCAAAACGTGTCCACACACACACACACACACACACACACGTATGCTACATTGAAAAAATGTAGATGCGTGCAGAAACACTGTGGAGCTGTATTGAATTCTAGCAGGAAGATGCAAAATATGCTAATTAAAAGTAGGTTGGCAAAGTACGCAGATGGTGGTAATCTGCTATATAAGGAGATTGCTCCTAATATTAATTTAATTAGTCGAAGTTTACTGCATATATTTTCATACAAACATGTATATAATTGATATTCAGGGATTTAAATACAAGAAAAACAAGTTTGTGTGCAAAGAAATTGCGGATTTGGACTTATTGGAAGGTGTTGTTTGGCATCAAATTTTTAAATTGCCAATGCAGTCTAGTTGTTTGAGCCAAGATCATATAAAACATAACGACTGGGTGACAAGGAATATTCATGGTCATTCTTGGGATGAATCTTCAACGGCTGGAATGGTGTCATCATATATAGCGCTATATTTGAAGCAAATTATCCGACCCGGTGAAGAAGTATTTGTGAAGGGTCTAGAAAAAAAGAAATGGATGGAAACCTATCTAATGCAAAACGTTCTAACTGATATGCTTGCACGAGGTTGTCCTAAGCTATCAGAGTTGAAAATCAACAACCGTTTAAAATATAACATCCATTGTTGTAGACACAGCAATAATAATCTTCAATGTGTAAAAGAAAATACCTTGTTATTGAAAGAATGGCTGTATTATTTATTTTAATATAATTTTACAATGTTAGCCAAAGCAAATTATCCGACCCGGTAAAGAAGTATGTGTGAAGGGTCTAGAAAAGAAGAAATGGATGGAAACCAATCTATTGCAAAATGTTATAGGCACGGCAATAATAGTCTGCAATGTGCAAAACAAAATACTTTGTTATTAAAAGAATGGTTTGATAATAATAAAAAACAATAGAAAAGATTGTGTCTGTATTATTATTGTAGTCAGTAAGACATCTTTAATGCTGATGTCTGCAGAAAAAAACAATTAAACTCAGACAGCATGAATGGGGCTCTCAATCCTGAAAGCAATTATAATTGATCAACGCAATAGCTCTTTACTGGTTTTACAACATTTAACAAATTGTACAGATATCTCGAAAAATTTGCCAAAGACAGACAGACAGATAGATAGACTGACTGCACCAGTTTTCTCATTCTCGCTTTTAAAGAATAACAAGTCGTAGTTATTAAATCGCGAACTCAGTTTATCTGCAAGAAATATATAAACGAGGAAATTTATGAAATGCTCCAACTTCAAAAAAACTAGAAATAAATCTATTGAAATATATGCTAACGTTGCAATTGGTGGATCTGCTCACGGAGTAAACAATTTTTTCCAGCACTTCATTTGGATTGACTATAAACTACTCAATAATTTTAACCTAACCACTATCATTATTCTTTCCTGACAAGGGCAATTTTAAAAAAAGTTTTCATTTTTGATTTGTTCTATAGAACACAACTACAACTTGACAATAAAGATTGAGCGATTATCACACACATATCTTGAGTATATATATACATAAAGATATTAAACAACAAGAACAGCAGAAAATTCAATCCATGTCAGACAGCTTTTTTTCTTGTCAACGATAGTCTAGTCTAATGCTTCTTCAGCATTTGCATTTCCATAGTTACGTACTGAAGGCAACTCTGCAATTTTAGATCACATGCATTTCTAATTTCAATTGCAAAAAATATGAAAGCATTTATTTGAAATGCATTTCTAACTTTAATCACAAAAAAATGAGAGCATCTATTCGAAATATGCACTCAGATTAAAAGTCAAAAATTGTTTTACACCGTTCTGTAAACTGAGATTACGTAGTTATTAAATCGGGAGTAATGTGAAATGAAACACACAATGTATTTTTCTTTATTGTAATTTACAAAATACACACACATATATATATATATATATATATATATATATATATATATAATGTTATGTACTCTAGAATAAACATACTATAATTTACTTAAGTTTCCCAAATATACAGTTCTAACTCATTCCAACTCTGAACGGTAAAAAATATTGCATTATCAGTTCTATGAGGGCTGTCTTCTTCATCTTTGACGTGCGGTCGTTTCTGGTTTGTTCTTCTTCTTCGCGTTCACTAAAAAAAGATTCAAATGAATATTAGACCAAGTAAATGCATTAGGAAAATTAAATCTTTATATTAAGCTAACGAATACATACTCTGTATTGGTGTCATCAGGTAGTACGTTGCAATTGGTGGATTTGCTCACGGCGTCAACGATTTTTTTCTCTAGTACTTAATTTGGATTGACTATAAATTACTCAATAATTTTAACCCAATCACTATCATTATTCTTTCCTGACAAGGACAATTTAAAAAAAAAAGGTTTTCATTTTTGATTTGTTCTATAGAACACACAACTACAACTTGGCAATAAAGATTGAACGATTATCACACACACACACACACACAAATCTTGAGTATATAAGGATATTAAACAACAAGAACAGCAGAAAATTCAACCCATGTAAGCAAGAATTTAATGCTAAGGTATTGTCTAGATAGCAATTGTAGGAATATGAAATCTACAGCAAATTTAATAAAGCCAGTCATGTATAAATTTTTTTAATGCTGACATCCACAGAAAAATAAAAAGCGACAAATTTAATGCTAACATCTGCAGAATAATAAATAAATCCACTTAGTCAGCATTAATGGAAGGCCGGTCTGGCTTCGAAACGGTGCACGCGTGTATACCATATTTTAAAATTAAAGTTGTCAATTGCAAAACAAAAAAATTAAATTTTACCTAGAAATCATTTGAAATGTTTACTTTTTATCAGTACAACTGAAAGAACTTGACTTTTATACATTTTTTAATCGATATCATAGACTTTTTTCTATACTGTTGGTAAAATCTACGTGAACTATTTATATTAAATAATAAACTGACCTGTTAGAAAAAATTAAAAATTTGCATCGTTTTCTAAAAAAAAATTGCATACTTTTTCAGTACAACTGAAAGAACTTGACTTTTATACATTTTTTAATCGATATCAGACTGTACAGAAACAGCAATATTTAATTAAATCAGTCAAACATGATGTGTTTACTATTAAACAAAACAAAAATTGTTCTTAATTCAAGTGATGATGAAAGAATTCTTAGTACCTCAACCACTGATACTAACTATTGCCTATTTTTGTAAAAACAATTTTTGACTTTTAGTCTGAGTGCATATTTCGAATAGATGCTCTCATTTTTTTGTGATTAAAGTTAGAAATGCATTTCAAATAGATGCTTTCATATTTTTTGCAATTGAAATTAGAAATGCATGTGATCTAAAATTGCAGAGTTGCCTTCAGTACGTAACTATGGAAATGCAAATGCTGTAGAAGCATTAGACTAGACTATCGTTGACAAGAAAAAAAGCTGTCTGACATGGATTGAATTTTCTGCTGTCCTTGTTGTTTAATATCTTTATGTATATATATACTCAAGATATGTGTGTGATAATCGTTCAATCTTTATTGTCAAGTTGTAGTTGTGTTCTATAGAACAAATCAAAAATGAAAACTTTTTTTAAAATTGCCCTTGTCAGGAAAGAATAATGATAGTGGTTAGGTTAAAATTATTAAGTAGTTTATAGTCAATCCAAATAAAGTGCTGGAAAAAATTGTTTACTCCGTGAGCAGATCCACCAATTGCAACGTTAGCATATATTTCAATAGATTTATTTCTAGTTTCTTTGAAGTTGGAGCATTTTATAAATTTCCTCGTTTATATATTTCTTGCAGATAAACTGAGTTCGCGATTTAATAACTACGACTTGTTATTCTTTAAAAGCGAGAATGAGAAAATTGGTGCAGTCAGTCTATTTATCTATCTATCTGTCTGTCTGTCTTTGGCAAATTTTTCGAGATATCTGTACAATTTGTTAAATGTTGTAAAACCAGTAAAGAGCTATTGCGTTGATCAATTATAATTGCTTTCAGGGTTGAGAGCCCCATTCGTGCTGTCTGAGTTTAATTGTTTTTTTCTGCAGACATCAGCATTCAAGATTTCTTACTGACTACAATAATAATACAGGCACAATCTTTTCTATTGTTTTTTATTATTATCAAACCATTCTTTTAATAACAAAGTATTTTGTTTTGCACATTGCAGACTATTATTGCCGTGCCTATAACATTTTGCAATAGATAGGTTTCCATCCATTTCTTCTTTTCTAGACCCTTCACACATACTTCTTTACCGGGTCGGATAATTTGCTTCGGCTAACATTGTAAAATTATATTAAAATAAATAATACAGACACAATCTTTCTATTGTTTTTTATTATTATCAAGCCATTCTTTTAATAACAAGGTATTTTGTTTTGCTCGTTGCAGATTATTATTGCTGTGTCTACAACAATAGATGTAATATTTTAAACGGTTGTTGATTTTTAACTCCGATAGCTTAGGACAACCTAGTGCAAGCATATCAGTTACAACGTTTTGTATTAGATAGGTTTCAATCAATTTCTTCTTTTCTAGACCCTTCACAAATACTTCTTTACCGGGTCGAATAATTTGCTTCAAATAAAGCGCTATATACGATAACACCATTCCAGCCGTTGAAGATTCATCCCAAGAAAGACCATGAATATTCTTTGTCACCCAGTCGTTATGTTTTATATGATCTTGGCTCAAACAACTAGACTGCATTGGCAGTTTAAAAATTTGATGCCAAACAACACCTTCCAATAAGTCCAAATCCGCAATTTCTTTGCACACAAACTTGTTTTTCTTGTATTTAAATCCCTGAATATCAATTATATACATGTTTGTATGTAAATATATGCAGTAAACTTCGACTAATTAAATTAATATTAGGAGCAATCTCCTTATATGCAATTACCACCATCTGCGTACTTTGCCAATCTACTTTTCATTGCATATTTTGCATCTGACCTACTTTATAACTTCTCGCTAAATTCAATACACTACATTTTTCTGACACATCTACATTTTTCAATACATACGTGTGTGTGTGTGTGTGTGTGTGTGTGTGTGTGTGTGTGTGTGTGTGTGTGTGTGTGTGTGTGTGTGTGTGTGTGTGTGTGTGTGTGTGTGTGTGTGTGTGTGTGTGTGTGATATATATGTATATGTATATGTGTGTGTGTATATATATATATATATATATGTATATATATATATATATATATATATATATATATATATATATATATATATATATATATATATATATATATATATATATATATATATATATATATATATATATATATATATATATATATATATATATATATATATATATATATATATATATATATATATATATATATATATATATATATATATATATATATATATATATATATATATATATATATATATATATATATATATATATATATATATATATATATATATATATATATATATATATATATATATATATATATATATATATATATATATATATATATATATATATATATATATATATATATATATATATATATATATATATATATATATATATATATATATATATATATATATATATATATATATATATATATATATATATATATATATATATATATATATATATATATATATATATATATATATATATATATATATATATATATATATATATATATATATATATATATATATATATATATATATATATATATATATATATATATATATATATATATATATATATATATATATATATATATATATATATATATATATATATATATATATATATATATATATATATATATATATATATATATATATATATATATATATATATATATATATATATATATATATATATATATATATATATATATATATATATATATATATATA